>OW203770.1:1791852-2276570 GCA_934045905.1 Leuctra nigra
TAAGAAAAAAATAGAGGTTGCCTTTTTATGTTTTTTTGTGGTTTTCAATATTTGAATTAAAATAACTTACATCACAGCAGTATGCAACATGCAACACACGATTATATGTCACAAATGTCACGTACAACCCATAGCTAATGCATTTTTATGCTTTTCTATTCTCTTAATCGTATTTTAGTACAGTCCTGGTCACAAACATCCTCAACCATTACTCTCCAATACAACCGACTCCATGTTGTTCTTCACTTAAATGCATTCCCTGCTTCAAGTCTTATATCTAAAGTTAAGCAAAAGCTTCGACCACTCAAGTTTAGAGAACGTCAACTTGGACATTACAACTTAAAAGCTCTGCTCTAAACTTTATAGTAGCATGGACTTTAATGGCCGTACTTTATGTTTATTGCATTTCAGTGTTGACCTCTACTTTTTCATAGAATCTAGGCGCTGTACAGGTCATACCGTTTCTCTGAACAGGGTAAAATGTCCCACAGTTTGTGACCGAGTTTTACGTTTATAATTATTTTATGAGTTACTGACATTTTATGATGTTGTTAAAAAATGTGAGAGTGAGGATAGAAATACGTGCCAAAATAGAAACGAATCTTAATTTTAAACGTTCCGTGATTATGCGTTATGGGAACGTATTGTAGACCATAGGGAAGTCTCATTAAAATTAGATTTCAGAATAATAGTTATTTTATGAAAGATAAGATGTTGCTGAACACAGATGTGATATTATTTTTGTTGTGAGATGAATAGTTTTCAAGGAATTAATTCACAAAGATTGATATATTTCTTACAAGTTTAAAACAAGAAAATTGACAATGACATCACAATTAGCTATATTGCCATGGCAACAATGGAATCACCATGGTAACACATTGTTGGAGACTTGGAAATGACATCACAATCCTGATTCTCGTTGCCTGCCGTTTTTCCCGCCAAAATATCCAATGACATTTGAATTTGATTTTTATGAATGACAATTTTAAATTTAGCTGATGATAAGACTGTGTGTATTATTGCTATTTATGTTGATATTTACGAATTAACTGGAGTAAAATTTCATGAGACTTCCTTATTATATATGAGAGAAGATGCGGCGTATCTCACCATTCTGTTTTGGCTCTTAACATGCCCTTCTCCCTCTCCCCAAAAAATCAATAATATGTTGTATGAACAAACCGAAGTGATTTTTGAGCGAGCGTAGCGAGCGTCACCACGGTACTCTTACGGCACTTTCTCTGTGTGTTTTTTTTTTTTTTTTTTTTTTGTTTTTATGTTTTTTTGTTTGTGTTCACTGCCCAGGTCAAACGGCACAACCAATCGATCTGAAATTTTGCACATATACTAACGTAATCTATGCGGTCCCTGGGATCGTTTTTGAACGGGCTCATGTGATTGGTTCAAATTTAAAAAAAAATATCTTTTGATTGGTATTTCCGATCAATTTGAAATTTTGACAAGTCATGGCGACCAACATTGTACCCAATCTTACAAAGTTTCAGCCAAATCCTCCCATTGTTTAAAATTTAAAAAAATCTTGTATGTCATTTTTTAAATTTAAACTTGAACCGTATGACTGATCAACTTAAAACTTTGCATGGTCATTGGGACTAACATTATCTGCATTTTTGACAATTTTCAGACTAATCTATGTTTAAATCCAAAAGTTATTGACGTTTTACGGACATTTTGCGTGTTGGCTGTCAAATATCTCGAAAATGTTGATCACGGCTACTTCGACTCTTTATAGTTCCAAGGTAGTTAGAGTAGAAACTTTCAAACGTATGAAACTGATATTCAACCATTCAACAGATCGATCTAATATTGTGTAAGTACACACACTTTTATCATATGAGTGGTCCCAGGTCTATTTTTTTTTAAGAGATCCTGTGATTTTTGAATATTAACGAGGAACAGTTCAATCAGAAAGGTTCAAAAGGTTCAAGCTTTGCATGGTTATTGGGACTAATGTTTTAGGACAATTTTGAGATTTTTATACTTGAGTCTGACGAAATTCAAGAATTATTGGCTTTTAATGATATTTTCGATAGACATAATTTCGGTTCGAGGTGTTGCGCCTGTCCGTGCTCGCTCATCAACGCGTTACTCAGAGCGTTTTCCTAGTATAAACAATTGTTCCTTTAGGGGCTGTGCAAATACAACCGTTTTTGGGGATGATGCAGAGATGAACAAACAGAACTCACTTCGCGAAATTAAAATGACTTTTCTATTTGTGAGATATCTGGAGGGAATATTATTTCAGTGTTGTGTGTAGGAGTATTATGTGGGTGTTCTGTAATGGAAAATACATTTTACATATTACGAATATTATTTTAGACTTTAAACCATCATGGTTCAATGATATTATTCTGGTGAGCTTAATAACTATGTATTTATCAAATCATAATTGTTTAATTCCGTCTCTATTAGCCTCGCTGCAGAACAGTGCGACGTTAAGCCCCAGACAAAAAAAAATTGTGACAAAAGTCTTACATTGAAAAAAAATACTTCGCTTTGTTAACTTAAGTGCTTGATTACATGATGACAAAAGTGTGAATGCAAAATAAAACGGACTTTTGGCCTTCTGCTTCTGAGAAATACTATCTCATATTCACGTACCTAATGAGATATTCTAGATTCCGCCTCACGTCTTTTGTCTTTCTCTTCACATTTGTCTAGTTTTATGACGTTTTCTTTCATGCCAAACCCAGACCCAACATTAATGTCAACTTGAATATAAAAACTGAATTATTCTTCGGAATCCAAACCCCTTGTCAGCCGAAATAAACTCATCTCATTCCATTATACATTTGAGTTCATACAGAAAACGTCATCCCACATGCAGGTTCGCGAAACAATGCATTAAACTGCATTTGAATGCACTCAAAGAGCATGCTGATAAGGGCCTAGCTTTGAAGTGCATCTACAGACCTTGCTTGCATGACGGTCTAAATGTTTCAACACGTGACCTTGTTAAATGCAATTAGACTTGACTGGGACCTACATCTTAATTATAAATTAATGAACCTTTGAGAGTGGAAATTAATTATTTAACGGGGTTAGAAAATCTACTTTTATATGCATTTAATATGTGATGTGAGGTAAATGAAGAGGCGCCAGGTTAATTAGTTTATTACGTTCTGAAGAATGTGGAATTTTAATGAGCTTGTCATCTATTTTGTTTCTATTCTCTTTGAGGAGCTCAAACATAAGGTATAATTCAATTCTTATCCGTACAATATATTTTAACTCTCAATATTTTTCCACTTTTTAATCAATTCTCTTCGTTATAACAGCATTTTTCACAATAGTTATTGTTCGTCTGGTCACCAGTATTGTGATAAGATAATTTTATTTGTATGTAGATTAAGATAAAGATAACCTGCCAAAAATTTTCTAGATAAGATAATAGATACATTTCCAAGAAATCAAGAGAAAAAATATTTATCTAGATAATTGTAATAGATAATAGATATTTTTTACAAAATACTACTATTCCCTAACTATTTTCGAATCCTAAATTCGGAACTCGATTTTTTTTTTAAATGGGACCGTCAAACCAAGCCAACTAATGCAACTAAACGAATACGATTTCCCTTTTTCATATCATACGTATGACATTTGAGCTTCGTGCATATTCATACATACAAATGCATATTGAATCTTATATATTTTTTTATCTAGATAAAGATAAAGATAACCAATTATTTAATTATCTAGATAAGATAATAGATAAAAAAATAACTATCTAGATAATTTTATCTAGATAAGTCACAACACCGTTGGTCACCACTTTTTAGCATTTTCTCTACCAAAATGGTAAACAAGTTCAATTGTGTTCTTCTTTGCCAAACTCAAACATAACATATTATTTTATCACTACAAAGTTTCTCCTATCAAATAGTTACTTGAACTATTTTCCATATTAATTAAAACCACCGCTAATTTTCTCATCCATCATTTAAACGAACTTCGCCGACTTTCTGTTATGTTTTAATAAACAACAGCTTCGTTAGCCGAGTTGATATTTTTCACAGAGTACACAGCAAACCACGTTGTATTATTAGTGGGTTGACTCTGTTGATGTTGGTACTGCGTGTTGTGTGTAGACACTTGTAGCACGAGTTAAAGGGGATGGACTAGACGCACGGCGCTTTAAAGATAGATTACGATACTTCGACATGAAATGCGGAAGATTTGATGAGAATTTGGAACAACATATTTGATATTCTGTTTGAAAGCCTTTTTAGTTCTTTCAATGAATGAATGATTGAATTCGAGGAATTGAAGGAAGCATTGAAGCGTGTATCATCAAAAGATCTTTCCTTTTAACTTTTGAAGTACAGTTCAGCGATTTTCTCAATTTGACATATTTGGAACTTTTTTGTCCTGTTGTCAAAATAGACGGCAACGGGCAAAAACGTGAATTCAAACGTTTAAAGGATATCAGTCTAAAGACGGCTGGGTAGTGAGTTTGACCTTGAAGAGTTTTTTAATCGATTTTTTTCAATATCTTTTACTAATGAAATTGTCAATAAAACAAGGCTTTGTACGAGTATTTAGAACAGTTCAATAAAAATAATTCCATAGCTTGTAATGGTTTATTAGATTTACTTTGTCCTACAGACGTTTAGTGCTCGAAAATAAGTAAAATTATGGCACATAACATCTGTTGGACAAAATAATACTAATCTCGTACAAAGCCCTATTTTTTAACAATTACATTGGTAAAAGATATTGATAAAAATCGATTAAAATGCAATTTAGCGTTTCTCTTATAGAGCTGAAATGTAGCGCAAGCGTCAGTTCATGAATCATACAAGTAATTTTGGAACACTTTTCTGATTGGTTGAAAAGTGAATCGAATAAGATGACACTTCGCAGGGTTTGAAGTTAAAGTTGAGTTGGAATGGGGAATAGGTGAATGTTGAGATTATATTTTATTTATATACAGAATAGCCTCAAAGAGCAATGTGACATTTTATTATATTTTTTTTATTCATATATTTGAATAACTAAATACTAAATACTATATACTAAACGATTGGTGTCACTATTAGAAACGCTCAGATAAATAAAAAAGAAGCCAAGGATGTGACAAGATGGGTCGATGACTGGAATAATTACAATAGTGATGCTTTTAGGAATGACCTTTATACGAGAGATTGGAGTTATAATGATTTGGATTTGGATTCCAAGTACAAGGTGTGGAAGACAAACATATTAGAGTCTAGGAATGAGTGTTTACAAAAAGTTGAAGTAACAAGAAAAAATAGAAAGAATATTCCGTGGCTAGGTAGGGAAATTAAAGAAAATATATCTAGCAGAAACTTATTGTATAAGAGGGCTAAAGTGTCGGATAATCATGATGACTGGATACAGTATAAAAAGAGTAGAAATGTGGTTACCAGAAGTCTCAAGTCTGCTCAAAGAAATTACTATGAAAGAAAAATTGATGATGTTAAAGGGGATAGTAATAAGTTATGGCGTACACTTAAAGGAATTTGTAATACAGAAATGAAATGTGATATTCAGAATGAAATTGTAAATAATGAAGATATCTTGTTGACGGAGGAAAAGGATATTGCTAATGCTTTTAACAATTATTTTCTTGACAGTATCACTAAGATAGTTGAAAGTATTCCAAATTTGGATCATTATACAGTAGAGGAAGAAAATGTAAATACTTTTGAATCTTTTAAAAGTATATCTCTTGTGACTCTAGAACATGAAATGAAAAGTTTGAAAAGCATAAAAGGTGATGTAGATGGTATACCGTATAAACTTTTCATGGATTCCCATAAAGTGTCCAAATACTTTGTTCTTGATTTTATAAATATGTCATTATCGCAGGGCTGTTTTCCTACTGATTTAAAGGAATCTACCATCATTCCTATTCCTAAGGTGAAAAATACGATTCAAATGTGTGAATTTAGACCTATAAACATGTTGGCAATCATGGATAAAATACTTGAGAGTGTGGTACACAGTCAATTAAGCGAGTACCTGGATGTAAATAAACTTTTGTACATTAATCAATCTGGATTCCGAGAGAAACACTCATGTGAGACAGCAGTTCAGGGTCTCCTAGCTAAATGGATGAAAGATGTAGATGATAATAAAGTTACGGTAGCAGTTTTTCTGGATCTTAAAAGAGCGTTTGAGACCGTTAATTTGGATAGATTACTCTACAAAATCAGGTATAAATATGGTATAGAAGGAACTGTTCTCAAGTGGCTACAAAGCTATTTAGTTGGAAGGTACCAAAAGGTCAAATATGGGAAGTGTTTGTCCGAGAAGAAATTGTGTATTCATGGTGTTCCACAAGGCTCTACATTGGGACCATTACTTTTTATTATGTATATTAATGATATTCCGAGTGTTGTTGAAAAATGTTTTTTAAATTTGTATGCGGATGACATGGTGATTTCTGTAGCTTCTGAAAATGTAAATGAAGCCATATGTACAATAAACCATGAACTTATAAACGTAGTAAATTGGCTTCATGTAAATAAACTTAAACTCAACGAAAGTAAATCAAAAATGATGGTAATTGGTAGAAAAAATGTAATGAAAAACACTCAGCCGCATGATAATGTAACTATAAGTGGAATTAATATTGAGTGTGTGGAATTTTATAAATATTTGGGAGTTTTAATTGATAATAGACTATGTTTTAAGAAACATATTCAAGATGTTATAAGTAAATTAGGAAAGAAAATCGGATATATGTATAGAGTTGGAGGTAATCTATCAACATGGACTAAAGTTATGATATATAACTGTATTATAAAACCGCATTTTACATACTGCAATACTTTGTTTTATAATAACACACAAGAAGATATTAATAGGTTGCAGATCATGCAGAACAAAGTAATGCGATGTATTCTTAGAGAAAGGAGGATGACCCCAACGAGTGGCATGAGAGAAAAACTTAAATGGTGTACTATCAGAGAAATGATAGACATAGCTGTGTATATATTTGTTTTTAAAATTTATAAAGGGTATATGCCAAAGTATTTTATCATTGACAAATCTCTGCATGAACACATGACTCGTCATGCAGATGATGCTTTTCTTACGCATTGTAACTACAGTAGGTTAAATAACAGTATATTTTATAAAGGGTTTAGGGATTTTAACAAAATCCCTAGAGTAATCAAAGATAGCAAAGATGTTCACGAGTTTAAGTTGGCTATAACTAAACATGTCAAAAGTGAGAGCAATTAATATGCTGTGTATTAAATAGTGTTGTGGATGTAGTTTAATAAGTTTTATAAGGAACAATGTTTATCAATGACTGTCTTTTATAATTACAATGTAATTCACAAATGACAATAAAAAATACTGAATACTGAATATTTCCCATAATTAATGTATTCGTTTTCGACATTTCACTCCTCTGCAAAAACAAGCTGTACGTCACACGCCGTGTTCCCTGTGTTACGGGATGCATAGAACTGGTTCTGGCTAACATTATCTATACGGCCCGACTCGGCGTGTGACGTCATGTTGTGTTTCATGGACAGCTACAATCTACCAAACTTTGTAAATTCGTTCCTTGAAAACTATTCATCACACAATAAAAATAATACCGCACATCTGTCTTCAACAACATCTCAACTTTCATAAAATATTTATTATTCTAAAATCTAAACTTCACTTCACTTCCCTATTCAGTGTGTTCAAAAACGTGTTACGATGATCTATTGACAAGTTTTAAGTGATAATATTTGATCTTCGCCTGACATGTTCATATTATCATCCACTCACACAACATCACATTTTCCATGCTGACGAAGACTCACTTTAAACCCGCCGTCGCAAGCATTTTCATACTCGAGTAGACTTTCAAACGAGAACAAATGTCAGCAGCATCAGGAACATTTACATTTTCCTCTGGATATATTATTGAGAATGTCCACATGGTAGATATGACAGAATCAATATAGCAGCATGTTGGCACAGTATAATGATTCACCCGCAGGGGCCAGCGCCCTTCAACCTCCCAGGTACTGCCAGTGGCGTCGTCCTAAAGAAAATGACAGGCAAAAGAAAATAGGAGGACATTTTCCTCAAGTTCATTTGTTTTGGTACATCGTAACGATTTCTTGAAACACTTTTTGCTGTAATAAAAGCATTGATTTTTCTCTAATTCTTTACTAATCCAGAAATGTCTTGCGATTTTCTTCAAAATTAGTTACGGAACAGGTTGGGTGAGTGGTTAACGCTCTGAGCTTGTATTCCGGAGGCCCGGGTTCGATTCCCGCGGCCGTCCTTCCTGA
This sequence comes from Leuctra nigra, assembly GCA_934045905.1. Lineage (NCBI taxonomy): Eukaryota > Metazoa > Arthropoda > Insecta > Plecoptera > Leuctridae > Leuctra > Leuctra nigra. The sequence goes on from OW203770.1 coordinate 1,800,147, forward strand.
CTGGGGTTTTTTCGTGGTTTTCCCTCAGTTGACAGGCAAATGCTGGGAAGTTACCCTACTAATAGGCCACGACCGCGTCCTTCCCACCTTCCATCCTTACCTACTCCACACCATCATCTCCCAATCATCAACATAATCATTCATCCGTCGCCATTAGCCTCGCTGCAGAACAGTGCGACGTTAAGCCCCAGACAAAAAAAAAATATGGGTATACGCAAAAAATGACACGCAAAGGAAAATAGGGGAATATTTTCCTCAAGTTTATTCGTTTTGGTGCATTGTAACGATTTCTTGAAACACTTTTTGCTGTAAAAAAGCATTGATATTTCGCTATTTCTTTACTTTTCCAGAAATGCATTGCGATTTTCTTCAAAATTAGTTATTTTATGCCATAAATACAATTCAAATTTCTAACTTGTAATTTGTTTAGCAAACTGTGACGGATGTTATCTTCTATTTGACTACGAGGGGCTTCTGGAGTCAGACAAGAGACTGTGTGCTGGCGGTTTGGTTCCTTACAATCTGGCCAATAGGATGACTCCGGGTGTTATATACTATCCCGAGACTAAACTGGCGAGTAATCATTCATAGACCTTGGTTCAAGCACGGCCGAGAGATATATATAGATATACACTACACTATAGCAGAGGTATTCTCACTCCACCAATGAACGTGAAGCCTTTTCGACTGAGAAATATTGGAGTATCCCGGCATCGTTAGCGCATATATCAGCATTAGTGGTAAAAATATGAACTAACTGCTTAATTTACCCATTGAGCCGTCGTTGCATTTATATGCTATGCACGATGTTCTTTTGTTTTATATCAGACTAGAGGGACCCGTCATGTCACACATGACAAAGGCAATAATTTGTGCGATAGTTATACAAATTGTTTTAATGAAACGTTGGTAATTTATAAATAGATTTTTATATTTTTATTTAATTGGGATGGTGGTGGAAAGTAGGAGGTGCAAGTGAAGTAAGAAAAGAGTTGTTCACAATTCATAGGTGAAATTATGGAAATGAAGGAAAATGTTGAATAATTTTCATAATGTTTGGCGTATAGTGAAAACTATAGCAGAATTTCAGGATACACAATGTTTGCGTAAAAATTGCATCGGTCGATTGTGCCAATTTTCCTTGCAGTTCTCCATGAATGACTTCTATGAAGACTGACTGGAAATTGCGGGTTCTGGATAATGCTACGTAAGGTCAGGGACATGCTAATTTGAACCCTGTTTAGTATTGCCAGGTATAGGCTGACCCATGCTAGCGCGGGTTCAACTTAGCCTGTCCCCGACCATAGAGTTGACTAAGTAGGCAGCAGGCGATCTGTGGATTGGATTTTATTTTAAAACCGTTATTTTACCAACACCTGAGTTAGCTCAACTTGGAGTCCAGGAGCATTACCATAGTTAGAATCATCTCCATTATTAATTCCAGACTTCAGGTTCATAAAAATACTAATGTTTTAAAAGTGAAATAAATCCACAGATTGCCTGCTGCCTACTACTCGTATATGTGAGAAACCAGGTTTGTAGAGGAATAAACCGACTCGGGAAAACGTGTGTCCTTGTGCTTTGTTGATGGTCATTGCGAAAAATAATCGGATAGGAAATTGCCTCGCGCTAAGCATAAATGGTAGGCCAAATTCGGAAGGTGTAACTGCATCGTGGGTGCCTATTCTCGAGTTGAAAGCGCATGCAAAAATGTTCGACTATGCGAAAGCAAGTAAAATTTTGTTTTTTCAATGTAAAGTTAGATGAATCCATTGCACGTTGATGGAAAGAGAGTCAACATTTATAGGGCATAGAATTGCATAGTCTTTGACGGTAGCAATCTGATCGTCAGATATTGCCTCTCAGTAGTAAACAGCATCAAACTTCAATTGTTTCTTTATCGAGGTGATTGTTAAGAACTTCTCCATTTCCAACATTGAGAAGGAATTGCATAAAATTATCTTCTCCTTCCATCACTCGCATGTTTTGACGTTGAGGCGAAGCGAATTGAAGTGTTGAAAATGTAACTGCTTGTACATCAATTCGCCATAGACATGGGTGGTACGAAGTACGGTGGCTGCCTTATAATACAGGTAAAGTTTGCCTGAAATCACCTCCATGAAGAAAATACTTGCTTCCAAGGAAACGCGTATCGGTAGCGCGACGTCGGGCATAGATAGGTCATGGATTTGTACTCTTCTCATAGCGCATATCTTAGTGGCAGTGAGCATATTTTTATTTCCTTTCTCTCTCAGATGATTCCATAGCCAAATATTTTTCATGTCGATTTTTGCAAGTTACAAAGTTTCACTGCCTACTAAAATTAATTTTCGCTGCACAGTTGAAATTGACGTTTAAAATTACGACATCAGTAAAAGCGATGTTTTTCACGAATAACTCGGTAAATACTGAACAGAATATCGCGAAACTGTTACTATAAATCAAGTCACGTAATTGTATACATTACTGGCGAGTTTCAACTTGATCGGTGGAAAATTCAAGATTTGTATAAAGAACCAAATTTTCAGCCACGTTGCTACGGGGACGACGTTCTTCTCTTTTAAGCATATTATAGTAAAGGATATTTACAATTAAACTATAAAATGAACTATAAAACCATTAAATATCGTCAAATAACAGCTATTCTGCGTGCCAGCAGGCACATTAAGTGTAAACTATGAATTATAGCGGTTGAGCCATCGTCAGAGATTGGTCATCAAGTAGTTCACTCTTCACGCTATAGACGTCGCTCAAATCACGAGGTCCTACCAGATTTCCCCAATCACAGGGTCTGAAAAGGCTTCACTGCGGTCAATGTTATCAGTATAGGAGCGAGACAACCTTCTCTACTAGTATGAATGTAGTAATGATGTCCATGAATCTTGCCTCGACTACACCACTGGGTACTGCGAAATGTTCGAACAAAATTATTCTAGCGGATTGTGTGCTTTTCTTTCATTTCATCTCCCGTCTTTCAATTGTACTCTTCTTTCATCGTAATAATGGGCTGAAGATTCTTGTTGTGAATATTTTATTATTTTGAAATAGGAAGCGAGTGACATTCTTCTTGAATTTCCCAAGTAAACATGAAACATTGTACGATAAATATTGAGACCGTCTCCGAGGGCTCATGTTTCCCTGTTATCGTGTTATTATTTCATGTATGACTACAATTGAATGAAAACACATGGATCGCAATGCTCGAAATATTTTACGGAGGCAGTTGGATCCAAGTTTTAGCTCGTATTCGAGAAAATAAGGAACACGACTGACCTCTGGTGGATTCTTTGGTACTAGCCATAAGGGGGATCATGGAGGATATCACGGGGATATTTGTATAAATAAATTATATTAAATTTGCTTTAGTTGTTTGTTATGGCTGAAAAAGTAAACTTGTAACTAAATTTAAGCTTCAATTGTTTCTCCTTTTTCACTGCCCTATGGAAACATGAACGTCAAAAAAAAGTGCATCTAAAAAGTTTCCTGAGAGAAGTGGCTCCATCACGTGTCACTTATTTGTTCGAATATGTTCATGCGGCAAGTAAAGTATATGGTTATGTCAAGCTCATCAAGTGCCCTATGCAATGGATCATACGTTTTCTTTTGTCCCATTGTGTTGATATTTATCTAATAAACGTGCTGATATCGTCGCTCGTAGGATAAGATCGGTTGATAAAAGACAACAACTCTGAGATAAACTATTACATATACTGGATCAACGGCAGCTGTATAGTACTAAATCACTGGGGATTCTCCTCTAAATTAGATTTCAAAATAATTGTGTTATAATAGTAGGGGAGACGTTGCTGAATACAGATATGTTATTTATTTTGTTGTGGGTTCAATAGTTCTCTCGGAATTGATTTACAAAGATTGATATTTTTCTTCAACCTTAAAACAGGAAAATTGATATTGACGTCATAACTCATATGTTGCCATGGCAACAAAGCATATCACCATGGTAACACATTGTTGTGGACTTAGAAATGACATCACAAACCAGATTCTCATAACATGCTGTTTTTCCCGCCAAAATGTACCATGACATTTGAAATTGATTTTTATGAATGAACATGTTCTATTTAATTCTCAAGTGATAAAGAGTGTTTGTGATTATAATTTATGTTGTTATTTACGAATTTACCTTAATAAAATTAGATGAAACTTCCCTATTCGGGTTAGATTCCCTTGACCATTCTGAACTTCGTGGTATTCCCTCAGTCAACAGGCAAATGCTGGGAAGGTACCCCACTAATAGGCCACGACCGTCTCCTTCCCACCTTCCATCCTTACCTATTCTTCATCATCATCGCCCAATCATCATAATCCTTAAGAAGGCTGAGTAGTGAGTTTGACATTGAAGAGTTTTTAAACCGATTTTTATCAATATCTTTTACCAATGTAATTGTTAACAGAATAAGGCTTTGTACGAGTATTCAGAACAGTTCAATGAAAATAATTTCATAGCTTGTAATGGTTTATTTGATTTACTTTGTCCAACAGACGTTTAGTGCCTGAAAATTAGTAAAATTATGATACTAAACATCTGTTGGACAAAATAAAACTAATAACTTTTTCCAAACCATGAAATTATTTTCATTGAACTGTTCTGAATACTCGTACAAAGCCCTATTTTGTTAACAATTACATATGTAAAATAGATTGATAAAAATAGATTAAGAAACTCTTCAAGGCCACGCTCACTCAGCCGTCTTATTCCGTCGCCATTAGCCTAGCTGCAGAACAGTGCGACGTTCCCTGAAATAAGAATTGATGCTGAACAAACCCAATGGGCTGTGTGATTCCAGGATAATAAACGTCAAACCAACTCCCAATCAGCTGAGCAAATCATCCAGTCAGGTTCGATCTGTCAATTTCCCGGCTGTATTCATTCAATTTCCTCGTCGATTCAATCAGTTCCGGACCGTTAGATCGCGACCCACATCCTCTAGCTGGCATATCACGTGAGATCTCATCACTGCCGTAAGAATAACATGGAGGTGGATCGATATCTCTGTGAGGATGGTTACAGAATATTAAGAGAGACTCTGAATGGGGGTCTGGTAGCTCCGCAGCGCGTTATTATTTTAGAATGTAAACCAGTTAAAAGTGATTCTGGGGCTTTAAAAAGCACAAACTGAAGAAAAAAAAACTACAATTGTTGCCCCGCAGGGAATTATTTTGAATATAAACGTTTTAAAAACGATTCTGGGATGCTCAAATTACAACATATAATTTCCTATTTTTGCCCCGCAGGCGTTTTTCTTTATAATTTAAACAATTTTGAATGGGGGGCCTGCTCGAGTGGGGGAGGGGGGGGGGGGGGGCAGGCGCGTAGGAAGGGGAGGAAAATCCCTACCTCTGATTCAATTCCCCTACCTATGTTCTTCTACATTTATATGTCAAGATAAAAAAATATGCTTAAAAAGTGTTAAAATCGCTTATAGAAATGCACCAAATTCATGCCTGAAATTCAAAAAAAATTCGGGCTGTGCGCCCCGGACCTGCATTTTGCTAGGGGGCCCTCCCCCCAGCCCCCCATTGTCTTCGTAGATGCTTGTATTTCCAGCAAAAGGTCTTTTACAATATTATCCCCCCCCCCCCTTGCAAATTTAGTTCCTACGCGCCTGGGGGGGGGGATAATCCCCCCATCGCCCCCCCCCCCCCCCCTTTCTAAGCGCCTGTATGAATGTAGGTAGACTGTAGAGATGTTCATGCAATACTTTGTTGAATTGCACTTTGATCTCGACACCAGATGTCGCTAACGAACTCCATCATATTGTAACTATTACAGAGATCTCTTGTTGCATAATTCCCTCTTCTGGCTCCTTTGACGCAGATCTTTCAGATCTTCCTCTCTCTGATTCAATTACTCGACACTGAAGAGGAGAAGATTTCATTCTCGCAAGTTCATTCAACTTTCTTGACGGCTCACTCACTTATTTCACCTAGTTAGGTCCAATTTTCAACTCTGCTGAATTTCAACAAGTTGATTATTATTATATTGCCGTGGCAACAACCAATGGTATTCCTTGAATGGCAATTTAAACTGAACTATCCGATGTAAAAAAAAAAATAGAAATGCATGAAAATGCATTAGCTCTGGGTTGTACGTGACATTTGTGACATTTAATCGTGTGTTGCATGTTGCATATACTGCTGTGAAGTATGTTACATTAATTCAAATATTGAAAACCACAAAAAATTCATTGAAAGGCAGCCCCTACTTTTTTCTTCATGGCTTGACCAATTGTCTCAACATTTTTACAGCACAGTGATAAAGAGTAAATCTGTGCCTCTAGTGATTCTAGTGATTCAAAAAAATTATTACGGGTGTTGAGGAGGTGCCAATATGAGCAATATATGGGTCCTTTTGGCACCTCTGCCCTGAAAATACTAAACAAAAAATAACACTTTTGGCACACTTAGAGGCACAGATTTATTATTTATCTATCATCTGTAAAGTTTTGAAGACAATCAGTAAAGCTGTCTAGAAAAAAGTATGTGCCGCCTTATTGTGCTTTATAAAACATGGATTTCATCAAGTATCGTAGACTCTTAAGGTGCTGCAAGCGCGAGCGATTTTGCTGCTTTTTGAAGACACTTTTTGCGATACGATTGGAGGCGAAATGGGTAAACCAAATTACTTGAAATATTAATCGTGATTAGATAAAAGACAAACTTAGGGTTATCCCTTGGTATATTTTAATTTTTTTGTTTCGTTAATTAGTAATAATTAGTGGATTTTTGGTGAAAAATTAGCTATTTTCTTGTCTTCCTGGGCGCCGTATAAAATTAAATTTCAAAAATATACCAAGGAAAAACCCTAAGTTTGTCTTTCATCTGATCATGATTAAAATTTGAGATCAATTGGTTAACGGGTTTGGTCTCCAATCGTATCGCAAATTTCATTGTTTTGCGCGGTTTTGTTGAATAACCGGCGCCTAATTAACAATGCAATAAGCAAAAATGAAAAAGTGCTACTAATATACAATCAAACTGATCAAGTGAACATCCTGTAACAATTACACTCACTTACGAAACAATTTTTCGCTCTCAATTTTCTAAAACGGATCACCTTAAATCCCTCGCAAGTCAGATCGTGTTGAAGAATAGTGCCTTGTTAGTAGTCAGATCACATTGCCATCAACAGACGAGATTTCATTACAATATTCTCTTTGTCAGCTGTTGAATGGAAGACTCTGATGAGGGGATCGTCAGGGGAGTTGCAGATTATAGAATCAAGACTCAAGACTGGAGGATATCTACCTGAAGAGTTTGCCGGGGGCTTTCTGAATTAACTCAAAGGCGCAACTAGAGATGGAAGGGTCCATGGCAAAAATACAGTGTGTCCCCCCCCCCCCCCCCCCCCCAATATATCGTCTATAATTTAAATTTAAGTGAAGGCCTTCTTGCGCATCTTTCCAGGGTTGATTTCTTGTCAGCAAACCCATTCATATTCACACTCCATGCGCAACTTACAAATTATCATTACATTTTAATGGAGGGAAAATGACCCGCAAGGAATTATTTCCATTTCAATGGCATTTTTCAATACGAGTCCTACACGTTTCGTAAAAGATAATTTTCAATTAACCTGTTTACATGAAAATAAAATTTTGAAGGCTATGCGCGATCCGTCAGCGAGAATTTTTATGGCTGTTTCGTCCTAAATTGACGGTTAATATGAAAATTAGAACTCTGATCTATAACATGTGTGGTTCTGACAGCTTTGACATCAGTAAAATAAAGGATATAGTAAATTTGCTCCATTCAAAATAAATAAAAGAACATTTTTTACTCTACAAGGTTTTCACGGCTCTATAATTTCGCCGCAGGGATATCATGAAAGGCATTAGAAAAGAATCTTCTTCTGAGTCTGATAATTATTTTACTGTAAAGATATTCAAACTTAAACTCTATCCACTTAGTTTTAAGTTTTCACGAACTCGTCGGTAAAAACTATAAGTAGGTACACTCAAACCCATAAAAATTGGTACTCGAAAGGAAAAGGATTAGCTTCTGGTCAGGTTCCTTGACAATCAATCCTTGTTATTATCAATGAAATAAGAGCTCAACCTACTAGAGGTAGATGGAGAGTTAGCACAGACTTCATGGGATGATGCCATCAAACCTTAATCAGCCAAACCATTTCTTTTCGAGTACCGATTTTTATTGGTTTTGAGTGTACATTTCATTGATTTAATTCATTGAGATGCTCACTGAATTTAAACTAATTCTTAGAAAGAGTTGATGTAATTAGGACAGATCTCAGTAAGTATTACAGTGGAAGTATGGAATATGGTGTCTTCAGGCAGAAACCCCAAGTTACATTGGAGAAGTTTCAACTTACATTATCTAGTTCTTTCTTCAAGAACGAAAACTCGGATGTTCCCAACAGTTGTCAAGAAAAGAAAAGAAAAACTAGCCGTTGAAACTGCTTACCAAAACTGTTACATGACAAAAAGAGTTTGGATCACATTCTAGAATCTCTCTCTCTGACAAAATGTATTCGACACTAAAAGTACCTAGAGAGTGCGCTAGTAAATATAAGATGGCCGCTCCCGCGAGTACAATCCCAGCGCGTGCGTACTTGTACATACAAGTCACTTAGATGTCAATCGTAACGAGTTCAGTAAAAAGTTATAAATACATCGCGAAATAACAGAAATTGATGCTTACCTCAGTGTCAACAATCAAATACAATTGGCATATTTCATTACAGCACACATTCATTCAAATTCTTGTGAAAACGAGTTGCCTATTCACCAAAAGCAGCATTTGACAGATTGCAATTGTTTGAACGATGCGTCAAGAATAATGTGTGTTCAGAAGGCCGTGAGAAAAACAATTTGCATCTGTCAAATGGTGATTTTTGGTGAATAGACAACTCGTCTTCACAAGAATTTGAATGAATGTGTGCTGTAATGAAATATGCCGATTGTATTTGATTGTTGACACTAAGGTATTCATCAATTTCTGTTATTCCGCGATGTAATTATAACTTTTACTGAACTCGTTACGATTGACATCTAAGTGACTTGCCTGAATGCGCCCTGTGCGCATGTGCACAAGTACTCGTGGTATAGATGCTAACTTTTTCCTCTAGGTGGCGTTTTGCAACTTTTAGTGTCGAATTGAAACAAGTTTAAGACGGCTGGATAGTGAGCGTGGCCTTGAAGAGTTTTTTAATAGATTTTTATCAATATCTTTTACCAATGTATTGTTAACAAAATAGGGCTTTGTACGAGTATTCAGAACAGTTCAATGAAAATAATTTCATAGTTTGGAATAATTTATTAGTTTTATTTTGTCCAACAGATGTTTAGTGCCATAATTTTACTAATTTTTGGGCACTAAACGTCTGTTGGACAAAGTAAATCTAATAAACCATTACAAGCTATGGAATTATTTTCATTAAACTGTTCTGAATACTGTACAAAGCCATATTTTGTCAACAATTAAAAATCGATTAAAAAACTCTTCAAGGTCAAACTCACTACCCAGCCGTATTAGCCGTTGCCAATCCCAACAAAGAGTGAATGTCAAAGGATGATGCAGATGATTATGAGGTGAATGATGGTGAGTCTGAAAGAGGGGAATCACCAGGGGACAAACTGAAGATTGGTTTTCACCAGACAGTTCGACTTAGCGTCAGATTTCAACAGAATCCAGTCGCAACGACGTATGATCTCCGGGGAGAAGGAAGACGAAATATGAAAACTCATTTTTAGGTTTTTACGCAATCGTGTTTGTGTGTTTAAGTCAATCTCGCATCAGCGTTTGTGAAATGCATTACTATTAGGTAGAGAAATCGGACAGAAAAGTAGTTCTTTATTTACAAGTTTGTGCTATTAAGGGGAATATGCTGTAAAAATTTGCCAATTTTGACATGTTTGGTTTTTTTAAACCATTATTTAGATTAAAATTTTAATTTTATTATGTCAAAAGTTGGAAATATTAAGCCTTTTATTTATGTTGCAAAAAATAATTTTTGCATGTTTGTAGTATAGCTTTGAATATAGTTAAAGTTTGAATGCTGTTATCTCCGAAACTATTTTTCTTCACATTGACTGTTGTAATTTCCTACTTCTTTTTAATGATTCAACTTAAAAGGCTGATTTTTTGTGTGTGTTTAGCTATTTGTGATAAACAAAAATTGGCATTTGTATTGTTATAAAATGAATACATCTAATTAAATCAATTAGGTAAAGTGTTAAGTGACAATAAAAAGTGTAAAAAAATATTGTATATTTTTTATTTATTTTTACACATGAAAGTATTATACTAAAGTAAATTTAGAATGCCAACTTCATTTACCCAATCATTTGTGAACATAAAAAAGGAAAATGTAGGTCAAGGAATAAAAATGTAGTAGGGATTTATCGCTTAACATCTTTCAATAACTAATTTATTAATAAAAATAATAAAAAATAAAAAACATTTTTTTTATTTTTTTTATATGTTTTAAGCAATTCCTGATATCTTCTCAAAATTTCAACATTGTATTACCTACATGCATGAAGATAGAAATTTCACAGCATATTCCCGTTAAGTAATACTTACAAAAAATGCATTCATTAAATCTAATAACAATTATCCGTCCCCCTTGTCCCAGAAAATTGATCTTTCACCTGGTTTGGGGGACAGTTGGTTACCTCTAACAAATTTTGAACTATGACGCCTAAAAATCTTTTCATTATCTACATTCATAATATCTAGGGGGATTCTATTACCTATACATTTTTATCCCCTTAGCAATTTTCTTGAAATTGTGTTACAATCTTTTTTGTTACACATTTATCTCTCTTTCTAATGTTATGGTAATGTTTTGGATTAATATTTATAAGTCTGCAGAGGTAATGGGGGGCAAGACCTTTTGTTATTTTAAACATTATTACCATTTCTCTACTTATAACGTTAAGCCAGCCTAAGGCAGAGCACATTTTCTTTATTGATGTCTCTTAGCAAAGTGCTTTTCAAAACCCATGTAAACCTACATTCATAATTTATTTTATTTTATCTACCTTGAAATGCTAAAGCAGATGTTCATGATTTACGTAAATAATTCAAATGAATAATCATATTATATTAGTGCAAAACGTCATACTTCTAGAAATCTGAATAATACGCTTTTAGGATTCAATGAAAATGAATCTGTGACTTTTTGATTGTACGGAACAGGTTGGGTGAGTGGTTAACGCTCTGAACTTGTATTCCGGAGGCCCGGGTTCGATTCCCGCGGCCGTCTTTCCTGACTGGGGGTTTTTCGTTGTTTTCCCTCAGTCGACAGGCAAATGCTGGGAAGGTATAATATAGGTATATTATATTATATTATAGGTATAGGTATATAATAGGCCACGACCTCCTCCTTCCCCCTCCATCCTTACCTACTCTTCACCATCATCTCCCAATCATCCTCATAATCATTCGTCCGTCGCCATTAGACTCGCTGCAGAACAGTGCGACGTTAAGCCCCAGGCAAAAAAAAACTTTTGATTGTCCGCAAAGTTTTATGAGTCCACCAGGAATTCGTGGACAAAATGGTAATTTTTATATTTTTTAAACCAAGCAACCAAACCCGATGCACTCATATAAGATAGTGTTGGTCTTGATCACCATGCAAACTTCGGAACAGTTTAATTTTCGACAAAACGGGATGTATTTTTTAATTTTTAGACAATTTTAGGATTTGGCTAGAATTGTGTAAAATCTGATAAAATGTTGGTCTTGATGACCTTGCAAAATTTGAGATTTATCGTGATCAACCAGACGTTTTTTTTAATTTGCAAAATTTCAAAAAGTTTCGATCAACCCATTATAAGATTGGTAAATTTTTTTAAATCTGAACCAATCAATGGTCAAAAAATGGGTCTGCAAATCGTTGAGTTCGTCCTTACGTGCAAAACTTCAGATGGAATGGAAAATCTGTGCAACCTGTAAATCCGTCAGTATATCAGAAAATCAAAAAGCAACAACAAAACAGATGTCCGTGTCAAAAGAGCAAAAAGGAGCCGCTCACTGAATTATTCAAATACATGCTTTAATTTATGCCCACATTAGTATTCTATATAGGTACATTGCTGATGGATATTATAACATTAATAGTCCTGGGGACCGCTATGGAAACTGACGGATTGTGTAATATTATTCCAAAATACCTCAGTCTCCCCAAGGCTCATTATTTACTCCACTGTTATGCAACTTTGGGAGGTAGTTTTGATACCTATTTTTTCGTAATACTATTGATAAATTTTAAGAAATACTTGAAACAAAAAAAGTATTTTTTTTCGTACTTTTTCATGAAATATGTGAAAAAGAAAACCTTTTTTTCTTTGCATATTTCTTTAATTTTTTCAATAGTATTACGAGAAAATGGGCATCAAAACTACCACCCAAAGTTGTATAACGCTGGAGTAAATAATGAGCCTTGAGGAGACTTAGGTATTTTGGGAAAATTTGGCACAATCCGTCAGTTTCCATAGCGTTCCCCTGAGGGGTTTTTCTAAATTTCCTTGTCGTCTCGTTTCACGTGATACGGTCTCACTACTATCTATTTAACATGGTAGTGACGCCGTATCAATTGATACGATTACGAGACGACAAGGGAATTCAGAATAACCCCCCAGGACTCTAATGAGGCGTATAATTGTAATCTAGCCACAGTTTATCTCAATGAGTTTGAAACAACATGTGTAATAATACAAGATCGTATCAAACACTCCACATGTACAGTCAGGGAAACTAGATGGTTCATACTCTGCCTCTCTCTGACCCATAACATAAACATGTTTTTATATGGAGCAGAGAGAGAGAGTATGAACTAATCTAGTTTCCTTGACTATACACATCCAGTAGTGATCTTGTGTATAATATTCCAACTCACCTCACTAACAAGTTATTACTTCTCTATTGTTTCAGAAACCTGCTGCCGGCCACGGAATTCATCGCTGTGTTTCCCGCGCTAGTGATGGCATTACTCTAGGCAACCCGCAACACATGGGTGTGTTGTAGTAGTATATCCGAGCTTCGCCAGGGGTAAAGTTAGAGTTGATGATATAGATTCATACGCTGGGGAGTTTAAATGGAAGTTTATGTTTGTGCAAGCTGGAAGAGTTATTCTTTTACGAGAGAATGTGGATGGAATACACATAAAATGGCTCCATTTCGTGGAATGTTTCTGCATTTTTAATGTATTTTAAGTTTTCTGAAGTTTGCAAAAGTAAAATAAATATCGACCAAATGAAAAAGTTGTTTTTCATACGCTTGGGAATTTAAATGGAAGGTTATGTTTGTGCAAGTGTATGGAAGGGTGTTTCTTTCACGAGAGAATAGGGATGGAATACACATAAAATGGCTCCATTTCTTGGAATGTTGCTGCATTTTTAATGGCTACTAATTTTCTGAAATTCGCAAAAGTAAAAAAAACCGGCCAAATTAAAAACAACATAACTACAATAAGTTGTTTTTCATACGCTGGGGAGTTTAAATGGAAGTTTATGTTTGTGCAAGTGTATGGAAGGGTTGTTCTTACACGAGAGAATAGGGATGGAATACACATAAAATGGCTGAGAGAATGGGGATGGAATACACATAAAATGGCTGAGAGAATGGGGATGGAATACACATAAAATGGCTGAGAGAATCGGGATGGAATACACATAAAATGGCTGAGAGAATTGGGATGGAATACACATAAAATGGCTAAGAGAATGGGGATGGAATACACATAAAATGGCTCCATTTCTTGTAATGTTTCCGCATATTTAATTAAAAAAAATATCGACCTATTAAGTCAAACTCAGTTCAAAATTTTGCCTCAGTTGTACAAAGTTATTTTTTTTACGCGAAGAATTTCTTAAAAATCAAAATTTTTTTGTCTGGGGCTTAACGTCGCACTGTTCTGCAGCGAGGCTAATGGCGACGGTGAAAATCAATAGTAAGCACACAATTAAACTCAGGATACAAAGTTATGCGACATACTGGAGTACTTTATGATTACGACCTCAAAGTGTTAAAAACGCGAATTTATTATTATTTAATGGTCTGTGACACTTTGAGCGCGAACCAAAGGTCCTCATAATGTACTTCAGTGTGTACAATCAATAAGACATTAATTGAATGCTGGGCCGGAAGTACCATGAAACCAACAATTTCATTATTCTGAGTAAAAAGCCAAAATCTATTTCAATGCTTATCACACAAAAATTATTTTGGAAGATATGCGGATTAACACAAAATGTATTACAAAAACTTATTTATTTGAAAAGGGTAATATTTCAGTACCCTTTCGATTTGTAACTTTTCCTCCGAGTTCCTCAAATACTTTCGTTGATTATCCATCCACCAGTTTTGTTTTCTTGCTTTTATTTAAATGAATTAACAGTTTGGGGACACAATTCAGTCCGCACCGTCGGCTATCTTGAATCACATTCATGGTTCTTCCATGGCAGCCAACATTCATGATCAATTTAAGTAATGTCAACATTTAAAAAAATCAACATTTTAAAGTGGTTCCATCGTTTCGGCATAGGAATGAGAATTTGCTGTAATTCACACCAAAGATTAATTAAACCATATTACATACAACTAGGAAAAAATATGTACCCCTTACGGTATCATATAATTAGATATTCTTGATTGAAGATCATCTTTTCCCCCATAAGATAACACAGGGAGTGGGAGACATGAAATCGTCCCGGAAAATTGGCCTTAAATTGCTCCTAAAACCGCAAGTGGAATATGACAATATATTGAAAATAGTCTTAAATTAAAGATAATAATTTTTAGAATAAGACTGCCGTTTGAAAATATGGGGTCACGGGCCAAATAAGAAAGAAACTGTGTACAATGTGTAAAATTTACCATAAATCTGGCAACATTGCACTACAAATATGAATTATTTTGGGATAGTTTAATTGGAACTTCAATTAAAAACATATAATTGGAGCGTACGGTAAGATATAATTGTTTTATGCTGTTGTTTGAGGTATTTTTTCATCAGAGATTTGTATGAATTACGGCGAATTCTAAGCACCATGGCTGGAGCAGTGGGACCACTTTAAGGTGGCAGTGGATAGACCTAGACATGCACATGCTAATTCCACAAAAAAACCTATTTCGAAAAAAAATTGTTGGTTTCATGGTTATTCCGGCCCACCATTCAATTAGTGGAGGAAAAAACGAAAAACAAAAGAACGCGAAGTCAACTTTGACTGTATAATATCAAATACATTTAGGACATTATGAACCTCTTCGTGTGGATTCTGTTCCTCTCCAATCGCGGTGTTGCCAGATCGTTCATGCGTGTGAATATTAGTGAAAGTGATGATCATAAATTGGATTAAAGTTAAAATTATTTGAAGCTGAGACGAAAGTTTTAATGAATGTTCAACCAATTATGGCGGTGAAGGCACTTTGCCAAGAGTTAGACAACTTAAATTATCACTTCATTAGTCTGAGAAAACTCGATCGAGTTACGATAACGATAATATCTCGACATTTTCATAGTTGAAAAGATTCGCCTCCAATGTGGTAGATGAAAACTCTTTTCTTTACGCACACCACTCAATGTATAATATTAAGGGGGGAGGCCCAAGTAGAGGTCTCCGATAGATATTTGAATTAATATGCTTATTTAATAGATAATTTGATTGTGCGCCATATAAACGCAAGAAAAAGTAGGGTTGCCCAACTAATTTCCAAGATATATCACTTTATAAATTTGAGTTAGCCCTATCTTTAACATGGTAAGTCGAAAAAAATTTCCTAGTAAATATTAGAATTTAAACTATTTTCTACCGATAGATTTTTTCCAAAAACTAATATTATGTGTATTAGACATAGAGGTATTTATTAAGATTTTTATATATACACCTAGCCGTACGTTTTTAAAAGTTAGGCGCCAAATTCAAAATAATTTTCCTATACCTCCTGTGTTAAAATTTCTTAATCTTCCAAAGACATCATATTGAAAACTCAATATAATTCGAGAGTTGCAAGTTACAAGACATTTGATGAAACTTTTACATAAAAATATAGTTGAAATGTTGAAAAAATTAACAAAAGTCGTACATTTCAACAAAAAATATTTTCGGAAAATCTACTTGGGCATCCCTCCTTAAGAAGCGTATTAAGTCTCAATTCAAATATAGGAATAGATTCGTAACCGTTCAATTCGAAAAGACGATCTCAAAATGTTATCATTCGGAATGGTTTTTGACAAGTTGAAATAGACCAAAACATTATGGGGACCATTTTTTATTATTGTTAATTTTCTGCGTAGTTTTGTGAACAAAATGATGAAACATTTTGTACCTTTTAATATAAATTAGATTGCTAAAACTCATTTTATGTCAGGTGATTGGAATGATTCCTCAATATTCATACGATGTCAGTTTTTCACCCTGACTTTAATCTCAGTTATCTCTGTATCACATTTTTGATGCTCCATGTACACTTGGCCAAACAAAAATTGATCGATCAATAAATCTGATAGGCTTTTAAATGTAAGATCGCACCATCAGAAGTCAGTCTAAGCGATCTCATTGTCTCACTCTAGTAGGTGACTTCACCAATGATAATAACAAGCTATGATTGGTTATGGGACATGACCAGCAGTCATTTAAATTTGGTCAACGTTCAAGTTTTGTTTGGCCGAGTGTTCATTAAATATGGGAAATTTGCATGTTAAATACTCTTGGCCCAGTCCCCTTAAAGGCAGAAATATAAAATTTAGTGAACCATAATATTTTCTTGAAAGTCCTGGGGACCGCTATGGAAACTGACGGATTGTGTCAAATTTTCCCAAAATACCTCAGTCTCCCCAAGGCTCATTATTTACTCCAGTGTTATGCAACTTTGGGAGGTAGTTTTGATACCCATTTTCTCGTAATACTATTGAAAAAATTTAAAAAAATTTCAAAGAAAAGAACGTTTTATTTCTCACATATTTCATGGAAAAAACGGGAAAAAACTAATTTTTTCAAATATTTCTTAAAATGTATTAATAGTATTACTACCTCCCAAAGTTGCATAACAGTGGAGTAAATAATGAGCCTTGGGGAGACTTAGGTATTTTGGGAAAATTTGACACAATCCGTCAGTTTTCATAGCGGTCCTCAGGACTCTTTTTAGGGGATGAAACTTGATATACATATACTTGATTTTGGCGCTTCTAAAAGCCAGAAGTTTCCGTGTTTTAATTCCGATGCTAAGTAAAGTTCATCATCCCTAATGAAGTACAAAGTGTCTGATATCCCCCAAGTCTGGAGGATTCTGTTAATTAACTATCCATCAGCACTTCGATATTGGTTGCTATGACAGAGACTGGAGTCCCCGGTTACCATGGTTACTGGAGGGGAGTTTGATCTGACGGCTCCTGTAGAGAGGCTGTATTCAAGTTACTAATTTCACGCATCAGGAGAGAAAGCATCCACACAAAAGAGCTCCATAATTAGGTATATTTCCAGTTTTTCGATAATCTGCTAAAACAGGGGTCGGGTGGTTCATGGATGGCTGAATCGAAAAATTTGAAAATTCGAAAAAAACTCCCTGCGGACCAACATTTGGAATTGATTCAGTTTGTTCATTTAACAGCTCGTTTAAGAGTACCAGAATCCATTTTATTGTTGAAATTCTAAAAATCTCCCTGCGGGGCAACAATGCGGGTTATTTGATTCAATTTGTTCATTTTAGAATCCCAAAATCACTTTTAAATTGTTGAAATTTAAAAACAAAACGCTGCGAGGGGCATGCTAGTGGGGGGCTCCGTCAAAATATCAAAATAAACTAGTAATTCAATGTTATATTTTCGGTATATTATCCCTGTGCTAAAACAAGTAATATGGTACGTCATTGTTTGTTGCGGCAAAACAGTCCTATCAACCTTTTACAAGTTAATCAGTGTGTTGAAAGACTGGGTATTGAAATACTTTAGTATTTTAAGTATTTAAAACATACGAACTCTTGTTTACAAGTAACGACACAAATTAAAATAATATTCATGCCGTTCGGTTTTGACTCAATCAATTTCCCTTTTGTGTACTAAAAATAATAATTCATAGGTTGCATGTGATGCCATCTCATCGTTGCCGTCGCCATCTTAATGGCACGCAGAATAGCTGTGATTCTCTGCTTTTTTGACGATATTTTATAGTATTTGGGTACCTGGGAAATTGTATAGGCTCCGGAGAAATCTTTAGTACGCAGAGGAATCACTCACATTACAAAAATACATCGATTTACCTCAATAAAGTTAAATAAACCTGACCCGTCAACGTGCCAACGTAAAGGGTGGACAATTCAATAATTTAGCATGCTGATATAAAACAAAAGAAGTTCGTGCAAGCTATGAATAAATAGTGCGCTGTGAGGGTGTTGTTATGATAGAGAGACAAGGAGTATTCTTGGGTATCTATGTAGCCGTGTCACGGTGTGTTTATTAGCCGGTTAGCTGCTATCTGTGTTGTGATTGAGCCGACGGGTTTGTTGTTTACATCAGCTGTTTTGTCAGGGGTTTGACGATCGAGGTAGATTTCACGTCAGTGTGCACCTGATGAAGAAGATAGAACATACGAAATGTTGTGCTGTATTTTATTATTTGTGACGATACCGGTGTAATTCAATTCAATTCAATTTATTACGCAAATTGTACACTGTTACAGGTGGCAAGGAATACATCAATTCATGTTGTATATTCATGGCGTATGTTCGAATGTGCGTGTGTTACAAATAATTGGTTACAGGGTGAAAATTATCATTTCTTTTATTAGTATTTTAAGAGGCAAACGGAAGCGAACGGGAATCGCACGGTTCGTCAGAGCGTTTTTTTGAAATTGTGTCTTCCCACTTAAATATTTTAAAAAATCAGATAGTAACGACCCATAACAGCCTAAAAGACTAAATAATGCCGCACACTGGAGTTCATTATGACCTCTGGTCTGACCTCAAAGTGTTAAATACGATTATTTTCGATTATTTTATTAAAAATATCGTATTTAACACTTTGAGGTCGCACCAGAGGTCATAATGAACTTTAATGTGCGGCATTATTTAGTCTATTAGGCTGTAATGGGTCGTTACTATCTGATTTTTTAAAATTATTAAGTGGGAAGACACAATTTCAAAAAACGCTCTGACGAACCGTGCGATTCCCGCTCGCTTCCGTTTGCCTCTTAAGTGTTCGACAGTCCACGCAACGGCGATTAAGCTCAACCAATCGCTTTAAATTCGACTTCAATGAAGACTATTGACAACTTTAATGCTGTTAAAATATAAGTATACAATGAATGGATCCTTTTTGTGTGGATTCCACTTCCATTTTCTCGTGGTATCGATAATTAACACATAATAAACGAGTTCAATTTGCTCAGCTAAACAATCTGAAATGTGTTAAAGTTTTAATCTCATTTCTATTTAATATCAGCATGATTTATTTGGTAGATTCTCGCTTGAAGTCAAACCAAAGATAATTTATTTTTGGTCAAACCCCGAAGATACACAAATCAAATAATGTAAAGAAATCACAAAAGAAATACTAAATATTCAAGATAATAATAAAAAGAATTGTAAACTCTTGCTATCGAATCGGTCGAAATTATATTGTCCTCGGCTTTTCGTCTAATAAACTTTGGAACTCAAGTTTAGAAGCAAATACTCCATGTAAATGGGAAATGTCTTTGCTTTCTGAAGCAGAGAAGGTAGTTTCAACCCTTGGCTACTAATTGAGAAGTTAGTAGCACTCAAGTAGCACTCACGCTAGACGTCAGATTACCACTCAAGTCTCCAGTTCACTCAAGTGTCTAAAGGAGCACGTAAAACTCGAGTAAATTAATAACTGATTATAATGAGAAAGCTGACCACGAGAACCCCGGTGTCAAATTCAGGTCAAGCTTAGATATTGATATGATATTTCATTTCATTTTCCAAAACTCATGTCGAAAATTGTTCAGTATTTATTTACAAATTCAATTTGATATTTCATTCGGTATTATTTGAATGTTGACATTTTCTCTTAATTATACAGACAAACAATGAGATTTTAAAAAGCGGAAATTAAGCCTGCTTAAAATACTATCTAATTTATTGATAACTTGTTAAGTTTTTATATCACCCTCTCACATTTCACTAAAACACTTCAACATTTCAAAATTGTAAGAATTTTATTTGTAATTTAATGACGATTTGTTTTAGAAAACATAACGATGCTATTCAAAATGCTTAGTTACATGCAACAAAAATATTTTTACTAAAAAATAAATTAAAAATAAAATTTTATAACCTCCAGAAATAGCACTAATTTCTATTTTCTTCAACAGATTACTGCTGTTAAAATTGTTAAGTACCCACTACATTCAAGTACGATTTACGTCATAAACAATAGGCACAAGCTTGGCATGAACGTGAACACAAAGTGATAAGTCCATTTAAAATCTTGCTACGAAACTGTACAAAACATCAGTAAAATTTATCAGTAAAATGTACAGCAAAAGTGAGTGTAAATGTGAAACGAACGTAACATAACCTCAAAAGAGCAACAGTGAAGTGTAACCGAACAGATAACTCGAGTGAATCATGGAAGACGCCATGTTCGACGGCGTACTGCCGCATCACGACACTGCCAACCACAGCCTGGAGCTCGACTGCCTGATGATGCAGTTCAGCGATGCTGCGTTAGCGATGTCTGCTGCCGGGCCGACATGCCCGCCCACGTGGGACACGCTGCTGTGCTGGCCCAGCACGCCGGGCGGCACCATGGCAGTGCAGCAGTGCATGGCCGAGCTTAACGGCATCAAGTACGATACGACAGGTAAGATGATCGTTTTATAATTCGAGAAAATAAGGAACACAACTGACCTCTGGTGGATTTTGTGGTACAAGGTAAATGGCGGCTATCAAGGGCGCATTTACATGAATATAAATACAAATATTTGGTATAGTTGTTTGATATGGCCAAGAAAGTAAATTTATAGCTAAATATCAATTTCATTTGTTTTTTGTTTTTTCACTGCTTTATGGAAACACGAAATGTAAAAACAAAAAAATAATATGTGGACCTGATAGTAGCCATCTTGCCAGAAGTGGCTCCATCACGTATCACTTATTTGTGGGAATACTAGGAAAACGCTCAGAACACGGCAGAGCAATATAGTCTAGTAATTGTGTGATTATACCCACCACTAATTGCAACAGAAGGTTTCAATACATGAATCGATTCAGAAAAAGGTCCTCTACAACATATCCAAAATCGACCAAAATCGCTGTACGGAAAAAGGGCTTTCATGACTTTTTAAAATAATTTTATGTTAATTCCATCTTGCAAAAAAAACTTTTTTTTCATGTAACTCCGATTTTGACGAAACTTGGCAGAATTGTTCACCATCCTAAATGAAACGAATAGCTCTCTTAGCGTTTTTCTCTAAATCTTATCGTTTGGGAAATATGGATCTCGCAAAACGTCAAATTACACTCAAAGTGGCCGAAATCGTCGAAAACCGACTAAAATATGACTTTTCGATGGGCAATATTTCGCAAACGATGAGATTTAGAGAAACACGCTCAGATAGCTTTTTGTGTTCTTTTAGGATGGTGAACAATTCTGCAAATTTGGGCATATGTGGGCATATGTGGGCATATGTGTGCAAATTTGGGCTCATAGCTATGAGCTATGAATTGTTGCAAATTTTAAGATGTTTGCCCTAACTATGGGCACCGAGAGTTCATACCCCCAGCGTCACGAGTGAAAGAAATAAGCAACATTTGTGGGAATGATCTTCAACTGTTTTATTTCACATTGGACGTGACCCGATCAAATAATATCAACAAATGTACTCAAAATATTTCGGAATCAGAACCAAGTCGCGCAAATTACTATTGTGATCAGATTAAGTGAAATTGTGAATACTTTATTAATAATATTTTGTAGGCGAATAAACATTAGATAAACTTGTGTAAATGTTAAGGAGTGATAATGCGTAATATGTGCAGCAACATAACGTATAACTGCAGCGACTTGGACGCCTTGCCAAAGGTAGGCTTCCTTCCCACAGATTAGGTGACTCTGTCTGTACTTTTTGCAGCGCTATCTGTAGTCGTAAACACGCTGCCTACACTATAACACTATTCGACACTAAAAATACAAATCAAATACAATCGGCATATTTCATTAGCAGCACACATTCCGTTGGGAATGGGTTTATACCCATATAAACCTATACCCTATATTTATACCCGTTGGGTTTATACCCAACGGCTGGTGTGTTGGATACCTCGGTTCTCGTTAGATCACCGAGGTTAAGCAACATTGAGCGCGGTCAGCGATTGGATGGGTGACCATTCAACTCTGCCTTGCCAGGTTGCTGCCGTTGGGCCAGAGGGACTGGGGTGTTTGGGGGTTAGTGTGACGACCTCCCTCAACCTGTTATCAGTCTCTCGACGGCGCGGGTTGTGGAGGCTCGTGCTGTGAATGTTACACCGTCCTTCGGAAGGGACGTTAAGCCTTTGGTCCCCTTGGTATCTTTCGTCAGGAGTAGGCTACATGCCGGTACCGGGTTTCCTCTCCTCCCTTCTCTATATTACATTCTCACTAGTGGAGCCTGGCTCTGTTGAGAATATAGACTTAATAATAATAATTCAAATTCTTGTGAAAACGAGATGTCTATTCACCAAAAATCACCATTTGACAGTTGCAATTGTTTTTCTCACGGCCTTCTGAACACACATTTTTCTTGACGCCTCGTTCAAACAATAATTGCAATCTGTAAAATGCTGTTTTGGTGAATAGACAACTCGTTTTCACAAGAATTTGAATGTGTGCTTTAATAAAATATGCCAATTGTATTTGATTGTTGACACTGAGATAAGCATCAATTTCTGTTATTTCACGATGTAATTATAACTTCTACTGAACTCGTTACGGCTGACATGTAAGTGACTTGCATGTAAGTGTACGCACGTGCACTGGGACTTCATGCTCGCGTGAGCGGCCATCTTACTGATATTAGCGCATTCTCTAGGTACTTTTAGAGTCGAATAGCAGAGAAATTCTCAATCCACCAATAAACGTGAAGCCTTTTCGACATGAGAAATATTGGTGTACGCTGGCATCGTTAGCGCATATATCAGCTACAGTGGTAAAAATATGAACTTACTTTTAAATTTACCCTTGCATTCATATGCTATGAACGATCTTCTTTTGTTTTATATCAACAATTTACAATTAAACTATAAAATAAACTATTAAACTATTAAATATCGTCAAAAACAGCTATTTTGCGTGCCAGCCAGGCACATCACATGCTTACTATGAATTAGCGGTTGAGCCATAGGGTGAGCCATCTCGCTAGGGTGCTGCCATCGGTTTTGTGTGGAAGTTTGAAGTATGTTGTTAGTGCCACTCAAAATTTTCTCAATTCTCTCTTCCAACAAACCGGGGCCTTTCAAGCTTTATATGTATATCCTTCCAGGCAATGCTACCACTCAGGGCCTTATACATACTGCACAATCTGGCTATTTCGGCGGTGTAAATCTAAATTGTGGCGCCCCCCCCCCCCCATCACCACCTCCCCAGAAAACGCTATACCCAACCAGTGATGATTTCAGACAAGGACAAACCAAAACTTTGGTTGTGCACAAAACAAATAATTATGCAAAACAGTGGTCAAACATTTCCACGGCCCTTGACAATGACAGCAATGAGGGGCCGGGGGGGGGGGACCTCCTAACCATATGCGGGTCCAGGGCCCTGAAACGGAAAATTTTGATTTTTTTTGATAGGATTTTAATGGTTTTTAATACATTTTCACATTCAATTTCACTGATTATTTTTCAGCAGAATATATTTCAAAACTTAATTTTAAAATTCTTTAGAGGGCACATTAATTTGTGAAGGGAGGGGGGATTAGACCTCTTGGGTATGACTGAAATCATCACCGCAAAAACGCAAAATACGCAAAAATTTATTTTGTGTGCAAAAAAGTCATTACATAAAAATGTTGCTTCCTGGCGCACCCTTGTTGGCGGCGCCCTTGTTACGGCCCTGCCTCCCCCTCCTCTGAGAAATCGAAGCTTGTGTTTTGTAAACACGTCTCAGCTTCATGTACCTGCATGCGAGAAGAAGACGCTCTGGTAATTGGAGCAGAAACAGAACTTGAACGTAATCTCTGATTTCAGCTCACTTGACAGGGAATATCAGAACACTGAGAGACTCTGACTTGCTAACTTTCTCAGAGACTTCGACGTCTAATATGCAGATTTGCGTAGTTAGATTGTTGAAGTGGAAGAGATTTTCTTGTCACTCTTGCGCCATTTTCCGCGTGTTTTTGATGCGCGTTACAAATATCTATCTACACGTAATAAAACTGAGGAGTTTGTTTTCAAAAAGCACCATGTCCATTCACCTATATTGTTCAGAAACAACGAAAAACTTGTAACCAATTGTCTGCAAATATAGGATTGTATTGTGATTGGTTTTAAAATTCAAACAAAATTTTTTTGAATTGAAATGCTGAAAAAGTAACTTCAGTATATTTCTACTCTTTTCCTAATTAATCTTTTAATTTTGAACTTGTTGCATTTTGAAACCAACCCATTTGACATGTTGCGTCTTGAAACAAAATCAAGAAAACATGTGCAAATAGGATTGTATCATAATGTATTGTAGTTTGTTTTAAAATTCAAACAAAAAATTCTTGAATTGGAATGCTGAAAATGCTGAAATGCTGAAATTGGACATGTTGCACTTTGGTAACAAAACTTTTTGGACATGTGCCTTTTTGTTACAAACGTCGATATTCACAAGTTCATTACTACAGGATATGTTGACTTTTGTAGCAAACAAATTACATTTTCAGATCCGCATGGTTTTATAGCACAAGGAACCAAATAAAGTGAATTTTTGGACATGTTGCTTTTTGAAAACAAACTCCTCAACTGTGTGCACACGATACCACTTTTTTAAGGAATATCCTCAAATTCCAAATAACGTGAAAATAAACCGTGTGCAATTTTCATTATCATGAAGACCAAATATTTAATTTAATTTGACTATTCTTCAAAATTAGTCAAGAACTTTAGGAATTGTAAAATGTAAAATGTTGATAATTTAAACGCCGCACCATGATCAGGTGCAAATCATTTGGTTTGTCTTTGCAATTGGTTGCAAAGGTTTATAGAGCAGCGACAACACTTATTAATTACAAATGCTCGTTTATTAGTTCGCGTTACGCAGAGTTTTTTCCAAGTCATATAATATAATATTAATAATTATTTCTTAGACTATTATATTATTATGTTGTATTTAGTTGAACAGGAATGTTTCTTCAATAATGCTGAACTATATTTGATATTTAAACACGAGAGCTGACTTACGTTCACGCGAGTTCTTTCGACTTTCTTTTATGTCAAACTCATGAATAACCGGAAGAAAATTATGAGATATATAAAAGTATTAATTACAGGCTAAAAGAACCTACATCAAGTAAACTACCCCCCTTTTATGTCGTTAAAAGCTCTACAAGTAACAAAGTTAAATTTGTGTTTATTTTGTGTTACGTGCCTTATGTTATGTTTATTTCGCGCTTCCCTCAGTCAAGAGGAAAATGCTGGGAAGGTTCCCTACTAATTGGTCACGACCGTCTCCTTCCCACCGTCCATCCTCACCTATTCTTCATCATCATAATCATTCATCCGTCGCCATTAGCCTAGCTGCAGAACAGTGCGACGTTAAACCCAACAAAATAATAAAAAAATCTTTAAAATTCTGTTTCGGCTTTAAAGAGATATTTCGTTAATACTCCGCTAAATTTTAAAAAGTGTATTACTATATTGCCGTGGCAACTTCCAATCGCAAATTCCTTAAAATGACCGTATCTTTAGCTATACTGGTTGGAGCAGAGAATAAAAACTGTCCCTTTCTGATTTTTTTCTCGTTTAATTAATATATGAAAACAGAGGTATCATTTAGTTATTTTAATCCGAATTTGATGTAAATAATATGAAGTTTTAATGTCGCAAAGGGATATCATTATTTCCTTTGAAGTCACCATCCCCCCCCCCCCCCACACGACGCTAACTAAAGTAAAGAGCTATCAAACATCCGCCGCCTCTCAGACAGTAACTTAATAATACATCTCCACCGTATGAATCAATAACCTTCTTCCACTGCAGCATCGCTCATGCAGCATCGCATTTCATCCGGAGCGGCAGTTTATGTTGCTGCACTGGATGTCGAGGGGTTAACAACTTGACATTTTAGTGTACACCTGATTTTTTGATTTTATGATTATTAGATTTTTTTTTTGATTTTTTTAGATTTTTTTTGATATTTTTTGATTATTTGATTTTTGATGATTTTTGATTTTTAATCTTTGCCAGTAATTTTTTTTTTTAAATTTTTTTATTTTTTTTTAATTTGTAAGTGATTTTTTTGATTTTTTTGATTGTTTGATTTTTTATTTATTTTTATTTTTTTAACATAGTTAATTTTTTTTCAGATTTTTTCATGTGAATTTTTATGATTTTTTGATTTTTATTTACATACTTGGTTTATTTTTTTTTTTATGATTGTCGTGATGATTATGATCTCAGGATGTGGAGTCCCATGAGACATATGCACTAACAGTGTTACAGACACATGACCCTCTTCCACCGCAGCAGCGCTCATGCCGGCTCCTCGCGCATCTTCTCCACGTGGCATTTCATCCGGAGCGGCAGTTTGTGTTGCTGCACTGGATGTGGAGTCCCATGAGACATATGCACTAACAGTGTTACAGACACATGACCCTCTTCCACCGCAGCAGCGCTCATGCCGGCTCCTCGCGCATCTTCTCCACGTAGCATTTCATCCGGAGCGGCAGTTTGTGTTGCTGCACTGGATGTGGAGTCCCATGAGACATATGCACTAACAGTGTTACAGACACATGACCCTCTTCCACTGCAGCAGCGCTCATGCCGGCTCGTCGCGCATCTTCTCCACGTGGCATTTCATCCGGAGCGGCAGTTTGTGTTGCTGCACTGGATGTGGAGTGCCATGAGACATATGCACTAACAGTGTTACAGACACATGACCCTCTTCCACCGCAGCAGCGCTCATGCCGGCTCCTCGCGCATCTTCTCCACGTAGCATTTCATCCGGAGCGGCAGTTTGTGTTGCTGCACTGGATGTGGAGTGCCATGAGACATATGCACTAACAGTGTTACAGACACATGACCCTCTTCCACCGCAGCAGCGCTCATGCCGGCTCCTCGCGCATCTTCTCCACGTAGCATTTCATCCGGAGCGGCAGTTTGTGTTGCTGCACTGGATGTGGAGTCCCATGAGACATATGCACTAACAGTGTTACAGACACATGACCCTCTTCCACCGCAGCAGCGCTCATGCCGGCTCCTCGCGCATCTTCTCCACGTAGCATTTCATCCGGAGCGGCAGTTTGTGTTGCTGCACTGGATGTGGAGTCCCATGAGACATATGCACTAACAGTGTTACAGACACATGACCCTCTTCCACTGCAGCAGCGCTCATGCCGGCTCCTCGCGCATCTTCTCCACGTAGCATTTCATCCGGAGCGGCAGTTTGTGTTGCTGCACTGGATGTGGAGTCCCATGAGACATATGCACTAACAGTGTTACAGACACATGACCCTCTTCCACCGCAGCAGCGCTCATGCCGGCTCGTCGCGCATCTTCTCCACGTGGCATTTCATCCGGAGCGGCAGTTTGTGTTGCTGCACTGGATGTGGAGTCCCATGAGACATATGCACTAACAGTGTTACAGACACATCACCCTCTTCCACCGCAGCAGCGCTCATGCCGGCTCCTCGCGCATCTTCTCCACGTAGCATTTCATCCGGAGCGGCAGTTTGTGTTGCTGCACTGGATGTGGAGTCCCATGAGACATATGCACTAACAGTGTTACAGACACATGACCCTCTTCCACTGCAGCAGCGCTCATGCCGGCTCGTCGCGCATCTTCTCCACGTGGCATTTCATCCGGAGCGGCAGTTTGTGTTGCTGCACTGGATGTGGAGTGCCATGAGACATATGCACTAACAGTGTTACAGACACATGACCCTCTTCCACCGCAGCAGCGCTCATGCCGGCTCCTCGCGCATCTTCTCCACGTGGCATTTCATCCGGAGCGGCAGTTTGTGTTGCTGCACTGGATGTGGAGTCCCATGAGACATATGCACTAACAGTGTTACAGACACATGACCCTCTTCCACTGCAGCAGCGCTCATGCCGGCTCCTCGCGCATCTTCTCCACGTAGCATTTCATCCGGAGCGGCAGTTTGTGTTGCTGCACTGGATGTGGAGTCCCATGAGACATATGCACTAACAGTGTTACAGACACATGACCCTCTTCCACTGCAGCAGCGCTCATGCCGGCTCCTCGCGCATCTTCTCCACGTGGCATTTCATCCGGAGCGGCAGTTTGTGTTGCTGCACTGGATGTGGAGTCCCATGAGACATATGCACTAACAGTGTTACAGACACATGACCCTCTTCCACTGCAGCAGCGCTCATGCCGGCTCCTCGCGCATCTTCTCCACGTGGCATTTCATCCGGAGCGGCAGTTTGTGTTGCTGCACTGGATGTGGAGTCCCATGAGACATATGCACTAACAGTGTTACAGACACATGACCCTCTTCCACCGCAGCAGCGCTCATGCCGGCTCCTCGCGCATCTTCTCCACGTGGCATTTCATCCGGAGCGGCAGTTTGTGTTGCTGCACTGGATGTGGAGTGCCATGAGACATATGCACTAACAGTGTTACAGACACATGACCCTCTTCCACTGCAGCAGCGCTTATGCCGGCTCCTCGCGCATCTTCTCCACGTGGCATTTCATCCGGAGCGGCAGTTTGTGTTGCTGCACTGGATGTGGAGTCCCATGAGACATATGCACTAACAGTGTTACAGACACATGACCCTCTTCCACTGCAGCAGCGCTCATGCCGGCTCCTCGCGCATCTTCTCCACGTGGCATTTCATCCGGAGCGGCAGTTTGTGTTGCTGCACTGGATGTTAGTCCCATGAGACATATGCACTAACAGTGTTACAGACACATGACCCTCTTCCACTGCAGCAGCGCTCATGCCGGCTCCTCGCGCATCTTCTCCACGTAGCATTTCATCCGGAGCGGCAGTTTGTGTTGCTGCACTGGATGTGGAGTCCCATGAGACATATGCACTAACAGTGTTACTTACAGATAGGGATGGAAATTGACCGGTCAAATACTTTTTGGGTCAATTGACCGGTCAATTGACGTCAATTGACGTCAAATGACCGGTCAAATACAAAAATCGCAAAAACTGTAATTTTTTTATACTCGGGAAGTATTTTATTGAGAACTTGCTTTTTCAATTTAATACACATTTTTGAGCACCTAGGTACTTTGTTTGATTAAGTATCCATATTATCATTGAAATATTATTGAATATCCATATTATCATTGAAATATTATTGAATTAAGTTGAGTGGCTAGTGCGATATCAGTATCATACGATGAAGCCAAATCAAAAACTTCATCATTTTCTTCTTCCTATTCTTCTTCTTAACACAAGTTTGAGCCATGTTAGCCATTTTCAACATATTTAAATTCAAATTTATACAATTTGGGGACGAAAAACATATTTATATTTTCGGTGAATTGACCGGTCAATTGACCCAATGTATTTGACCGGTCAATTGACCTCGTACATCCCTACTTACAGACACAAATTGTGTTAGCTTTCCATACGATCTTGAATCGGAGATGAATCGGAATATTGTCGCAGTTTATAAGAGGCCTGCGTAAGCGAACGGGAAAGGCACGGTTCGTCAAAGCAATTTATTTAATCTTCTTTTCACGCTGACAAAATTTAAAAAAATCAGATAGTAACGACCCATTACAGACTAAAAGACTACATTATGCCGCAAACTGCAGTATTTTATGACCCCTGGTACGACCTCAAAGTGTCAAATACGATATTTATTGTAAAATAATCGTATTTAACACTTTGAGGTCGTACCAAGTGACAAAGTATTCCAGTCTGTGGGAATATTTAGTTTATTAGGCTGTATGGGTCTTTACTATCTGATTTTTTTTAAATTTTGTCAGCGTGAAAAGAAATTTAAATAAATCTCTTTGACCAACCATGATTTTCCCGTTCGCTTACGCAGGCCTACCTATGAATGGTAATCAAGTTCTATCAATTGCCATTTGACTGATGTCAACAAATATCGTTATTTTGAAGTATCTTACACAATGACTACAGAATGACTGGTTTTTGAGCTGACCTCAAGAATCATTGAAATTTACTTCCAGCTGTGATGATGATTGGGAGGTGATGATTAAGAATAGGTGAGGATAGACGGTGGGAAGGAGGCGGTCGTGGCTTATTAGTATGGAACCTTCCCAACACTTACCTCTCGACTGAGTAAAACGGCGAAAAAACTTCAGTCAGACGAAGCAAGGACCTGAGGAGATACCCAAATTACCTTTTTTGTATATTTAAGCCCCATTTACACGGTGTAACTTCTTGTACAACTTCTGTACCACACTTCTGTGCCACACTTCTTGAATGGAAATAAGAACATGTTTTAAGTTCTGTGACAGAAAGTTGTGTCGTGTAAATACAAAATTGTATGAAAAATGGGAATGTGACACAGCAGTTGTTCAAGAAATTGCACCGTGTAAATGGGGCTTTAGTGTACCTATACTTCTTGTACTGGAAAATTATGGTAGATACAAGAGAAAATCTAGAAAAAAGCTAATTTCTTTCAACTATTTATAACCTGTAACAGCCTCGTCAAAGTTCAATTATCCATTTTTACCGACATTTGACAATTTTAGTCCTATAAATAACTTAAATAGCGAGTAAATAAGATTTCATGCAGATTCTATTTCTCTCAGCCAAGAACAGATTTACGTAATGTTATTAAATATTAATGAATGTCAGTGAGTCACTTAGAATCTCCAGGAATTATATAAATACATTTGCCAGTGAAAGAAGTCGCTTTCCGGACCTTAAGAGCGCTTGAAATTGAGTTACACGGCGTGAAAATCACTTTTATGTCGAGTTTAAAACAGAGCGTGTAGTTGCACGGCCACTATTAGACGTGATGGGATGTTGCATAGTGTAGCAGGACAGCCAATATTCCGCTACACATTGGATGTAGTAGCAGAATGCAGAAGGTGAACTTGATTTTGTCTGGGGCTTAACGTCGCACTGTTCTGCAGCGAGGCTAATGGCGACGGATGAATGATTATGAGGATGATTGGGAGATGATGGTGAAGAGTAGGCAAGGATGGAAGGTGGGAAGGAGGCGTCCGTGGCCTATTAGTAGGGTACCTTCCCAGCATTTGCCTGTCGACTGAGGGAATACCACGAAAAAACCCGCGCTCACCCAACCTGTTCCGTAGAAGGTCGAACTTAATTTTTATTCAAGGTGGCTGAATCGATCGAGGCATAGTCTCAGATCTTAATAATTTACACAATCCCTGAAAATATTATACACTTCTTGTGTCTAGTTTCTGAGATAATTTGAGTTTTCTCCCCTATGTTATCTTAATATGGCAGCCAAGTAAAATCAAGAATTTGTTAAGCTATATTGAAATTCTAATTTTTTTCGTACCGAAAAACTTTTTTCTCGTAGACCTACGGACGTACTATCAGAAAAAAAATGAAAACAATACCATCGTGTGCTATTTTAAAAGTTATAGAAACCAAATCGAAATGATTTTACTATCTCTACCATGTTAAAGCTTTGCTCATTCTCTAATAACATAAAATTGAAACCTCACTTTTGGACTGGACTTGCAAACTAAAAGTCATTAAAAGAATCTTTTAAATATATTTGAAATATTGGAAAACGTTTTTGAACTTATTCTTTCAAGAAAAAAAATATTTTTGTATACATCGATCGATCCAGCCCCCTTAGGTGTTTCCACGCTATCCTGCTACTAGGCTATGAATGATTATGATGATGATGATTGATGGGTGATGATGGTGAAGATGGGTGAGGATGGACGGTGGGAAGGAGGCGGTGGTGGACTATTAGTAGGGTACCTTCCCAGCATTTGCCTGTCGACTGAGGGAAAATGGCGTTGATCGAACCTAGGACCTCAGTTTATTAAAGTGACTAGGATTTAATTTGTTTAAAAAGTCTTGAAACTCACGGATTATCAAAGCGTTGTTTTGACATTTGTCTTCTTCACCACTAACAAAATTAAAAAAAAAAAACATATTAAATAATGCCACACAGTGGAGTACACTTTGACCTCTGGTACGACCTCAAAAGGTTTAAAGACCAAATTTATTGTAAAATAATCGTGTTTAACACTTCGAGGTCGTACCAGAGGTCATTAAGTACTCCAGAGAGTCGCTAATATCTGATTTTGTTCAATTATGTTAGTGTGAAAAATAAATCAAAAAGAAACGGTGCACATTTTTTACGAGCTGAATTGTAATACTTTTCTTACTAGATTTCTTGCCAAGATTGAATTGTTACATTTCAATTATATTCTGCATTTCTTATCAACTTTTTTCTACTCGTTCTTTTCAGCACAAATATATTGTTCGATCTTAGCATGTTTGTTTCTCTGGAATTGCTGCTTTAGGCCGTATTTGTTCAGAACAAAACAACAAGCACAATAGTTCTCCATACCTCCGGTTTCTTTCAAAGTATTCCATATCTAGTGGAGCGGTCGCTCCACGCCAGCCAAGTCGTACGGCGCGCGCACACTCTCATATAAAGGCTGGAGCAAACCCACTTTTACTGTAAGCATCAAAGTGGCATTTTCGGCCTACTGGATCTTAAAATTGAGAAATCTCACATTGTTGCGAAATATCTTAATTTCGAGCTATGGCCCACCCTACAACATATACCAAATTTGGGAACAATAGGTTACGCCCTTTGCGCGCTAGAGGGCCGTGAAAACAGTGTTTTAGGGCGGTTTTCATAATCAGTAATCATAGTAGTAGGCTGGAGCTAAAATCCGGTAAACAGGCCACAGCCTAAACGGCTGAACCGATTGATCTCACATTTTTACCACGTGTGCACTTTTGGCGTCTGATTTAACCTTGTCCCCATGAATTTTTTGTGCCGCCATTTTGAAACCGGAAGTGACGTCATATCTCGTCAACGGTTGGACCGATCGGAACGAAATTTTCGCCAATCGTTTCAGACGGTCATCTATATGGATTATCAATATCAAAAGACTGAACATTATTTTAAATAAACCGGAAATGACGTCATGAAATTTAATATACATCGATTTGCATTTCAGCAACAACTGTTGATCCGATTGTCTTGATATTTATGTAACGTTTGTACTTTTGATATTTCATTTGACTTGTTATAAAACCAACCGGAAGCCGCCATTTTGAAACCGGAAGTGACATCATGTCTCAAAAACGGCTAAACAGAATAGAACAAAACCAGCGCTAAACGATTTAGACGGTCAACTTTATGTAATCAGTAATATTTGATGATTCAAATATCGAAACCGGAAATGACGTCACACATTTTATGACCTATACCGGAAATGACGTCATAAATATGCTAAATGACGCTAAATTCACCACTTTATACTTTAAAATAGATATAAGTAAACGTACTTTGTAAATAATTATAAATTCAAGGTTGCAGTGTTCTCGGCGGCCATTTTTAAAACCGGAAGTGACGTCATATATCGTAAACGGTTGTACCGATTGCAACCTAAGTTTGGAAATGTGTTGGACTAATAATTATGAATTCAAGACGACATTATTTTCGGCCGCCATTGTTAAAACCGGAAGTGACGTCAAATATCGAAAATGGCTGTACCGATTGCAATCAAATTTTGGAAATGTGTTGTACTAATAATTATGAATTCAAGACGACATTATTTTCGGCCGCCATTGTTTAAACCGGAAGTGACGTCATATATCGAAAATGGCTGTACCGATTGCAACCAAATTTTGGAAATGTGTTGTACTAATAATTATGAATTCAAGACGACATTATTTTCGGCCGCCATTGTTAAAACCGGAAGTGACGTCATATATCAAAAACGGCTGTACCGATTGCAACCAAATTTTGGAAATGTGTAGGAGTAATAATTATGAATTCAAGACGACATTATTTTCGGCCGCCATTGCTAAAACCGGAAGTGACGTCATATATCGAAAACGGCTGGACCGATTGTAACGAAACTTAAAGCTATTCTTCTTGGATAATTATTTTAATCTTATATACCAAACGCAACTTTTCTAAGTATCCAAATCGGCATAGGCGTATTTTTTTAAAGAAATAAGTTCTTGCACGGACACAAGCTGTGCTACAAGCTGTATGAATAAACTAACAAAAGAAGTGATATCCCAGAAAAAAACACTCCGTGTAAAAAAGGCAGCCAAGTCTCTTTACTTTAAAAAAATTCAACACCGAAAAGGAGTGATATCAAAAAAGGAGCCAAGTCAATGACATTTCCAAATATTTAATCGTATCTTTGAAATAAAAGTATAAACACCGAGAAATACTTTACAAAAGGACTTGGCGCATCGTTTTTTTAAAGACATTTTTCTATTCATAAGCATGTGCCATTTATATACAACCGTCATTTTGAATGTTTAGAATAATAGGGAAACATCTTTCAATTAGGTACATATTATACATACCTTCTGTAAAATATTTTCTATATGATTATATACGCTATGAAACTTGTTGTCTATGCTTTCTATAAATATACACAATAGTTATCTTCGTAATATTGTTTCGTGGTGAATATAATTAAGTCTCATGCGTTATACCTTCTCATCATGTAACAATTTCTATTAATACACATTTTATAAAAATACATTTCACAAAGAAGACAGTCATATTGAATTTCTATTAAAAAATTTAACTTTATACACTTGACACTTCAAAAATATATAATTGTGTTCCATTAGTTAGTAATTATTTGACAACGTTTCATGATTTCCTTCAGTCAAGATCAAATTATGAAAAGATACCAGTCTAATATCGCCATATTAACAGTACTGCAAGAATATGTATGAGCCCACTTCCAATTGATATGAAGGGATGTGTGTTGTGAAAAATATCCGACCGAACCGGGGCACGAACTTGGGACCTCTCACTTGCCGGGCGAGAGCTCTACCAACTGAGCTACCCGATCGGACGGGCGGACATTAGACACAACACACTGATGAGGATCCTGACTCCTGACTCCATGGAAGTTTTCCAAAGAAACCTACATTCTCACCACTTCCAATTGTTATGTAATTCTTTCACCCTTATATTACTTATATATTACAGCATAAAATCATGCTTCTATCGCCATTGACAAAACTATAAAATAGTCATTACTAAAAGTAGCTTGATTCATAGATTCTGGCTCTAATAGAAAGAGGAAAATGTACCTACTTGTAAATTTCTTTCCACTTTTAGGATAGAATGATGTCTTTAAAAAAACGATGCGCCAAGTCCTTTTGTAAAGTATTTCTCGGTGTTTATACTTTTATTTCAAAGATACGATTAAATATTTGGAAATGTCATTGACTTGGCTCCTTTTTTGATATCACTCCTTTTCGGTGTTGAATTTTTTTAAAGTAAAGAGACTTGGCTGCCTTTTTTACACGGAGTGTTTTTTTCTGGGATTCTTATATTCAGTAAGAAATTACTTATTTAAAATCAAATAACAAGATCTATTCATAGCTTCCACAAGCTTTTGTTCTATGTAAACACTGAACAACTTACATTTCCTTAACTTTGATTTGCTTGGCGGCCATTTTGATTTTGTAAATATTAGAGCATATTTTTCAATACTATGCTACAACCAGTAGTTAAGTTTAAACGGTCTTTCACGGAATGACATTTTGTTTGTTGCCATGACAACATAGTCTTAATAACTCTCTAAAAGCTAGCAGAGTATTGAAAACTGGCTTTAAAATACCATTTTAAGTTAAATGTTGATTTCAATGCAACAACCAAGGACATAGTACCTACCTAAAATGACAACTTTATCAGTAAGGTCCATTCACACGGTTGATTGCACGCAACTAATTGGTATACTTCTACCATAAGTCTCATTGGATGTGCGCGTGTGAACTGGCCGATCATCCGATTCTTACCAATAGGGAATTCTCCTCAGATTTAAATTTTCTTTTAATTAATTAAATAAAATACTAGATGCTACAGGAAGACCAACAATATATAACATGTCTATGAAATAAATTTATTTCCAGAGTTATTGAGGTTTGAAAGTGTGGTTTTATTTGAATTTGGGAGGCGGGCCAGAGACGCGCTGTGATTGGCTGTGACGTCAGAACCTAGATGCTGGGTAGTGAGGCCACCTAAGATAGGGCTAAACGAGGCATTTCCCTGTGTTTATCCGGTTTGTGTTCACTTCAAATGATGCTTTTATTATAATTACATGATGTATATATTGCAATTATATCTGACAAAGGCTTAATAAAGATAATTCTTAAAAAAATTGCCATGTCTGGACATTATATTGGCGGCTAATTTTTTGTTTGGAAATAAGAGTTTTTACACTTTTAAAGAGAGTGTATGATAATGTAAGTGTGCTCTTTTCTCACGATAAGTTATGAGCATGAGCTTATTTTTACCAATAATTTTATTGGTAACAAAAACAGGAATAATTATTATTTATTAATATCAATAATTAATTATATTATCCCGATAAAAACCTGTAATAGTTAAAAATTTTGCAAAATTTCCTGTAGGTACTGTAACAATGATTATTTTTATGATAGTTAACAGCACTTCCGAGGTATCAGGCTCGAAGAAGGGGGGGGGGAGGGGATGGGGGATCACCCCCCCCCCCCCCTTGAGCAGTCTGACCCCCATTCACCATACAAAATTAAGTTTAAAATAAATTGCAATTGGAGGGTTATTTACTGAAATGGTTATCTGAAATGGGTTATTTTAGAGCATCACAACCACTTTTAAATTGATAAAATTTTAAAATATGCCCTGCGGGGCTAGAACTGAGGAGCTTCAACCCCCCCCCCCCCCCCCCCCCCCCCCCAATAATGAAAGTAGATCCTACGCTCTTGCGTGGTAAAATTAGTAGAGGTACCTAATTATTAATTTTTTTAAATCACTTGCATGTATTGGAAGTCAGAAGAGAAGGAGCATAATTAAAAAAATTTAATCTGCCATAAATTATGAGATTATGTTATTTGACCTTTAGAGGTCACTAATCCCACGGGTAAATTCTGAACCCATATTATTTCCAAATATTTTTCAAAACTTCTATTATCTTTAACGTATTTTGTGCAGTTATCTCATTGTTATCATGAGTACCTATATTCCAAGCCTATGTACTCAAAATTTGGCCAATTTGGGCCCAAATTAATGCCCTCCCTGTTACATTTTTTGTTTTATTTATAATTATTACGGCTGAAAAGATTTTTTCCCACTCAATTTGAAAAAAAAATAAGAATTTAGCTCTAGAAATAAGATTTTTTTACTTTTGACCCCAAATGACCTTATATTGACCTCGTACTGAAATTTTTGGCAATAACCATCGTTCTGAAATCTCTTTTAAATTAATACAGTCATAATTGAAAAAATATTC
This sequence comes from Leuctra nigra, assembly GCA_934045905.1. NCBI lineage: Eukaryota > Metazoa > Arthropoda > Insecta > Plecoptera > Leuctridae > Leuctra > Leuctra nigra. Next base: position 1,837,710 of record OW203770.1, read on the forward strand.
ACTAAGTTTTTCGAATTATCCATGAAATATGAGGATTTATTTATTTGACCTCCGGAGGTCACCACTGACCCCAGGGTCAAAAGCACGAATGATATAATAGCAAAATGTGTTAATTGTGTCCTAAGGAACAAGTATACCAAATTTCATGATTGTAGAACAAAATGATCAATGATTCCTCTCAGCTGCTTCACTACAGAAATCCATTAGGACTGCATGCAGGTAACATGGCTATCTGGTTTCTGACGTCACAGCTTGAAAAGATGGCTCACGGTCGTTTCAAATCCACATGCAGACAGCAAAAGTTTGAACTAACATAACTCGATATCTAGAAGACTTAAAAAAATTTAAAAAATACTGTTGTATTTCTTTCGAGGCGTAGGTTTTATTAAATATGTAATAAAATTTGAGGAGAATTCCCTATTACCGATCGAATCGGGAGTATAGAGACTAGCTCTAAACTGGATGATTGAAGATTCCCGATTGGCGTCGTTGACCAATCAGATGTGGGAATTTCAGTCACGTGGTACTTAGACGGAAATAAAGATGGCTCCGAAAGTGTACAATGACATTAGAACGGGAATCACTATTGTTTTATTATAAGAAATAATTAGAGATAAGACGAAATAATGATGACAAATCTTCCTTCTGGAACATTTCAACAAAAACAAAAGACAAAATCTAGTTCCTACGCCTTCTAGATTGTCGTCTGAACTGGAAAATCGCGCACATCCAATTAAACTTATGGTAGAAGTATACCAATTGACCAATGTAGATCTGACCAAACTACGACGTCATAAAACAAAAGTCAATGTTTGGTCACAACCAAAGAGCTTATATACACAACAAATTGTACACATGATATTATTAGAATAATGTTGAATTCGTACAGAATTTAACAGTTTTACAATCAACAAATTGCCGTTAATAATAGTAAAGCTTTAAGCTATCTACTTGAATATTGTTCAGTCTTAATTAACTTCTCATAAGAGAGAAAGGGCCTTTTTAAGTTGACGAAACTATCCAGTGACAGACGCCATTAAAAAGTAAAACGCTTTGGCAACATACCTGGCAAAATATAATTTGTTTCGTTGTAGCATCTGTAAATATTTGTCCAGCATATCATCAAACATGATTTATATGATTTAAATATATTGATTGTACTATTTCAAGTGATAAATTAAACTAGATTAAACACGTGTGAGCTATTTCTTTGATCTTTCTGAATTTCATTTGTTTGAATGAAAAACTGTTTTTTCTAAGAACCCTGGAGTTACCATGGTAATACTTTTGTCTTTCATAAGGCAACGCCCACCTACATTGGTCAATTAGTTGCGTGCAATCAACCGTGTGAATGGACCTAAGGTGAATAAAATATGCATTTATACAATCACCGCTTCACTGATGTTTAAATATGGATTGCCAAGATGTACACTTGAAATGTACGAACAAGTGAAAATGAAAGCTCCGAGCTTTGAGCTTGACGTCTACGGGCGTCGAGCCGATGAGTCGTAAGTCCTCCCTCGCTCTCGTTGCCTTGACAACCGCTGAATGAGAAGTTCTGACGGATCAAGTTGATGTAGTCGTTAGTCAGTTCACTGATTCTTACGTGACACGTGTTGACGATAACACGTTCGACTCGTTAGTTAGCAGAGGTCAACCAGGTCGGAAAGATGAGAGGCCCGAAGAGGGTGTGTAGAGTTGAAGATGATATCAGCAATCGGAATCGTGTTAACTCGGTATCTCTGATAAGCGAACTTGGAATGGGGAATAGGTGAATGTTGAGATTATATTTTGTTTATATACAGAATAGGCTCAAAGAGCAATATGAAATTTTATTATATTTTTTTAATTCATATATTTCCCATAATTAATTTATAAGTTTTTGACATTTCACTCCTCTGCAAAAACAAGCTGTACGTCACACGCCGTGTTCCCTGTGTTACGGGACGCATAGAACCGGCTCTGGCCAACGTCTATACAATACTCTCTTCTAAAGGTTGAGCCGATCGAGGGATTTCAGTACTCGGAAGTATTCGGCTTTGTCCTACTCTGTGACGTCATGGAGTAGGACATTTCTATCAAAATCACATGCCAGCGCATACAGACTATCAAGCAGTTGCCGGCTGTGTTGACGTCACGAAGTGGGAAAAGCCGAATACTTCCGAGTACTGAAATCCCTCGCTCGGCTCAACCTTTGGAAGAGAGTATTGTATAGACGTTGGGCTCTGGCTACTCGACTCGGCTTGTGACGTCAAATTGTTTTTCATGGACAGCTACAATTTACCAAATTCCTTGAAAACTATTCATCACACAACAAAAATAATACCACATCTGTCTTCAACAACATCTCAACTTTCATAAAATATTTATTATTCTAAAATCTAAACTTTACTTCACTTCCTTATTCATGGATGATCACAGGTCCTTATTCAGTTTATATCCAGAAGTAAAGGAGATTACAAAAAATATGTATTTTTTTAATGTTCATCTAATTGAAGGATTTATCTCAGAATCAATATCAGAGAAAGTTGGTTTGGCATGAGTATGTGTGATTTTCTTTATCGATTAGTTGAACTATGTGTTCTGGATTGCATACAAAACACAAAATACATACTGTTGGGTGTTTTAAAATTACGGAACACCATTTGAAGAACAGCGCCTCGGCAAACTGAGCCCTCTTAACTTAGTGGCTTCAAAACGACAGTTATTGTCGTATCTCAGATGCTCAAGTTCTCAGAGTGGGAGTTTTAATGAAAACTTGAAGTAGAAGAAAATGTCACAATGCAATGTCACGAAAATGTCACAAACTGAACTAATTAAAGCGATGTCACCATGACATTTGGCATTAGATCAAACAAGTACAAAATATTTTCAACTTTATAAAAAAAAAACATCGAAGAATTTTATTGTTTTGTCTTTCCAAAAAATAATTAACTTTCTGTTTCCCGACGCAGTAATAATATTTTTTTAAGCTTAAGGAAAGGTAAGTTATAATCACAGTCTTCTGGAAATTTCTAAAAATTTGTAAAGAATTTCGAATTTCTAGAAGGCCGTTTTACCATGGCAACACAATTTTACATGTAAAACTGCACTTTTTAGATGGAAAAACGTAAAAATAAGGCAGTTAAACCCTCATAGCTCGGTAAAACGTCCACGAAGGTATACATTTAAAAAAGTTATAATAAAATATTGCATCTAATGCACGCTAAAGTAATTTTTCAAAAAATTATATACGTGGGAAAGCAGCTAAATACGATTTTAAAAATATCAGCATTCATTTTTCCGTATGGTTGCAATGTTAAACTGAGAAAATACAGAGAAGATACATCTCGAAAATTAGTTCACGTTGACCAATTTTTCTCGCCATATTATGATGCCTAGAACATAAAATCTATTTATATGCGAAATTTGGACGATTTCTATACATAAGTGAAATTCGGATATCCCTCCTTAAAACATTTCGCTGCAAACTTTTGAAACAAATTATAGATAAAAATATAATATCTGAGTTTCGAAAGAAACATTCGAAAGAAATGTCTGATTCAGAGGAAGTGGAGGCTTGAGAAACACTTGGAGAAGGTGAGTGATTGACATTGACATGATCAGACCACGGACACGGGTAGAGCTCTTCTCAAATACGTCAATAGAAGAACATTCGCAGCTTTAAGAGTCGACAGGACTCGCAGAAAATTTCGATTCCGATGTTAAAAAATCTTAGAAATGCATGAAAATGCATTAGCTATGGAATGTACGTGACATTTGTGACATTTAATCGTGTGTTGCATGTTGCATATACTGCTGTGAAGTAAGTTATTTTAATTCAAATATTGAAAACCACAAAAAACCATAAAAAGGCGACCCCTACTTTTTTCTTAACGGCTTGACCGATTGTTTTCAAAATTTAACAGCATAGAGATAAAGAGTAAATCTGTGCCTCTAGTGATCCAAAAAAATAATAAAAAATGTTTTTTCTCGTTTGCAATATGGGCAATATATTAGTCTTTTTGGCACCACTGCCCTGAAAATTCTAAACAAAAAATAACACTTTTGGCCCACTAGAGGCACAGATGTATTATTTATCTATAATCTGTGAAAATTTGAAGACAATCGGTAAAGCCGTTTAGAAAAAAGTAGGGGCCGCTTTTTTGTGCTTCATAAAACATGGATTTCATCAAGTATCGTAGATTCTTAAACTCGATCTTTACATTCTCTTTTTCGTTTTAGTGAGTGTTGTTGTGGGCATCTGGAATTTTTCACTCACTTTATTGTCATAAAAGCAGTCACAATTAGGAGATCTTGTGATTGAATTAACTTAAAAAATTGAGCCGATTTAGCAATTAAAAATGAAAATTTTGTAAGGTCACTGGAACCAACATTTCAGTTGGTTCCTTACAAATTTGTAAAGAACTTCAAAAGAAATTGACATTTACATACATTTTTCTTAATCTGAAAGAAATTCAAATACAAAATTGTCCCTGCTCTCTGACACACATTATCCAAGGTGTATTAAAGAACAGCAACTTGCACACGCGCATTAATTTACATGCAATACGAAGGCTCGCTTATCAACGCGTTACACAGAGCGTTTTCCTTGAGATAGTTCATGACCGTGAGTTTTGAAACGGTTTTTGCGTCGTTCCTGACTGAGTTCCCTCCTACCCTTACCTATTCCTCATCATCATTATTAATTCGTTGCCAGCAGCCTCGATTAACGCGTTATTGCAAATGTTATCGGATCTGGACTAATATGCGTAGATCATTTCCGTGAGCACCGAAAACGCAAGAAAACGCGTGATATTGAAAATAGTTTGAAAAGGGTCGCGAAATGCCATCTCTTTCAATGCTGCAAGTTGGAAAACTACAGTATTTTTTAGTAAATATCTAATTTCCGCCGAAAAATTCTGTACAATTCTAATTTTATGTGTAGATTTCAATATAAACACCTGCTCGGACGTTTATAAAAGTTTTACACCATAATCATAATAATTTTGCTATACCTTTTCCATAATTTTATTAAAATTTCCTCAAATCTTGAAGACATATTAAATTGAAACTAAATAAGTCAAGAGTATAGCAAGTTACTTGACATTCTATGAATATTTCTCATTCAAATATAGTTAAAATATTAAAAAATATAATACGTTTTGAAAATTTCAATAAAACATATTTCCGTATTTTCAATTCCCTCTTCAAGTGTACTCCTATCTTTGCATCTAGTATATCACCTATTCCACCCGCCTGGCTTATTCATGGCGTGTTGAGAGGGTTGCCTATCCGTCTTGCAACAGGGGCCACACTGAATAGCCAAGGTATTCAACATAGCACTTTTCCAGGTTACGTATCTGATTGAGGAATCCAATTGATCGTATTCATTCCAGAGAAACTGTAATTACGTTTCGCAAATAAAACTGGCTCAAAGGTATTTCAGATTTGCCGTCAATGACGTCACTGGAAGTGATTAAAGGCTCTGAGCGTCTTGCGGAATACGAAGTGAAATGTTTCCGATGTTTTATTCAGGAAGTGAAACGAGGTTGTGAAAAGTGTTTAACGTCGCACGCTTCTGCAACTTGACTGGTGGAAGGATGATGGTGATTTGGAGATGATCCGTGTTGCGGATAAGAAACGTATCGACCAGATATTTGAGAAAAAATACATCGAGATATTGACAAAAACGCGTTTTAGCATGCCACTCCCTTAATTTTTTATTTTTTGTAAAATTTCAAAAGGTATTTTGGATCTACACGTTGTTGTGTGTTTTAATTAAGTTTATATCCAAAATTAATACTGGACGTTTTATAACCTTAAAACTTCAAACCCGAAACAACGTATCGACCCACTTACCTTAATACTTGTCTATATGTCGTTTCTTTTACCGTTTCTCACTTTTCATTCCTGCACAAATCGTCATTGCGTTGTTTCTGGCCGATAAATACGGTCTTCCGGAAATTTCTACAAATTTGCAAAGAATTTCGAATTTCTAGAAGGCCGTTAATTACCATGGCAACACAATTTTACATGTAAAACTGCATTTTTCAGATGGAAAAACGTAAAAATATAGCAGTAAAACCCTCATAGCTCTGTAAAATGTCCACGAAGGTATACATTTAAAAATGTCAGAATGTAATGCATCTGATACAAGCTATAGTAGTTTTTCAAAAAATTCTATACGTTGGAAAGCAGCAAAATACGCTTTTAAAAATATCAGCATGACATTTTCCGTATGGTCGCAATGTTAAACTGAGAAAAACCCTGTAACTTTGAAGCGATATATCTTGAAAATTAGTTCACGTTGACCACATTTTCTCGCTATATTATGATGCGCAGAAAACAAACATCTATTTATATGCGAAATTTTAATGATTTCTAGATAAGTGAAATTCGGATATCCCTCCTTAAGGTAGCACAACTGATATCTCATTTCTTCCAAATAAGCCTATTTTTGGCAGAGGTATCAATAATCACTATTTAAACGATACTGTGAAATATGAACAACTTCTCGTGTCTAGATTTTGAGATATTGTAGTTATAAATTCCTATTTTTAACATGTAGTCTTATAGGGGCCATTAAAATTATGACGTTTTCCATGCTATTTTTGAGTTTTGAATTTTACTGAGGTTCAACGTTTTTTCAAAAAACTGATTTCTAGATAGATAGTTTGACATTCTATTAGGAAAAAAATTGAAAACAATACCAACGTGTGCTATTTTAAAAGTTATCAACCAAAAACTAAATGATTTCCCTACCTCCTGTGTTACAGTTTTGTTCAATCTCGGAAGGCAATAAATTGAAACCTCGCTATACGACAGGGGTTGCAAGTTAAATGACATTTTATGATTCTTTTATACTTAAATATAGTTGAAATGTAGGAAAACGTTTTCTGAACTTGTAATTTCAAGATTATTTTTTTTATATATATGTATAATGAAGGTACTACCTTAACTGGTCCTCAAATTTTCTTGTACATTCACTAAGCAAATATTGAAATACATGCACTTTGGATAGAGTTACAGCATTATAGCCCACTGCATGAGATCTATCAGAAAGGTGAGGATGTACGGTGGGAAGCAGGAGGTCGTGGCCTATTAGTATGGAACCCTCCCATCATTTGCCTTGCGACTGAGTCAAGCTATGAGTCAGGAAAGATGGAGTCATGCCTGAGCCAACTTGATCTGTATTGAAAATGTTTTTCTGAAACATTCTTCTAATATTGTATAAATCTGTCTTGTTGAATTCAGCCTCGCTACGCTACATTATTTCACGCGCTGTCGTCTGCGGTGATGAAAAGCGTATTACTTGTGATGTGAGTGGAAATGAGAAAATGAAAGTGAGGAAGGAAAGTCGCGGGAAATGAACCTGGGACCTCTGCATCGAATTTAAGAGTCCTAGAGACCGCTATGGAAACTGACGGTTGCGTCAAATTTTCCCAAAATACCTCAGTCTCCCCAATGTTCATTATTTAACCCACTGTTAAGGTGTACAAACGCTCGGCCGTTTTAGAAAATTGAGAGATTTTTTTTTTATAAGTGAGTTTTTTTATAAGGAATGGCACCGGAAAGAATTCCAAGGAGGGAGGCAGAGCGAGCAGCAATTGATGGGAAAAGAAAGAGAGGAAGACCAAGAACAAAGTGGATGAATGGAGTGGTGGCGGCTGTGGAAGAGAGAGGGGAGTCGTGGATGAAGATCAGAGATGAAAAGTGGTGGGAAGACGTGGACATATGGAGAAGACTTGTAGAAAAAGTTGAGGAGGAAGGAGGAGAAGAAGTTGAAGATGGAGAAGAAGATGATGAAGATGAAGAGAATACAGAAGAAACGTCAGGCCCGGCCAGCCGGTTTCATTAATTAGGCCCTTGTATTTTACCTCCTTAACCCACTGTAATTTGGAAAAAAAGGATTAAAGATTATTATTATTATAAGTGAGTGTAACTTTTACAGGATGTTTACATGATCAGTCTGATTGTATATTAGTAGCACTTTTTAATTTTTCACCAAAAATCCACTAATTATTACTAATTACGAAACAAAAAATTTAAGATGTACCAAGGGATAACCCTAAGTTTGTCTTTTATCTAATCACGATGAAAATTTCAAATAATTTGGTCTACCCATTTCGTCTCCAATCGTATCGCAAAAAGTGTCTACAAAAAGCAGCAAAATCGCTCGCGCTTGCAGTACCTTGAACTTGGGAGGTAGTTTTGATACCCATTATCTCGGAATACTATTGAAAAAATGTAATAAATATTTAAAGATAAAAAAGTTTTTTTTCACATATTTCATGAAAAAAATTGAAAAATCTGTATTTAATTCAAGTATTTATTAAAATTTCTCAATAGTATTACGAGAAAATGGGTATCAAAACTACCTCCCAAAGTTGCATAATAGTAGAGTAAATAATGAGCCTTGGGGAGTCTTTGGTATTTTGTGAAAATTTGACACAATCCGTCAGTTTCCATAGCGGTCCCCAGGAACAGCATTTTAAGAGCTTTCTGTTCTTTCCACCTTATTATATTGTTAGAAAATATCGCTGCTTGAATTAAATATCACTAGTGTAAATTAAAACAAATTGTTGATTATATGTCTTTGATTATGGGCAGGAACCGGGGGCCCTATTCTATAACTTTAAAATTCCCGTTTCTGCTGGAATCCGTTTCTGTGCAATGTTAATCCATATGGCCGTGAATCGGATTCCATTGGAATCGGGAATTTTTACGTTATAGAATAGGGTCCCGCGAACAACTAAATCCTCGACACTTTTACCAGTTTGCGAGAATTTTTCTGGCAAAGACTTCGTAAATAGGACGTAAATTGACTGTGACAAAAACTCTAATAACTTACTTATTTATACAAATATAACTCTGATTTAGAAGTGTAGTATACATACTGTGTTCTGACAGCTATTACATCAGTAAAATGAAGGATATATTAACAGTAATCTATTTCGAATTAAAAAATCGAACACTTTTTACTCTGGAGGGTTTTCACGACACCAATTTCTTCCCAGAACTATCGTGAATGACATTTGAAAACATAATCTAGTCGGATCAACCATTTATTTCACTTCAAAAATGTTAAAACTGAAATTTTATAAAAATAATTTTTTCTCCCATTTACGAAGTGTTTGCCAGAAAAATATTCGCTACCAGGTCATATGTTATTTGAATATTTTCAATCTGCTATTTTCCATAACAATTGAATCCGATTGAAGCTGTCCGATAAATCGATATCTCCGCAATATTTTCTGCGGGTGATTAATCGTGATTTACTCGTGTCTGGATGATTGATTGTAGAAGTCGTTCGCTGCTTCACCTGTATAGATCCCCTCCCCCTCCCCCTCCCCCTCCCCCCTCATTGCCCGTGGGATTCGAGCATTGTTTATCACTCGTCAAACAATCCAGGGGAAATATGGGTTTCAGTTCAGACAAACAGATTTGAATGTTTTTTGACAAACGAAATAAATACAAAAGTTTCTTTCATTCGGTCACCACACATCTAACTGGAAATTGGGCTTTTATGAAACAGCACGAAATATTTAAGCATGTATCTAAGCATTTTGTTTTATCTGGGATCCCAAAGGTGAAGACAATCCTTTTGAAAACCTCACAGTGATTAAGAGGCAAACGGAAGCGAGCGGGAATCGCACGGTTCGTCAGAGCGTTTTTTTGAAATTGTGTCTTCCCACTAAGTAATTTAAAAAAATCAGATAGTAACGACCCATAACAGCCTAATAGACTAAATAATGCCACACACTGGAGTACTTTTTGACCTCTGGTGCGACCTCAAAATATTTAATACGATTATTTTTTATTATTTTACTAAAAATATCGTATTTAACACTTTGAGGTCACATCTGATGTCATAATGAGCTCCAGTGTGCGGCATTATTTAGTCCATTCGGTTGTTATGGGTCGTTACTATCTGATTTTTTTAAATTATTTAGTGGAAAGACAAAATTTCAAAAAACGCTCTGACGAACCGTGCGATTCCCGTTCGCTTCCGTTTGCCTCTTAACAGTTGTTAGGTACACGATCTCTTTGATGAAGAAAACCATTTGGCAGAGAAAAGTAATCATATCCAAAGGGAAATACAGTCAGCATGTTAATTAAAAAATGTTTTTAGAATGAGAAAAAAATTATTTTTGAGTCTAAAGGGTACTTCAAAAATTATAAAAAAAAGTCATTGAAGGACTATTTTACTTGCGTATTCACTTTTACAGATCAAATAGAATCTGAAAGAGATGAAATATCTGGGATTCGATTTACCTCTAGCTCGTATAGCAATTTCAGTTGTCAACAAATGTGATACATATTGTACGGTGGACAATAGCTCTAAGCAAAGACATTTGACAATCTTAATAGCCCGATAGCCCTGCACTGATATGCCGACTACATTGCTGCATTCAACATCTTGGCTGTATAGTGCGACCTCACCATTTCATTAATTATACCTGGATCCTCTTCCAGAACCCGAATTCATAAAGCTTTTCGCCCAGTGGTTTTGACCTCATCCTTCACTGCGTTAGATAAGCACCAGCAATTCCCCAAGGAAAAGCTTTATGAATTCAAGCTCGGATATTTCATTTTGTAACAGGCATTAAACATAAATGCCTCCTAAAATGCCTACTCATGTATTCAGCAAGGCTACGTCAAACTCTGTTAGATGAACATTTATGATACCTTCAGAGGTATTAAATTATGTACTTGAAACAAATGAGCTCCACTTCAGTGGTTCACTTTCAATTCATTTACAACTCACATTCTCTCCTCATTTGCAAGCTTTCTTCTCCACGCTCGAAACCTAGTTTAAATATCAGCTGAATTTAACTGTTAAGGTGCTGCAAGCGCACGGCCATTTTTGAAAATAGAGAGAGAAAAAATGTTTTGTAAGTGGCTGTAACTTTGATAGGATGTTGAAATGATCAGTCTGATTATATATTAGTAGTACTTTTTCATTTTTACTGGTTGCTAATTGTTAGTTAGGCGCCGGTTATTCAACAAAACCGCGCAAAACGATGAAATTTCCGATACGATTGGAGACCATACCCGTGAACCAATTGGTCCGAAATTTTAATCATGATTAGATCAAAGACAAACTTAGGGTTATCACTTGGCACATTTTGAAATTTAACAGCACCGAGCGAGACAAGAAAATAGCTAATGTTTCACCAAAAATTCACTAATTACTAATTAACGAAACAAAAAAATAAAAATGTAGATACCAAGGGATAACCATAAGTGTGTCTTTTATCTAATCACGATTAAAATTTCATATCATTTCGTCAACCCATTCTGTCTCCAATCGTATCCAAAAAAGTGTCTACAAAATGCAGCAAAATCGCTCGCGCTTGCAGCACCTTAATGTTATGAGTTATGGTTAGGTCTCTGAATCACTAATAATGTAAATTTTAATTTTGTATCATAAATATTTACCGTTTCTTTCACAAATAGGCGTACAGTGCCTTTGTTGATTTTTACAGACTGGAATGTGTTATAATTTGGTGATTTTTATTAAAATAAATGATAAAGACGATGCGCAACGGAAACAATTTTTTTATTTGTCTGGGGCTTAACGTCGCACTGTTCTGCAGCGAGGCTAATGGCGACGGATGAATGATTATGATGATTGGGAGATGATGGTGAAGATAAGTTAAGGATGGAAGGTGGGAAGGAGGAGGTCGTGGCCTATTAGTTGGGTACCTTCCCAGCATTTGCCTGTCGACTGAGGGAATACCACGGAAAAAAACAGTCCGGAAGGACGGCCGCGGGAATCGAACCAGAAACGATATTAATAATGATAACGAATTACGACGATATGATTAGTAATATTGACATTGTACAATACAAGAGTCTTTACACAATATTAAAATAACGGTTTATTTGTTGTATTTGTATGACAATACGAGATTAAAACGAATGTAACGATCTGCTCCATATATTGTAATAATCATCCCACATCTGACACCAAATGTAATTTCTCAGTGACATCATCGCCTGCAGATATGTCGGCTTTGCATACACTGCATGATAATCTCGGCTCAACGTGGATTTGTCAGGGAGATGCTGTGATGGACCAGGTGTTAATATCAATGTTAATTAATGAAGAGATCCGGGGGGCTATTCTAGAACGCTTTCCCATTTCTATTATGATGGAATCGGGTCACGGCTATCAGGCTTAACATTGCATGGAATCGAATTCCATCCGAATTGGGAATTTAAAATCAATTATCAATTTGCTACAAACGGTCGAGCGCTACTATCTAGTAATACTTAATAAATAGTTATTAAAAATAGTAAATAGTACAAATAGTAAAACACAGTTAGTAGTTTTAATTAATTTAAATGGTATTGTAATTTATTATTGATTAGTAAGCTAGATTTTATAGTCAACCATGTTTATGGACAGCCGTCAATAAATAGATTTTCTCTCTTGGTTTCTAATGACGAGATTTGGACGTTTTGCCGGAAAAATATCAGACAACATTATACTTTCAAAGCTTTCTGAGACCTTACTCAAAATGGAGAAATATTCTACTCTGTAAACAGTTCACTATTTCGCAAAGAAATTCGCGTGGATTTTTTCCAAGAACGCTCTTAAATTCCGCCTTTGGAAACCAAGTTTAGAAGCAGCACAGCCTTTATGAAAGTAGATTGTGGTGTCTATTAGACTTATATAGTTACATTTTGCTATTTTATAATGAAATGTTTTTTTTAAATAAAATATAACATAGACATTAATATTAATATATAATAAAGTAATACAATTAATATAAAATTATAAATAATTAAGAGCTAATGATCGAATGTATGCTTCAAACTCCAACTCTGATTAATTATGAATTGTGCCAATTTATTTATTTCATACGAAATATGGTTAGATATACATGATATTAATGGACGATAGAAAATTCTGGATTTTGATTAAAATCCTGCCGGCTGTCACCAAATGTGAAATCTCTTCGTCGGCGTTTTTCCTTCCTAACCTCTTCTGAATCATCGCCAGCGAAGAGTTCGCATCACTTCCACGTTTTCCATCTCATCGTGACCTACTCTCGCGTGTCTGAGATCGAACAAGGTCCACTAATGGCCGTCCATCTTGAAAGCTCTTCACAATCGGCCAAAGCTTTCACCCGGCTTCGCATCGGCAGCGCTCTTGAAGCAGCGGAGTGTTTGCGAACTGCTGGGCGATCTGGAGCTGAGAGGTGGCTCAGTGGACAGATCGCTAGACGGTCATTAGGGTCGTTTCAAGTTGCCTTTGAGAGAAATGTCTCGCTGCTCGTCTATTTATTTTCTTAAAACGTTACGCCGAACTTCAAACAGAAATTCTTCAGATTAAGAGGGCTGAGTTGTGAGCGGGGCATTGAAGAGTATTTTAATCGATTATTATCAATATCTTTTACATATGTAATTGTTAACAAAATAGGGATTTGTACGAGTATTCAGAACAGTTCAATGAAAATAATTTCATAATTTGGAATAAGTTATTAGTTTTATTTTGTCCAACAGATGTCTAGTGCCATAATTTTACTAATTTTCGGCCACTAAACGTCTGTAGGACAAAGTAAATCTAATAAACCATTACTAGCTATGGAATTATGTTCATTGAACTGTTCTGAAGACTTCGTACAAAGCCTTATTTTGTTAACAATTACAATGGTAAAAGATATTGATAAAAATCGATTAAAAAACTCTTCTAGGTCAAACTCACTACCCGGCCGTCTTAGCTCAATTTTACGATTAAAAACACTCCCTTGTTGAAAACCTGGAATTATTTTAAAAACAAACAAACAAAGCAGAGTTTTAATGATCGTTTTATCCTCTTTATCGGACAACTCCCAAATTTGAATAACCTTTTAAAACACGATAAATATGGTCAAGTTTGCGCGAAAATTTCTTCTTAGATCGAAATTCAAAATCACCAGCATATCGCCCCCTCTCCTTACTTTATTGAGCGAGCGTAGTGAGAATCACCGCGGTAATCTGATGCCACTTTCTCTGTTTGCTGTTTGCCTGCACTGCCCAGGTCAAATCGTTAGCCCAATCGATCTGAAATTGTGGACACACATACTAATTTCCAAGCAAGCAGTCTCGAGCATAGGTTTTGAACAGAATTCTGTAATTTTTGAAAATTAATAGTAAAACCGTTTAACCGATCAACTTCAATTTTTTTGTATGTATTTATGAACATTTTCAGACCTGTCTGTCGTTTTTAAAAGTAATTGAAATCCCCATAAAAAAACACTCCATGTAAAAATACCAGCCAAGTCTCTTCAACTATAAAAAATAGAAGAAATCTAAAAATTCAGCACTGAAAAGTAGTGATATCAAAAAATGAGCCAAGTCAAAACTTAATTTTAAAAACCAAAATATACTTGGCGCATCGTGTATATAAATAGTATAGAAGCATATGCCAAAAATCAAATGTACTATATATAATATACATATAATGCCCTTAAAAACGATGCGCCAAGTATATTTTGGTTTATAAAATTAAGTTTTGACTTGGCTCATTTTTTGATATCACTACTTTTCAGTGCTGAATTTTTAGATTTCTTCTATTTTTTATAGTTGAAGAGACTTGGCTGGTATTTTTACACGGAGTGTTTTTTTATGGGGATATCACTTATTTTTTTAGTTTATTTACACAACTTGTAACACACATCGGAGCAACAATGACTAATTACTTTAAAAAATACGCCATTTCCGATTTGGTTAATACGAAAAATTGTGTTTGGAATATACCTAAGCTTAAAGTGATATTCCATGAAGAATTGCGAAAGCTTCGTTCCAATCAGTCCAGCCGTTTTCGAGATATGGTATCACTTCCGGTTTTCAAAATGGCGACTGAAATTACTGCCACCTAGAATTTATTTCTATAAATGTTATGTATCATTATAAGCCTTCTGAATATGTAGTTATTGTAGGAAGAGGTCATTAAAATCTAGTTCTTCATTTTCATGACGTCATTTCCGGTTTCGGTAATAGTACATCTCTACTTTAACTATTGATATTCCATATAGACGACCGTCTGAATCATTTGGCGCTGGTTTAATTCCAAACGGTCTAGCCGTTTTCGAGATATGACGTCACTTCCGGTTTCAAAATGGCGGCTTCCTGTTGGTTTTATAAAAAGGCACCTCAGACGCCAAAAGTGCACATGTGGTAAAAATTTCAGATCGATCGGCTCAGCCGTTTAGGCTGTGGCGGTGATTGCGGTGTTTCCTGATATCATCATCATCATCAGATCAAGATAGGTTTAAAAAGGGGTGTAATTTCACGTTTTTCTCGGCCCTCTAGCTCGCAAACGGCATAACATATTGTTCCCTAATTTGGTATATATAGTGGGGTGGGCCATAGCTCAAAATTAAGATATATCGCAACAATGTGAGATTTTCCAATTTTAAGATCCAGTAGGCCGAAAATGCCATGTTGTTGCTTACAGTAAAAGTGGTTAGTCTGCTCCTCAGTTTATTATGCATTTACGGTATGTTGAGTGAGTGTGAGTGTACGGTACGACTTGGCTGGGTGGAGCGACCGCTCCACTAGATTTTGACTTTTTTAATGAGTATTACGAAATATTTCGTTAAAAATGAATTGTGAGATATTTCTTTCATGCATTTCGTTTCGGCTGTTTATAAGTACGTTGGCAGACATTTGAAAACGCATATGGAAGGCTCGCTCATCAACGCGTTACACAGAGCGTTTTCCTAGTAAATAACAACACATGTCGTGTTTGTGTGCATGAACTATTGAAGCTTCATTTCAGGATTGGAACTAAAATGACATCCCCCCCCCCCCCCCCCGGGCTATCGAATAGGCATCCTGCGTGAGAAAAGGTTGCCATAGTAACCCATACAAAAGTATAGGGAATAAACAAATCTGACAGCGGCAATCCAAATATCATATTTAGAGTGATTACTTGTGAAAGAAAGATATTTAAGTAAGTACAAGCTAATAATATTACGCAATATTTATCCATACACATGTTCAAGTTAAATATTCATCTGATAAATATGATTTATAGCTCTTATTTATAGCTTTGACACATTTCCCCTACCAGAGCATCCTCCATTTTTCTACCACTGTGACGTCACGAGCAGGATTCCTATACTCTCTTCCATGACAACATGCAATTTGAAGCACTGGAACGTCACAAAGTCCGATATTCTGCAGAACGTTATGCATTGAGTGCAGCTTTGGCAATGCAGGGAAGTGCAACGGAATGCATGTGCATCGGCTTGGAGATAAGAATCAAGGTCAATCGTTGCATTCCACTGCACCACGTACGGTTCAGTTGAATTCATATCACTGCCTCTTGGACTGGAAGTAGGTTGGCATGCCTCCAACAACTAAACATACTTTACCACGGATTACTTTCAAAGTGTGATGAGATTTTATTCCAGAAGATTTGTAAAATTCAAAGTGAAAGATAATGACAATCACATGAAAAATTTAATTCGGCTATTCGAACAAATATGCGATACGTGATGGAGCCACTTCTGGCAGGAAACTTTTTAGATACACTTTTTTATTTAGATGTTCGTGTTTCCATAGGGCAGTGAAAAAGGAGAAACAAAATGAAATTTAGATCTAGTTACAAGTTTACTTTTTTAGCCATAACAAACAACTAAAGCAAATTTTATATTATTTATTTACATAAATAAACCCTTTATATCCTCCATTATGGATAGTACCAAAGAATCTACCAGAGGTCAGCCGCGTTCCTTATATTCTCGAATAGGAAATACGACTTTTATCCTATTTTTTCTCGGAAATATGTGAGTTGAAGATGGCTAAGTTTGCCTTTGACCCCCACATTTGTTATACGCATTTAGGGGGAGCAATCGATCGACATATACAGAAAAAAATATTCTTGAAATTACAAGTTCAAAAAACGTTTGCCTACATTTCAACTACATTTAAGTACAACCGACTCATTTAATGTTCTGTAGTTTGCAACACCAGTCCAACAATGAGTTTTAAATTTTATGTTATCAGAGGATGAACAAAACTTTAACATGGGAGGTATAGGAAAATCATTACGAATTTGGTATATAACTTTTAAAATAGCACACGTTGGTATTGTTTTCAATTTTTTTCCTGATAGTATGTCCATATGTCTACCATAAAAAAAAGTTTTTTGCTCAAATCTATCGAGACAAAAAAATAGATCTTCATTTTAGCCTAAAAATGACACGATTCTCTTTTTCCGCCATAAGATAACATGGGGGAGACAAATCAATTTATCTCAGAAACTGGACACGAGAAGTGTTTCATTTTTTCATAGATTGTGTATTGCATGATTATCAATAAGTCACCAAAATTTCAAGTAAATCGGAAACATTGAGGTTATGGTGGTTCTACCTTAATGTTACATTACGTGTAAAGTGAACTGTTTTTATGAAAGTTAGTTCTTCTCACGTCGGGGATTCTACAAATCCAATGCGGTCGCCTAGACATTTCTTCCATAAGTTTAACATTGAAATAATTGCTAGACGATCGAAATGGAGTTGTTGAGCGAGCGAAGCGAGCGTCTCCTATTGGCTCTTTTGGCACGGACCTCTGTTTTTTTTTTTTTCTGTTACTGACGATATACAAGTCACAGTTTTTCTTTGATCAAGCTGAAAATTTGCACACATGTACTGACCATTTCCGGGCGTTGCAGACCCTAATTTTTTTGAAATCCCCTGATTGGTTCAAATTTAAAACAAATTATCTTTCGATTGGTTGATTTGATCAATTTGAAATTTAGCAAAGTCATTGCAACTAACATTGTACCCAATCATAATAAATTTCAGCCAAATCCTCCCATTGGTGCAAATTTGAAACCATTTTTCCTGTGATTTTTGAAATTTAAACTAGAACCTATTGACCGACCAACTAAAAACTTTGCATGGTCATTGGTACCAACATTGAAGGTATTTTTGCTAAATTAGGGACATTTTGCGTGTTGGCGTCAAATTCACGGCGACGTCGAATCTTCAGTTCAAGGCAAGGTAGTTAGAGCTGAAGTTTCAAACGATATGAAACTAATAATGACCGTTCAACAGATTGATCTGATATCATATGACACACTTATATCATATGATTTGAGTGGTCCCAGGTATATTTTTTTTAAAGAGATCCTGTGATTTTTGAATATTAAATCTTTTCGTCGAAACTTAAAAATAGCATCTAAGCACCCTGGTAAATATAGAAAATCAGATTCAATTCAATAGACAACATCATAAATTATCTAGTTAGCTCTGCTTTTCAAAAAATTTCATATGCAGTACCGTGATCCAAGTATCTATTATGGTTTTTCAACAATGGATCATCACCATAATAGATACTTGGATCACGGTACTGCATATGAAATTTTTTGAAAAGCAGAGCTAACTAGATAATTTATGATGTTGTCTATTGGCTCTGGAAAACATTCATTTTGATACTTCATTACTGACAGATATTAAAAATGTCAATTAGTTCATACGTTCTTAACTGATTGAGATGAAATTTTGTAAAATAAGAGACATTGTTGGTCTTAATGATCATGCAAAATATGAGTTTGATCAGAATTATCGAATACCGTTTTCATTTTTCAGCCTATCTGAAGATATTTATTTAAATTTTAACCAATGAATGGATTTCAAAAAAATTAAGGTCAGCAAACAGAAAAGGTTGTATCTACATGTGTACAAAATTTCAGATCGATCGGTGAAACG
The DNA here is from genome assembly GCA_934045905.1 of Leuctra nigra. Lineage (NCBI taxonomy): Eukaryota > Metazoa > Arthropoda > Insecta > Plecoptera > Leuctridae > Leuctra > Leuctra nigra. The sequence continues at coordinate 1,856,405 of OW203770.1, forward strand.
GTGCGACTTCCATTGCTCCAGATAGCAGCCAAAAATATAAACAAAAATACAACAAAAACAGAGGTCCGTGTCAAAAGAGTCAAAAGGAGACGCTCGCTTCGCTCGCTCAACTAAGTACCTGTATCGTAAGTGATGACAATTTGAAGACTGCCTCGATGTATGCTCCACAATATCTTGCAATACGCAGACCATCCAGATGAATTCAAGTCCGACGTCTGTCACAGTGTACTCTTGCTTGTGTCAAGAGTAAATACTAGGAAAACGCTCTGAGTAACGCGTTGATGAGCGAGCACGGATACGCGCAACACCTCGAACATTGGTCCCAATAACCACGCAAAGTTTAAAGTTGATCGATTGAAACTTTATGATTGAACGATTCCTTGATAATTTACATAATTCACAGGATCTCGTTCAAAAAATATTTAAACGATACCAGTTTCATAATTATACATTTGAAAGTTTCTGCTCAAACAACCTTGAAGTGAAGATTCGAAGATGCCGTGAAATGTGAAATTCGAGAAATATGACAGCCAACACGCAAAATATCCGTAAACTGTCAATAACTTTTGAATTTAATCACAGTTTAGTCTGAAAATTGTCAAAAATACAGATAATGCTGGACCCGATGACCATGCAAATTTTTAAGTTAATCGGTCAAACAGTTCTGGTTTAAATTTCAAAAAGCACATGAAATATTTTTTTAAATTTTAACCAATGGGAGGATTTAGCTGAAAATTTGTAAAATAAGAGACAATGTTGGTCTTAATGACCATGCAAAATATAAGGTTGATCACATTTGTTGAAGACCTTTTTTCTTTTTCAGCCTATCAGGAGATGTTTACAGGAGATGTTTATTTAAATTTTAACCAATCGATGAATTTCAAAAAACAATAGGGTAAGCAAACAGAAAAGGTTGTCTCTACATGTGTGCAAAATTTCAGATCGATCGGTGAAACGGTGCGACTTCCATTGCTCCAGGTAGCAGCCAAAAACAAAAACAAAAAAAATACAAAAAAAAACAGAGGTCCGTGTCAAAAGAGTCAAAAGGAGTCGCTCGCTCAACAAGTAGTCGAGCAACTCACTGATAAGGCGGTGATAAGATACGAGATGTGACGTGCGTGGGAAGTGTGGCCGAGATAAGTGTAGTGTAGTTACCTTCTTATCACATACGTTCGCAGAACATGTGTGATTATCTGGTAGCGATCTAAAATACCATTTAATTAACTAAGAAAACGCTCCGTGAAACGCGTTGATGAGCGAGCACCGGACACGTGCGCAAACATAGAACCGAAGATGCGTTAACATAAAGAAAACATTAATAAACGTTTTAACGTTATTAAACCTAGATTAAACGTTAAACAGTTTCTGACAGCTATTAAAAATGTCAATAAGTTCATACACTGTAGTAAAATATTGTAATTTTGCATAGACATTGTAGCGTTTAATATACAATTATGTATATGTTTTTTCAAATTACACTGACAATATTGCTAATTTTAGTTTCGTGCTACAAAGTATCATTTAAATTATCATGAAAGTTGTACATTTGAAACTAAATTGTTGTTAAATAAACACAGGCTAAGAAGAGTAGAAGATAATAGTCCAGTTGCAACTTAAATATCATACAATGTGCGCTTTTCTACCTGAACGCGGTAGCCCTCTTACTAATGATCACGGATGTCAGCTGACATCTCCGCTGAGCCGGCAATTAGATAGTGACAGGAGATAACTTCACAGGTATACATCCGCTGTAGTTTTAACAGTTCAATGTATGGTATTTTATTGCTCATCTACAATGACGGTTAGTAATATAGAGACATAACTTACAGACTAATGGAATTCATAAACGCTATAATCATAATGTTCATAACTCGTGAAAATTAATTTTGCCCACAAACACAACTTTCTAACTCAACTGATCGAGAACAGTTTCAACCGCTGTTCCTCACTTGGCGCCGTGGTCCCGGGGTTAGCGCTGTGAGGTTCTACACACAAGATCGCAGGTTCGAGGCCGGTTGGGGTGAAATAATTTGTATTAGTGTACTAATCATACTTAAAATTGTCCATGTAATTCCGTTTACAGAAATGAAATCTGATTAAAACTGGTTGAGTAATTAATAAAAATTATTTTTTTGGTTGCAACATATCACTACATGCATTTGTAATTTTAACAATACAATGTAGTGATATAATTCCAATGATGTTTTGACAAATATAGGGGTCAGTGTTGTTTTAATACATGTACCTGGTTGACTAAAAATTCATGATCTGTCAAAGTAAAATAACACTACATGCATTTGTAATTTTAACAATACAATCTAGTGTCAATTTTATATATATTGTATTGGAGAACCTGGCTGCCATATACAGTATATGTAAAATAACATTGAAATTTTTAACAGTGTACATTCTTAACCGATTGGGCTGAAAAATTGGAAAAAAATAGACAATGTTGGTCTTAATTACCATGCAAAATATGAGTTTGATAAGATTTATCGAAGACCATTTTCATTTTTCAACCTATCAGAAGATATTTATTTTACCAATGAACCAAAGAATGTATTTCAAAAAAAAATTAATCAGCAAACAGAGAAGGTTGTATCTACATATGTGCAAAATTTCAGATCGATCGGTGAAACGGTGTGACTTCTATTGCTCCAGGTAGCAGCCAAAAAAAAAAAAAAATATATAAAAAAAAAAAAAAAAAAACAGAGGTCCGTGTAAAAAGAGTCAAAAGGAGTCGCTCGCTTCGCTCGCTCAAATATCCGGATTTGGTCAGAATCTGATTCACCGTCATTGGTTTACCATGAGTTCTGGAGGCCTATTCTAGAACGTTTTCCCAATTCCATTCTGATGGAATCCGGTCACGGCCATAAGGTTTAACATTGCATGGAATCGATTTCCATCCGATTAGGTGTTTAAAAGTTCTAGAATAGGGCCCCTGGTCAAATCCGGGATATTAAGGGCCAGTCTTTCAATACTCTGCTAACTTTTAAACGGTTGATTAGGACTGTATTGCCATGGCAACAACCAATGGCATTCCTTGAATGATTTTTTTTTTGTCTGGGGCTTAACGTCGCACTGTTCTACAGCGAGGCTAATGGCGACGGATGAATGATTATGATGATGATTGGGAGATGATGGTGAAGAGTAGGTAAGGATGGAAGGTGGGAAGGAGGCGGTCGTGGCCTATAAGTAGGGTACCTTCCCAGCATTTGCCTGTCGACTGAGGGAATAGCACGAAAAAAACCTAGTCAGGAAGGACGGCCGCGGGAATCGAACCCGGGCCTCCGGAATACAAGTTCAGAGCGATACCACTCAGCCAACCTGTTCCGTAATGACTTTGTTAACTTAATTACTGGTTTTGGCAGGGTATTGAAAGACTGGCCCCCACAAGCCAGTGTTGAATTCAGAAATTTTAGCCGTGAGGAGGGGGGGGGGGGGGGGGGATTGATTATGAAATAATTAAGGATTATAGCTGGACCCAAGTGGGAGTCAGGGGGGTCGCCCCCCCCCCAGAAAACTGCCGCGCAGCGAAAAACTACTATCTTAGATTTGTTTAAAGGTCTAAAATGGCAAGATTGACAGTGCAAACTAGGTGTCAAAGTAGGGTTTGAAAAATGTTTTAGAGAATATGAAATGGCGTGAGGGTACTCGCACCAGATATAGAAATTTACTACCAATATAACTTATAAGCCATAATATGAGATATGAAAACGGTTTTAAGATATTTCTTTGTAAATTAAAACGACACATGACTTATTTGCGAATTGATAGAAAAATAGAAGAATGTCTCTGGAAAAAGAATATTTTAGTTGACTGAGGGTCTGAGAGCTATCGTTATATTCAACTAGTGGCTTTTCGGTACACGCTCTATGTTTTTGTGATGTTGGCCCCCAAAAGGGCCGTTTGTCACTACGTTTCGGCAGTCGTAGCGCTGCCATCTTCAGGTGAAGACTGATGTTCTTCACCTCAGTCTTCACCTGAAGATGGCAGCGCTACGACTGCCGAAACGTAGTGACAAACGGCCCTTTTGGGGGCCAACATCACAAAAACATAGAGCGTGTACCGAAAAGCCACTAGTGGAAAATATATTTTACTCCCCCCCCCCCCCCTCCCCCCTCAGGTATGCCGGCGTTCAGGGATGGGATTACATAAAATGACAACTTACTTGTCGCAGCGACAATTTACTCATTTCAATGTTATTCACGGCCTTCTCGCTGCGACAAGCAAGTTATCATTTTATGTGATCGCACCCCAGTACTGCCTAAAAGTTATAGAATTGCTGCCCAGTTTGCTAGCGAAAGGGGTAATAGTCCAGTAATTTTGTGATTTTACCCACTACTAATTGCAACAGAAGGTTTCAATACATGAATCGATTCATAAAAATGCCCTCTACAACATATCCAAAATCCTTCCGAATCCAAGTGCCGGAAGTAATTTTTAATCAATTTTTAAGTTCATTTCCATGTTAATTCCATGTCTTCCAAAAAAATACAAAATTTCATGTAACTCCGATTTTGACGAAACTTGGCAGAATTGTTCACCATCCTAAATGAACACAAATAGCTTTCCTAGCGTTTTCCTCTAAATCTCATCGTTTGGGAAATATGCCCCATTAAAAAGCAATATTTTAGTCAGTTTTCGACGTTTTAGGTCACTTTGAGGGCAATTTGACGTTTTGCGAGGTCCATATTTCCCAAACGATGAGATTAAGAGGAAAACGCTAAGAGAGTTATTTGTGTTCATTTAGGATGGTGAACAATTCTGCCAAGTTTCGTCAAAATCGTAGTTACATGATTTTTTTTTTTTGGAAGATGGAATTAACATGGGAAATTAACTTAAATAGTGATTAAAAAGTACTTCCGGCACTCGGATTCGGGAGGATTTTGGATATGTTGTAGAGGGCATTTTTCTGAATCGATTCATATATTGAAACCTTCTGTTGCAATTAGTGGTGGGTTCAGCTCTTTTTTTGCTTTAAATTACTGGGCAACAGCTTTTTCTTTCCTATTGTCATTTGAACCGGCTGTATCGGAGCTGTCCGCTGACAGGAGTTTGATGAATGATGATTGGCTGGATATGTCACGTGATCCCCCGCTAATGACGTCACAATCAGCCAGGCCGCATGTAGCTGGGTTATGCGTTTATAATCGGTCGGTGTTGTCACCGTAGCTCATTATTCATAATGCAGGGATGGAAACACTTCATTGATTGTTAATTATCACACACGATCGCTCAATGTTGACCACTCCGGGGAGTCAGGTCATTGACCTCACTTTATTTGTCATCCTGACGCACTGAAGTGATTCCGTGGAGTTGTATAAGGGGGGGGGTGCCTATAGTAGAGGACTCTAATAGATATCTGAATTAATATGCTTATTGGTAGATCAATTCCTTGTGCACCATATAAACGAACCAATTTCCAAGATTGTTTTTCTAAATTTGAAATTAGATTAGAATTAGAATTAGACACTTTATAAATTTGAATTGTACGCTCTCAACTTGTATTCCGGAGGCCCGGGTTCGATTCCCGCGGCCGTCCTTCCTGACTGGGGTTTTTTCGTGGTTTTCCCTCAGTCGACAGGCAAATGCTGGGAAGGTACCCTACTAATAGGCTACGACCGCCTCCTTCCCACCTTCCATCCTTACCTACTCTTCACCATCATCTCCCAATCATCATCATAATCATTCATCCGTCGCCATTAGCCTCGCTGCAGAACAGTGCGACGTTAAGCCCCAGACAAAAAAACAAACTATCTTTAACATGGCAAGTTCGAAAAAACACAGAAGTAATTTTCCTAGTAAATATTAGATTTAAACTATTTTCCGCCGATAGATTTTTTCCAAAACTAATATTATGTGAATTAGACATAGAGGAATTTATTGAGATTTTTATACATACACGTAGCCGTACGTTTTTTAAAGTTAGAAACCAAAATCTAAATGATTTTGCTATACCACCTGTGTTGAAATATCCTCATATTCTGAAGACATCATATTGAAAACTCAATATAAGTCGAGAGTTACAAATTACAAGACATTTGATGAAACTTTTACATTAAAATATAGTTGACATGTTGAAACAATTTATAAAAATAGTAAATTTCAACAAAAAATATTTTTGGAAAATCTACTTGGGCATCCCTCCTTAACGACGCACTATTCTGCAACTTGGATACTAATGATGCTAGATCAAGTTGGCTCAGGTGTGCTCCGGAGGTCTCGGGTGCGATTCCCACGGCCGTCCTTCTTGACTGAGAACTTTTGTGATTTCTCTCAGTCAAGGGAAGTTTCCCCACTAATAGGCCACAACCGCCTCCATCCCACTTTCCATCCTTACCTACTCTTCACCATCATCTCCCAATCATTATAAAAATAATTCATCCGTCGCCATAAGCCTCGCTGCAGAACAAAGCGATTAAAGAGTTTTTGAAACAAAAAAAGTTTTTTTTTCGTATTTTTTCATAAAATATTTGAGAAATAAAGCCTTTTTTCCTTTAAATATTTTGTAAATTTTCTCAATAGTATTACGAGAAAATGGGTATCAAATCTACCTCCCAAAGTTGCATAACTGTAGAGTAAATAATGAGCCTTGGGGAGACTTAGGTATTAATGGGAAAATTTGACACAATCCGTCAGTTTCCATAGCGGTCCCTAGGACTCTTTAAACAGACCTCAAGTGTTGCAATGAATCGTCTTCATAAGAATGTTTCTCAACTACTTAATCGTTATTCTCGCATTCTTCTGTCACGGCCTCCATGAATGATTCAAGAACGCGCGCGGATATGAATTATAGAACAATGCGCCAGAAGCGTTGCGTCATGAAGAGAACTTCCATTATACGCGGTCGAGAGAATAGGGTATGTGCACAAGCTTTTTAATGCGGTTAAAATACAATATTTCAAAATAAAAACACATTTGTTGGTAAAACACACTATTTTTAATCTCAAAAGTGTAAATTTTCATTCATAAATATGAAATTGAAAATCAGTGTAAGTTCTGGCGGGAAAACGCTATCACGGCGAGTGATGTCATATTTTATTGTAACCGTGGGAACATCATTGTTGGTTGATATAAATGACATCACTCGCCGGGATGGCGTTTTCCCGCCAAAATATACACTGATTTGCAATTTCATATTTATTAATGAAAATTTGCACTTTTTGGTGTGAAAATAGTGCGATTTACCAACAAATATGTTGTAATTTTGAATTACAGTTTTAAAAAATATATAAATATTCCCTATTGTGGCAAGACGGTTCATTCCAATGTGGCAGAGACGATAAAATGCAGACTAACACTGGACTGCGATCGTGTAAAATGTTCTCGCGTGACAGCTTCTCATCTCACCCGAGAACGCCGTGGATAACATTGAGATGAGAAGGTTGTCACGTGAGATCGAAGCTGTCATTTTGTATGATCGTCTCCGTCGTGATTTCTCTAAGGAAAGTTTCTTCTATTGGCAATATTGGTTTCTTCCCTGCGTGTACATTGTCACACCAATCTCTATCGGCGAAGCATAACGTCGCACTGTTCTGCAAGTAGACTAATGGCGACGGATGAAAGATTATGATTGGGAGATGATGGGAAGGAAGCGGTCGTAGTCTATAAGTTACCTTCCCCGTTACGCGTGAGACAAATGCAACGTTGTTTGAATAATAAAACAGTAACATATTATTTTTTCCATGTGGTTCTCACCGATAGGATTATAAGATTTTAGTGCATGTTTTAAATATTTTATATAAACTACATTTAATTTGTTTTTCAAAATGAAAACATAAGCAAATCGCTTTTCGTTACTTATCAAGTGTTTATCGTATAATATAGATTTTTATACGGTAATGATGAGTGAATGATACAAATTTTGTATTCTGGAAAGTAAATCCACAATCTGTAATGGAATAGAAATGGAGTTTAATGGATTGGAAAGAGGACGTACCGAATGCTCCTTTCATTGTTATTATTTTATTTTTGTTCTATTTCGACGTCTTGTTGAGAGTTTATAAAGGTGCTGTTGATAACTCTTTGTGTGCGGAGGGGAGGGGGGGATTCCTCTTTACTTTTGATCGTAAATTAAAGGAGAGTAATAACCTTTCCTATGGGTTATAAAATTAAATAAAGTTAACCTATGCAATTCCTAATTTAAAGATACTAAAATCTTACATGAATCATTCCCTATACGTGATTCATTAAAACAAAAACTGACTTGAGAATCGTAAAGTTGAACGGATAATTTACGAATGTCCAGGGTTTCAATGTCGATTCTGTTGAAGATGGTTTCATTTATTTCAGAAAATAAATCCATTTCGTTGATTTTTCACAAGAATCATAAAACGAGAATTATCCCAACAGATTTAAGGTGGCTATCATCCAATTGGGCATAGTCTCAGATTTTCAAAATGTTTTGTCTACTTATTGATAATCATGCCATACACAATCCTTGAAAAAATTAAACACTTCTCGTGTCTAGTTTCTGAGATAAATTGAGTTTTCTTCCCCATGTTATCTTATGGCAGACAAGTAAAATCATGTCACACTCAGGCTAATAATGAAGATCTAATTTTTATGTTGTCCCAACTTTCAACAAAAAACTTTTTTTCTGATAGATAGTTGGACATTCTATTAGGAAAGAAATTGAAAACAATACCAACGTGTACTATTTTAAAAGTTATAAACCAAAAACGAAATGATTTCCCTATACATCCTGTGTTAACGTTTAGTTCAATCTCAGAAAGCAATAAATTGAAACCTCGCTCTAAGACAGAAGTTGAAAGTTAAATTAAATTTTATGATTCTTTTATACTTAAATATAGTTGAAATGTTGGAAAAAGTTATTCATGATGGTAATTTCATAATTTTGATGTTGTTGGAATGTTCGATCGGTTGAGCCACGTTTTATCCAACGGCTGGTGTGTTGGATACCTCGGTTCTCGTTAGATCACCGAGGTTAAGCAACATTGAGCGCGGTCAGTGGTTGGATGGGTGACCATTCAACTCTGCCTTGCCAGGTTGCTGCCGTTGGGTCAGAGAGACTGGGGTGTTTGGGGGTTAGTGTGACGACCTCCCTCCACCTGTTATCATTCTCTCGGCGGCGCGGGTTGTGGAGGCTCGTGCTGTGAATGTCACACCGTCCTTCGGATGGGACGTTAGGCCGTTGGCCCCCTTGGTATCTTTCGTCAGGAGTAGGCTACATGCCGGTACCGGGTTTCCTCTCCTCCCTTCTCTATATTACATTCTCACTAGTGGAGCCTGGCTCTGTTGAGAATATAGACTTAATAATAATAATAATAATAATAATAATAATAATAATAATAAGAGAGCTTGGTAGTGAGCGTGGCCTTGAAGAGTTTTTTAACCGATTTTTATCAATATCTTTTTCCAGTGTAATTGTTAACAAAATAGGGCTATGGACGTGAATTCAGAACAGTTCAATGAAAATAATTTCATAGTTTGGAATAAGCTATTAATTTTATTGTGTCCAACAGGTGTTTAAAACCCGAAATTACTAAATTTTCGGGTTCTTAACACCTGTAGTACAAAGTTAATCAAATAAACCATTACAAGCTATGAAATTATTTTCATTGAACTGTTCTGAATTCACGTCCATAGCCCTATTTTGTTAACAATTACACTAAATAAAAAAATCGATAAAAATCGATTAAAAAACTCTTCAAGGTCAAACTCACTACCAAGCCGTCTTAAACCTTATTTCTCTCTCCTCATTGGTCACCTGCGCAATGACGTAAGAGGGCGTGGCAATGCAGAGACACGAAACAGTTGGGGGTGATGAATGCGAACTGCTCTCACTGAATAACAAAGAGTACTTGTGATTGAAGATAATCTTCTGATAGACGCAAGCGACTTGGAGAAGTTATTTTCAAACTCAGTGGCGAGAATAAACCGCTCTTCCGGCAGCTTTTATAACTTCATGATTGATTGATTACTTCTAGACATGGAACTAGGAGATAAGTGAGAATATCATCGTCGACAGCTTTGTAAATGTTTGTCGTTGACGGTTGAGCCATTCTGCAACTAAGTGCCGGATGATGGTTGGGTGAGTGGTTAACACTCTGACCTTGTATTCCGGAGGCCCGGGTGCGAATATTTTTCTGGCAAAGACTTCGTAAATGGGAGAAAAAAATATTTTTATAAAATTCCAGTTTTAATATTTTTGAAGTGCAATAAATGGTTGATCCAACTAGATTATGTTTTTAAATGTCATTCACGATAGTTCTGGGATGGAATTGGGGTCGTGAAAACCCTATAGAATATTTTTTTTTCGATTTTTAATTCGAAAAAGAGCTTTTATACTGATAATATTTCCTTCATTTTATTGATTTAATAGTGTCAGAACACAGTATGTATACTACACTTCTAAATAAGAGTTATATTTGTATAAATAATTAAGTTATTAGAGTTTTTGTCACAGTTAATTTACGTCCCATTTACGAAGTCTTTGCCAGAAAAATTCTCGCGGCCCGCGATCGTACTAATAGGCCACGACCGCCTCCTTCCCACCTTCCATCCTTACCTACTCTTCACCATCATCCCCCAATCATCATCATAATCATTCATTCGTCGCCATTAGCCAAAAAAATAAAAAATAATAAAAATGTGATAAATGATAAAATGAGGGCTAGGATGTTTAGGACATGTTCTTTTGTAATTTTTTGTTCAGACATGTCTAAAAATTATACGTAAATATGTTTCATGTGTTCCTGATTTAAAAAATGAGTGTATTATTTTGCCTGAAAATGCCTTTCTCTCGATTTTTTTTTATGAATTCAGTCAATTTCCTGCTTTTTTTTATGTATTTTTGTTCTTTTTTACTTATTGGGAAAAATAATATCAAATATCTGTTTTGAAAGTAAAAATAATTTTTGTCTTCACAAAATTTCTATCCTCCATTTGGATGACCAACAACGATTTGACACATTCATAAAATAATTTTATTTCATTTTAATATCTTTATTCAACTCCTAAACCATTACATCGAATAATATGTTGACGAATATTACAAAGCATACCTGTTCATTGGTCCTTTTTAGTGATTTTATGGTCCTTTTTTAATAGTTTAAGGTACTATTTGCCTTCATTTTGGGACGTTTCATTTGTCCTTTTACATCCTAGCCTTAATGATGATGTTGATGACGAATAGAAGGTGAGGATGGACGGTGGGAAGACGGCGGTCGTGGCCTATTGGTTGGGCACCTTCCCAGCATTTGCCTCTCGACTGAGGGAAACCAAGGAAGAACCTCAGTCGGCATTGAAGTGGCATGATCATCCAATGTCAATAGATAATTCTCTGAGTGTTTGAAGTATGAAAAATTACATCGTCTTTGTAGGACCAACTTTATATGAGACTTTGTCACTTTTCAGACAGACAACATGGTCATTTACATTTTATCTTTTTTGATGCATTTGAAGAGAGGAATTTTTGGAAGAATTTTTTTTTCTTTTTTTTCTTTGTGGAAGACAAGAAATTTTTGGGAGTAATCTAGACTATGAGCAAAAAGAGTATCAATGCACCAAAACAAAATGACCTAAGGGCAGGGACGGCGCCAGGAATTTTTGCTTGGGTGGGCAGAGGGCGGCGGGCAATAATTTTGGGTGGGCAAACACATTTTCTGCTATATATCGGTATCAACACATGTGCTTACCTTAATGAAGGGTAATTCTGCGATTCAGGTGCGCAGCGTCGAATCTCTTTACAACTTCTTCCAAATCAATGCTTTTGGATATTTGTTTTTCAACGTGAAGAATAGCTAAGTCCGAGAGCCTGCCATCACTCATTCTATTTCTCATATAGTTTTTAAGCCGCCGCATGCAGGAGAAGGTTCGTTCACAGGAAGCACTTGATGCGGGGATAGTAATTCCAATCACGATCAGTTTATAGGTCTCACTGAAAGCATCGCGGTATTTCTCGAGCAGTTTAACAAGGTCTAAAAGAGATTTTATTTCGATATTATTATCGGCCTCATATTTCTTTACAATTTTAGGGATGAGCTTTACTTCGGCTGACATTGAGTCCATATCACACGCGTAGTGATTCGCCAACTTTGTCATTTTTTCAATGTTCAGAAAGTCCTTATTGCGTGGATGGAGGGCAGTGACACCATTCAATATTCCACCGTTGTCGGCAAATCGAGTCTTCATTTCTTGTAATATTCTGTCCAAGACAGGAATGAACAGTGTAGTTCTATATTCAGATTCGCTGTCTGGACGATGGTGTTCGCTGTGAGCCATGTCGTCAGTTAATATAAACTTTTGCAGGTGAGCAGGCAATCGTCGAACTCGGCCCCTTCGCGACGTGATTGACGTAGTCGCCGCCGAATCAGTGTCGATTTGTTTTTATTTGCTATTGACAGTGCCTCATTCCACATAGTATGGAAGCTGGTTTCTGGAGTGTCCCTCATATCCTGAACTACACTTTGCACTGCCTCAATTACGTCTAGACCCGTAGATAAGTCGCAATTGACATTTTGCAGTTGGTCGGACGCTCCTTTCAGGATTCCCAAAACGCTATGGAATAAGCAAATGTTTATCAGGAATTCCATGTCCAATTGCAAGAGCAGTCCTGTAGCTTGAGACGAACGATCATCATGACTTGTAGAAATAATTGTAAGCGTTATTAAAACCGCCGAAAACAGACTTTTGATAGCCACACAAGCTGCTACCTGGCACGTCCATCTTGTATCACACAATTTCTTTAGTTCGGTTATTTTACCACCTGATCGAATTTCTTTTTGGAATTCCAAAAATTTTGAGTGTGTTGTAGAACCGGAAAGAAACACATATAAATCTTCCAAGAGCTTAAAGAAGTTAGATGCACTCTTTACCGATTTACAAACGTCCACGATAACTAAATTTAGTTTGTGATTAAAACAATGCACATAAATAGCCTGTGGAACGCCATCTGGACCCTCTCTAAACAGCTGTTGCACTCCGTTGACACGGCCACTCATAACGCTTGCTCCGTCGTACGTTTGTGCTACGCAGTTCTTCACGTCAATTGAGCTTCTTATCAATGCATTCTTAATGTATGCGAGAAGTGAACGAGCATTGAGTGAACTTGCACTCTGATAGCCAAGAAAACGCTCGTAAACCGCACCTCGGAGGTAGTAACGAATCACAATTGATAATTGTTCTGTCTTTGAAATGTCCTTACTTTCATCTGCCATGATTGCAAAGTATTGTGCTTCACGCACTTCGCTGCCAATTCTTTCAATTACCATACTTGACAACAAATGAAATATTTCATTCTGAATCGAGTGGTGAGTGTATTTTGCGTTTTGAGGTCTGTCTTCAATTTTTTTCCTAACCACCGCGCTGTGTTTCGCCAAAAGTGACAAAGTCTCTAGAAAGTCACCCCTGTTGTCACTCGATGTACTTTCATCATTGCCTCTTTGTGCTTTACCTTGCACGGCAGTGTGTAGGAGGCAGTCAATCACCACGTTCATGTACTCCACATTTTCCTTCACAAACTCGGCATAGCCATCGCTAATTTGGGCAGCCACTGATTTACCACCTTCCGATGTTGCTTGTTTGAAGTTTATTAGGCTTGTTTGGCATAATAAATGGTTTTGGCTACGTTCATGTTTTTTAAATCCTGAGTCATTTTCTAAAGCTCTTTTCCAATTCACAAATCCTTCCGATTTAAATGCAAGCATTGAAGTGTCCAATGAAAAGTGACGGCACGGAAAACAATACGATGCATTTGAACTTACACTATATTCCAACCAGGGAAATCTCGTGTACCACACCGATTTAAAACTTCGCCAATCTTTACCGAACTTCGTAGTAGGGAAATGTGGGAGTTTCGGTTGAGTGGGGCCAGCCAGCTTGGATTGCGACAGATCACATGGTCCAGGAAGAGCTTGCGAATCTTGAGACGTAGAAATTATAGGTGCTTCTTGCACTGAAACTAATTGTTGCCCAGAAGATGCACGTCGTTTCTCAATCCACGTTCCATAGTCTTCATTATCACTTCCACCTGACCCGTCATTGTCACTGTCAAACTTGATCACTCTCGATAAATACTATTTCGTCGTTACCGATCGAATCACTGCCAGCGTCACTAGCACCACACGGATTGTTATCACTTTCATTATCAACGTCAATTGTATTATTACGTTTGAAGTAACTTGGAATGCCAACGCTATGAGCTGAAAGAACTCTCTTCTTGGACATTTTTATCACAACTGACTGGGCTTCACCAATACTGCTCACAAGCATGCTGACAGAGCCAAGAAGGTTTACCATTTGAACCTTACCATTTAAACCTTCTTGGACAGAGCATAGTCTTGCAGTTGCTGACATCATTGCGTACATAAATACCCTCTCTAGCCAGTTTATGCACGTCTGAATGAAAATGAAACCTCAGCTAGAAACACAAACAAGAAACCTAAGAACACTAGATTCTATCTGAGTAAGCAAAGCACGGAGCATGAGCAGTTTCATGCAACGCAATTGTAAAATGTACCATACTATTTAATAATTTACTCTTATTATTAAAATTTAAAATATTTATTTATAATTATACCCTAATAATTTTTGGGTGGGCAGAGGGTGGGCAGCAGACTTTTTTGGGTGGGCGCGCGCCCACCCGCGCCCACCCCTGGCGCCGTCCCTGCAAAGGGAACATTTTGTTGGAATCTTTGCCCCAAACATCCTTATTTCTTTATTTTTAAAAAAAAATCCACTTTCCTTGATGGTTGCAGAGAACGCCACGAGATGGTGCCACCTGGACGGCAGCTGGGACAACTACACCGACTATGATGGCTGCAAGGACATGAACTTGCTGCACGTGGCTGCGCCGGGGATTGAAGTCACGACCACACTCTATTATATCGGATACTCGATCTCGCTGGTGGCGCTTTCTGTCGCGCTCTGGATTCTCCTCTACTTCAAGTGAGTTTAATTCTTCTGAAAATACTTTGCCCAAAAGAATCCATTTAATTTGAATACTTATCTACATACCTTGGATTTTAAATTAATGCACTACTTTATTCGAGAAAATAAGGAACACGACTGACCTCTGTTGAATTCTTTGGTACACTCGACAATTCATAAAACGGTATTTGAACGAAACAGATTGGCTGCTGGTCAGGTTCATTGGCAATCAATCCTTGTTATTATCAATGAAATCAGAGCTCACCTAATAGAGGTAGATGACGAGTAAGCATAGACTTCATCAGATGATGCCATCACATTTTTTTCAGACAATCCATTTCTTTCAAATACCGTTTTATGAATTGTCGAGTGTACTAGCCATAATGGAGAATATAAAGTGTTTATTTATTTAAATAAATGATATAAAATTTGCTTTAGTTGTTTGTTTTGGCTGAAAAAGTAAACTTGTAACTAAATCTAAATTTCATTTTGTTTCCAATTTTTCATTGCCCTATGGAAACACGAACATTAAAATAAAAAAGGGCATCTAAAATGTTTCCTGCCAGAAGTGGCTCCATCACGTATCGCATTTGTTCGAATTGACTCAACAGTAACTTAGTTACATTCTCGAACACTTCAACTACAATAATTTCATACCATCTATGAGGAATCTAGTGAACTAAAATGATTTGAATCAAAGCAGCAATTGGCGGGCTGGACACGTCATTGGTCCTTAATGCATTATTTCTTTTGGCGGGTCTGACACGTCGTGAGTAGAGAACGGGTTAAGGCAATTTGACCGAAAAAAATCAATATTTTTGCTTCATATTTCGTAAGAGGGAGCTGGTTACATAATGATTTCAAGCGACATTTGTCTTTTTGGGCGCCACAAAAAAATCCGGGACGTTTTCAAATGTGTAAAATGCACGTTACTTTAGACATCTCATTGACAAAACAGTTTATCTAAATGACATGAAACTTGCAGAGAATATTCATTCGATATCTAGTTATGGGCTGACGGCCCGTTTTTACTAATTTTTTGTTTCACTGTTTACAAAAAAATATACTAAGTACCGGATTTAGAGTAAAATATAACTGATTTAGTAGGAGCTACAGTCAAAGTAGGAATGAAGTTATCGGAATTTGGGGGCCGTCATGACATCCACCCATTCTTTGTGAACAAAATGAGCCCTCGTGGAAGTCTGTAGTGTGAATGGTGGGGCTTGTGGCGTGGCGAAAGTATATAATTATGTTAATTTCAAAAAAAAAAAAGTAAAAATTTTATGGTACAACAATAGTGTGTTAAAAAAGATATAGTGAGTTGTAAAATCACTTACTGAATAAGAAAAATGCCATCCCAACTCTTTTAGTGCAGTAGTTTGGCCAATAACGTGATTTATACTTTAAGTCACGTGGTAGGAGGGTCTAACGATATAGTCACGGACTTCTGGAAATTTCTACAAATTTACAAAGAATTTAGAATTTCTAGAAGGCTGTCTCACCATGGCAACACACTTTTACATGTAAAACTGTACTTTTCAGATGGAAAAACGTAAAAATAAAGCAGTTAAACTCTCATAGCACGGTAAAACGTCCACGAAGGTATACATTTAAAACTGTTCGAATAACATTTTGCATCTGATATTTGTAGTTAAGTAGTAGTTCTAGTAGTTTTCCAACCCGTGAACCAATTGATCTCAGATATTACAAGTGTGTTAAAGGATAAACTTATAGGTTTGTTAGTTGGTACATTTTTAAAACTAGGAAAACGCTCAGTGTAACGCGTTGATGAGCGAGCACAGAACATGCAACATCCCCATAGTAACGATGCACCACATGGCACTAGACGATTTTCTCTGCAATTTTTCAATCTCCATAATACTCTGGATGAATAACAGATCCATTGTGTCGTGAAGTCTTACCTGCATACCTTCTCCAGAAATCTCTTGTGACATCCTATACTAAACTCGTAAAATTACAATTAATACTTGACTGATTGGGCTTACAATATGTAAAATTTAATATTAAGTTGGTCTTGATCACCATGCAAAATTTGAACTTAATGTGAACATTTTTATTGTCGACCAATCAGAAGACATTATTTAAACTTAAACCAATTAGAGGATTTGGCCTTCGTACTGCATCCGATTTTATGCGCTAGCTAAAAATGCTTTCATTTTACTGTACATTGTGGATAGCTTGGCTGCTCTACAGACCTTGCCTTGGAGCAGAAGCTTAAAGAAGGCAGAGATGACAATTTAGTATTCATAGTTTACTTGTGACATCATCTCATTGTTGCGCGGCCATCTTGGTGTAACATGTCAGAATGATTGTCAATCTGTTTTTCAGTATTTATTTGATAGTATTTATGGTAACCTGTGCAATTAACCACTAGAACGCTCCGCCTCCTGATACGTCACGAGTCACGTGACCCAAGTGGCGGGAACATGGTTGTGGGCCAGCTCGTCGCCGCGCGCCATTAGAACACATAGGGAAGTCAGTTCGGTTGATTCAAAAATCGTATTTCAGTGGCGAAAATGGTACCGAAATGTGTTGTGTCGGGGTGTAACATCAGCACAAAAGTTCCCTGAATAACATTTCTTAGATTTTCTAGTAACATTGCTGTGAGAAAAGAGAGAATTATAAGAATTCGATTGAACGAACGGCTGTTTGCTGTGTTGGCAAAGCGACCGTGTTTTATTTGCTTGTTTAATTCCCTATACATGTACATAATTCCCTAACTTGACTCATTTGATCATCCTGCTATATAGGTGATTACCAAGTGCAATGCCTTCATACCTTCATACCTAGACGAAAATATTTACTTACTTCTAGTTTAGACCTACAAGAGTAAAAAATACCACCAACAAACTGTTTGTAGGTAAGTGGGTGGGGATAGGTAGGTATGTAGAAATAATCAACAAACCGTCAATAAATCCGTGAATAATAAACATCCGTAATAAAAATAACGTTCACCAGTGAATTATTCCTATTTAGTATAGGTACCTATAGATTGCTTACATAAATGTAGAGAGTAAGAAATATTCAGCTTCCCGCGCTAGCAAAAGCCAGGAATCAACACATTTGTCTGAAGTCCATATCTCGGTATAATATCCACTCACCAACAAACTATAACATTCTTTGAGTAGCCAATGGCCTTCCTACTTGCCTACATACTTCATAAAATAACTTTGATTAAAACAATATAACTTTTTTAACGATTTTATCCACGTAAGTTGCTGCAGGAATCTTACGGCATCCTTGTTGGCCGGCAGAACTTGGGCCACGACAAAGCTGCCCCCTAGCGGCTGAGACGCGAACAAAAGTTAACTCCGCCCCGTTCTAGTGGTCAATTGTATAGGCTGCAGAAGAAGTTATTATATGTATAAAACCACCTCATTTACAAACTATCTTCAACTAATTGATAATAATTAGTTTAAATCAACTTGACAACTGTACACCAAAATGGCCGAAAATATACTTTTTTACATTGTTGATGTAAAACAAAAGAACCTCGAGCAAACTATGAATACATTTTTCAAGATTATGGAATAAAATGACCTTAAAATGACAAAACTTTTGAAAATAACGACAGATTAGACTGAAAATTGGCAAAAATATCTAAAATGTTGGTACCAATGACCACGCGAAGTTTCAAGTTGATCGGTCAATCTGTTCTTGTTTATATGTCAAAAATCACATGAAAAATGGTTTTAAATTTGAACCAATAGGAGGATTTGGCTGAAACTTTTTATGATTGGGTACAATGTTAGTTGCAATGTTTTTGCTAAATTTCAAATTGATCGAAGCACCCAATCGAAAGATATTTTTTTTTAATTTGAACCTTTCACGGGAGCCCGTTCAAAAACGATCCCAGGGACCGCATAGATTACGTTAGTATGTGTACAAAATTTCAGATCGATTGCTTGAGCGGTTTGACCTGGGCTGTGACCACAAAAAAAAAAAAAAAAAACACACAGAGAAAGTGCCATAAGAGTACCGTGGTGACGCTCGCCTAACAAACACACAGAGAAAGTGCCATAAGAGTACCGTGGTGACGCTCGCCTAACACACACACAGAGAAAGTGCCATAAGAGTACCGTGGTGACGCTCGCCTAACACACACACAGAGAAAGTGCCATAAGAGTACCGTGGTGACGCTCGCCTAACACACACACAGAGAAAGTGCCATAAGAGTACCGTGGTGACGCTCGCCTAACACACACACACAGAGAAAGTGCCATAAGAGTACCGTGGTGACGCTCGCCTAACACACACACAGAGAAAGTGCCATAAGAGTACCGTGGTGACGCTTGCCTAACACACACACAGAGAAAGTGCCATAAGAGTACCGTGGTGACGCTCGCCTAACAAACACACAGAGAAAGTGCCATAAGAGTACCGTGGTGACGCTCGCCTAACAAACACACAGAGAAAGTGCCATAAGAGTACCGTGGTGACGCTCGCCTAACACACACACAGAGAAAGTGCCATAAGAGTACCGTGGTGACGCTCGCCTAACAAACACACAGAGAAAGTGCCATAAGAGTACCGTGGTGACGCTCGCCTAACACACACACAGAGAAAGTGCCATAAGAGTACCGTGGTGACGCTCGCCTAACACACACACAGAGAAAGTGCCATAAGAGTACCGTGGTGACGCTCGCCTAACACACACACAGAGAAAGTGCCATAAAAGTACCGTGGTGACGCTCGCCTAACACACACACAGAGAAAGTGCCATAAGAGTACCGTGGTGACGCTCGCCTAACACACACTCAGAGAAAGTGCCATAAGAGTACCGTGGTGACGCTCGCCTAACATACACACAGAGAAAGTGCCATAAGAGTACCGTGGTGACGCTCGCCTAACACACACACAGAGAAAGTGCCATAAGAGTACCGTGGTGACGCTCGCCTAACAAACACACAGAGAAAGTGCCATAAGAGTACCGTGGTGACGCTCGCCTAACAAACACACAGAGAAAGTGCCATAAGAGTACCGTGGTGACGCTCGCCTTACAAACACACAGAGAAAGTGCCATAAGAGTACCGTGGTGACGCTCGCCTAACACACACACAGAGAAAGTGCCATAAGAGTACCGTGGTGACGCTCGCCTAACACACACTCAGAGAAAGTGCCATAAGAGTACCGTGGTGACGCTCGCCTAACAAACACACAGAGAAAGTGCCATAAGAGTACCGTGGTGACGCTCGCCTAACACACACACAGAGAAAGTGCCATAAGAGTACCGTGGTGACGCTCGCCTAACACACACACAGAGAAAGTGCCATAAGAGTACCGTGGTGACGCTCGCCTAACACACACACAGAGAAAGTGCCATAAGAGTACCGTGGTGACGCTCGCCTAACAAACACACAGAGAAAGTGCCATAAAAGTACCGTGGTGACGCTCGCCTAACAAACACACAGAGAAAGTGCCATAAGAGTACCGTGGTGGCGCTCGCCTAACAAACACACAGAGAAAGTGCCATAAGAGTACCGTGGTGACGCTCGCCTAACACACACACAGAGAAAGTGCCATAAAAGTACCGTGGTGACGCTCGCCTAACAAACACACAGAGAAAGTGCCATAAGAGTACCGTGGTGACGCTCGCCTAACACACACACAGAGAAAGTGCCATAAAAGTACCGTGGTGACGCTCGCCTAACACACACACAGAGAAAGTGCCATAAGAGTACCGTGGTGACGCTCGCCTAACACACACACAGAGAAAGTGCCATAAGAGTACCGTGGTGACGCTCGCCTAACACACACACACAGGGAAAGTGCCATAAGAGTACCGTGGTGACGCTCGCCTAACACACACACACAGGGAAAGTGCCATAAGAGTACCGTGGTGACGCTCGCCTAACACACACACAGAGAAAGTGCCATAAGAGTACCGTGGTGACGCTCGCCTAACAAACACACAGAGAAAGTGCCATAAGAGTACCGTGGTGACGCTCGCCTAACACACACACACAGAGAAAGTGCCATAAGAGTACCGTGGTGACGCTCGCCTAACACACACACAGAGAAAGTGCCATAAGAGTACCGTGGTGACGCTCGCCTAACACACACACAGAGAAAGTGCCATAAGAGTACCGTGGTGACGCTCGCCTAACACACACACAGAGAAAGTGCCATAAGAGTACCGTGGTGACGCTCGCCTAACAAACACACACAGAGAAAGTGCCATAAGAGTACCGTGGTGACGCTCGCCTAACACACACACAGAGAAAGTGCCATAAGAGTACCGTGGTGACGCTCGCCTAACACACACACAGAGAAAGTGCCATAAGAGTACCGTGGTGACGCTCGCCTAACACACACACAGAGAAAGTGCCATAAGAGTACCGTGGTGACGCTCGCCTAACACACACACAGAGAAAGTGCCATAAGAGTACCGTGGTGACGCTCGCCTAACACACACACAGAGAAAGTGCCATAAGAGTACCGTGGTGACGCTCGCCTAACAAACACACAGAGAAAGTGCCATAAAAGTACCGTGGTGACGCTCGCCTAACAAACACACAGAGAAAGTGCCATAAGAGTACCGTGGTGACGCTCGCCTAACAAACACACAGAGAAAGTGCCATAAGAGTACCGTGGTGACGCTCGCCTAACACACACACAGAGAAAGTGCCATAAAAGTACCGTGGTGACGCTCGCCTAACAAACACACAGAGAAAGTGCCATAAGAGTACCGTGGTGACGCTCGCCTAACACACACACAGAGAAAGTGCCATAAAAGTACCGTGGTGACGCTCGCCTAACAAACACACAGAGAAAGTGCCATAAGAGTACCGTGGTGACGCTCGCCTAACAAACACACAGAGAAAGTGCCATAAAAGTACCGTGGTGACGCTCGCCTAACAAACACACAGAGAAAGTGCCATAAGAGTACCGTGGTGACGCTCGCCTAACAAACACACAGAGAAAGTGCCATAAGAGTACCGTGGTGACGCTCGCCTAACACACACACAGAGAAAGTGCCATAAAAGTACCGTGGTGACGCTCGCCTAACAAACACACAGAGAAAGTGCCATAAGAGTACCGTGGTGACGCTCGCCTAACACACACACAGAGAAAGTGCCATAAAAGTACCGTGGTGACGCTCGCCTAACAAACACACAGAGAAAGTGCCATAAAAGTACCGTGGTGACGCTCGCCTAACACACACACAGAGAAAGTGCCATAAGAGTACCGTGGTGACGCTCGCCTAACACACACACACAGAGAAAGTGCCATAAGAGTACCGTGGTGACGCTCGCCTAACACACACACACAGAGAAAGTGCCATAAGAGTACCGTGGTGACGCTTGCCTAACACACACACAGAGAAAGTGCCATAAGAGTACCGTGGTGACGCTCGCCTAACACACACACAGAGAAAGTGCCATAAGAGTACCGTGGTGACGCTCGCCTAACATACACACAGAGAAAGTGCCATAAGAGTACCGTGGTGACGCTCGCCTAACACACACACAGAGAAAGTGCCATAAGAGTACCGTGGTGACGCTTGCCTAACACACACACAGAGAAAGTGCCATAAGAGTACCGTGGTGACGCTCGCCTAACACACACACAGAGAAAGTGCCATAAGAGTACCGTGGTGACGCTCGCCTAACACACACACAGAGAAAGTGCCATAAGAGTACCGTGGTGACGCTCGCCTAACACACACACAGAGAAAGTGCCATAAGAGTACCGTGGTGACGCTCGCCTAACACACACACAGAGAAGTGCCATAAGAGTACCGTGGTGACGCTCGCCTAACACACACACAGAGAAAGTGCCATAAGAGTACCGTGGTGACGCTCGCCTTACACACACACAGAGAAAGTGCCATTAAAGTACCGTGGTGACGCTCGCCTAACACACACACAGAGAAAGTGCCATAAGAGTACCGTGGTGACGCTCGCCTTACACACACACAGAGAAAGTGCCATAAGAGTACCGTGGTGACGCTCGCCTAACATACACACAGAGAAAGTGCCATAAGAGTACCGTGGTGACGCTCGCCTAACACACACACAGAGAAAGTGCCATAAGAGTACCGTGGTGACGCTCGCCTTACACACACACAGAGAAAGTGCCATAAGAGTACCGTGGTGACGCTCGCCTAACACACACACAGAGAAAGTGCCATAAGAGTACCGTGGTGACGCTCGCCTAACACACACACAGAGAAAGTGCCATAAGAGTACCGTGGTGACGCTCGCCTAACACACACACAGAGAAAGTGCCATAAGAGTACCGTGGTGACGCTCGCCTAACACACACACAGAGAAAGTGCCATAAGAGTACCGTGGTGACGCTCGCCTAACACACACACAGAGAAGTGCCATAAGAGTACCGTGGTGACGCTCGCCTAACACACACACAGAGAAAGTGCCATAAGAGTACCGTGGTGACGCTCGCCTTACACACACACAGAGAAAGTGCCATTAAAGTACCGTGGTGACGCTCGCCTAACACACACACAGAGAAAGTGCCATAAGAGTACCGTGGTGACGCTCGCCTTACACACACACAGAGAAAGTGCCATAAGAGTACCGTGGTGACGCTCGCCTAACATACACACAGAGAAAGTGCCATAAGAGTACCGTGGTGACGCTCGCCTAACACACACACAGGGAAAGTGCCATAAGAGTACCGTGGTGACGCTCGCCTAACACACACACAGAGAAGTGCCATAAGAGTACCGTGGTGACGCTCGCCTAACACACACACAGAGAAAGTGCCATAAGAGTACCGTGGTGACGCTCGCCTTACACACACACAGAGAAAGTGCCATTAAAGTACCGTGGTGACGCTCGCCTAACACACACACAGAGAAAGTGCCATAAGAGTACCGTGGTGACGCTCGCCTTACACACACACAGAGAAAGTGCCATAAGAGTACCGTGGTGACGCTCGCCTAACATACACACAGAGAAAGTGCCATAAGAGTACCGTGGTGACGCTCGCCTAACATACACACAGAGAAAGTGCCATAAGAGTACCGTGGTGACGCTCGCCTAACACACACACACAGAGAAAGTGCCATAAGAGTACCGTGGTGACGCTCGCCTAACACACACACAGAGAAAGTGCCATAAGAGTACCGTGGTGACGCTCGCCTAACATACACACAGAGAAAGTGCCATAAGAGTACCGTGGTGACGCTCGCCTAACATACACACAGA
Organism: Leuctra nigra; assembly: GCA_934045905.1. NCBI lineage: Eukaryota > Metazoa > Arthropoda > Insecta > Plecoptera > Leuctridae > Leuctra > Leuctra nigra. The sequence goes on from OW203770.1 coordinate 1,880,494, forward strand.
GAAAGTGCCATAAGAGTACCGTGGTGACGCTCGCCTAACACACACACACAGAGAAAGTGCCATAAGAGTACCGTGGTGACGCTCGCCTAACACACACACAGAGAAAGTGCCATAAGAGTACCGTGGTGACGCTCGCCTTACACACACACAGAGAAAGTGCCATAAGAGTACCGTGGTGACGCTCGCCTAACATACACACAGAGAAAGTGCCATAAGAGTACCGTGGTGACGCTCGCCTAACACACACACAGGGAAAGTGCCATAAGAGTACCGTGGTGACGCTCGCCTAACACACACACAGAGAAGTGCCATAAGAGTACCGTGGTGACGCTCGCCTAACACACACACAGAGAAAGTGCCATAAGAGTACCGTGGTGACGCTCGCCTTACACACACACAGAGAAAGTGCCATTAAAGTACCGTGGTGACGCTCGCCTAACACACACACAGAGAAAGTGCCATAAGAGTACCGTGGTGACGCTCGCCTTACACACACACAGAGAAAGTGCCATAAGAGTACCTTGGTGACGCTCGCCTAACATACACACAGAGAAAGTGCCATAAGAGTACCGTGGTGACGCTCGCCTAACACACACACACAGAGAAAGTGCCATAAGAGTACCGTGGTGACGCTCGCCTAACACACACACAGAGAAAGTGCCATAAGAGTACCGTGGTGACGCTCGCCTAACATACACACAGAGAAAGTGCCATAAGAGTACCGTGGTGACGCTCGCCTTACACACACACAGAGAAAGTGCCATAAGAGTACCGTGGTGACGCTCGCCTAACATACACACAGAGAAAGTGCCATATAGTACCGTGGTGACGCTCGCCTAACACACACACACAGAGAAAGTGCCATAAGAGTACCGTGGTGACGCTCGCCTAACATACACACAGAGAAAGTGCCATAAAAGTACCGTGGTGACGCTCGCCTAACATACACACAGAGAAAGTGCCATAAGAGTACCGTGGTGACGCTCGCCTAACACACACACAGGGAAAGTGCCATAAGAGTACCGTGGTGACGCTCGCCTAACACACACACAGAGAAGTGCCATAAGAGTACCGTGGTGACGCTCGCCTAACACACACACAGAGAAAGTGCCATAAGAGTACCGTGGTGACGCTCGCCTTACACACACACAGAGAAAGTGCTATTAAAGTACCGTGGTGACGCTCGCCTAACACACACACAGAGAAAGTGCCATAAGAGTACCGTGGTGACGCTCGCCTTACACACACACAGAGAAAGTGCCATAAGAGTACCGTGGTGACGCTCGCCTAACATACACACAGAGAAAGTGCCATAAGAGTACCGTGGTGACGCTCGCCTAACACACACACACAGAGAAAGTGCCATAAGAGTACCGTGGTGACGCTCGCCTAACACACACACAGAGAAAGTGCCATAAGAGTACCGTGGTGACGCTCGCCTAACATACACACAGAGAAAGTGCCATAAGAGTACCGTGGTGACGCTCGCCTTACACACACACAGAGAAAGTGCCATAAGAGTACCGTGGTGACGCTCGCCTAACATACACACAGAGAAAGTGCCATAAGAGTACCGTGGTGACGCTCGCCTAACACACACACACAGAGAAAGTGCCATAAGAGTACCGTGGTGACGCTCGCCTAACATACACACAGAGAAAGTGCCATAAAAGTACCGTGGTGACGCTCGCCTAACACACACACAGAGAAAGTGCCATAAAAGTACCGTGGTGACGCTCGCCTAACACACACACAGAGAAAGTGCCATAAAAGTACCGTGGTGACGCTCGCCTAACATACACACAGAGAAAGTGCCATAAGAGTACCGTGGTGACGCTCGCCTTACACACACACAGAGAAAGTGCCATAAGAGTACCGTGGTGACGCTCGCCTAACATACACACAGAGAAAGTGCCATAAAAGTACCGTGGTGACGCTCGCCTAACAAACACACAGAGAAAGTGCCATAAAAGTACCGTGGTGACGCTCGCCCAACACACACACAGAGAAAGTGCCATAAGAGTACCGTGGTGACGCTCGCCTAACATACACACAGAGAAAGTGCCATAAAAGTACCGTGGTGACGCTCGCCTAACAAACACACAGAGAAAGTGCCATAAAAGTACCGTGGTGACGCTCGCCTTACACACACACAGAGAAAGTGCCATAAGAGTACCGTGGTGACGCTCGCCTAACATACACACAGAGAAAGTGCCATAAAAGTACCGTGGTGACGCTCGCCTAACACACACACAGAGAAAGTGCCATAAAAGTACCGTGGTGACGCTCGCCTAACACACACACAGAGAAAGTGCCATAAAAGTACCGTGGTGACGCTCGCCTTACACACACACAGAGAAAGTGCCATAAGAGTACCGTGGTGACGCTCGCCTAACATACACACAGAGAAAGTGCCATAAAAGTACCGTGGTGACGCTCGCCTAACACACACACAGAGAAAGTGCCATAAAAGTACCGTGGTGACGCTCGCCTAACAAACACACAGAGAAAGTGCCATAAAAGTACCGTGGTGACGCTCGCCTAACACACACACAGAGAAAGTGCCATAAGAGTACCGTGGTGACGCTCGCCTAACATACACACAGAGAAAGTGCCATAAAAGTACCGTGGTGACGCTCGCCTAACAAACACACAGAGAAAGTGCCATAAAAGTACCGTGGTGACGCTCGCCTTACACACACACAGAGAAAGTGCCATAAGAGTACCGTGGTGACGCTCGCCTAACATACACACAGAGAAAGTGCCATAAAAGTACCGTGGTGACGCTCGCCTAACACACACACAGAGAAAGTGCCATAAAAGTACCGTGGTGACGCTCGCCTAACACACACACAGAGAAAGTGCCATAAAAGTACCGTGGTGACGCTCGCCTAACACACACTCAGAGAAAGTGCCATAAGAGTACCGTGGTGACGCTCGCCTTACACACACACAGAGAAAGTGCCATAAGAGTACCGTGGTGACGCTCGCCTAACATACACACAGAGAAAGTGCCATAAAAGTACCGTGGTGACGCTCGCCTAACACACACACAGAGAAAGTGCCATAAAAGTACCGTGGTGACGCTCGCCTAACACACACACAGAGAAAGTGCCATAAAAGTACCGTGGTGACGCTCGCCTAACACACACACAGAGAAAGTGCCATAAAAGTACCGTGGTGACGCTCGCCTAACACACACACAGAGAAAGTGCCATAAGAGTACCGTGGTGACGCTCGCCTAACACACACACAGAGAAAGTGCCATAAGAGTACCGTGGTGACGCTCGCCTAACACACACACACAGAGAAAGTGCCATAAGAGTACCGTGGTGACGCTCGCCTAACACACACACACAGAGAAAGTGCCATAAGAGTACCGTGGTGACGCTCGCCTAACACACACACAGAGAAAGTGCCATAAGAGTACCGTGGTGACGCTCGCTACGCTCGATCAATAAAGTTTCATAAGGCACCCAGCGAGACCAGAAAATTGCTAATTTTTCAACCAAACATCAACTAATTATCACTAATTATCGAAGCAAAAAATTAAAAAATGTGCTAAGTGAAACTCTAAGTTTGTCTTTTATCTTATTATGATTAAAATTTCAAATTATTTCTATACCCCATTTCGTCTTCAATCGTATCAAAAAAGTGTCTGTATATAAAAGCAGTAAAATCACGTATTACCTGGGATCGAAGCAACGACCCACGCTACAGTTCGTTTTTTCTATGTTTGAACTCTCTACAGACCGAGACACCGTCAGTTGTTCTGCTAGGCCGAGAAAGACAACATTGCAAGGTGATCGCGCAATGAAGTCTTTCTCGGCCTAGCAGAACAACTGACTGTGGCTCCATCTGGTGAGAGTTCATACAGTAAAGAAACAGACTGTACATCGACTACTCGATCTCGCTGGTGGCGCTATCTGTCGCTGTCTGGACATTCCTCTACTTGAAGTGAGTTTATTAACAGGGTTGCCAAGTCAGCGTTCTCTTAGGCCAGCTGGACAGCGGATTAATTACATGCTGAGATTAAGTGGATTCAATCCGAAATAGATTGATTGAGTTCTGTAGCTATTCTTAACGTTAACAGTCCTGGGGACCGCTATGGAAACTGACGGATTGTGTCAAATTGTCCCAAAATACCTATGTCTCCCCAAGGCTCATTATTTACTCCACTGTTATGCAACTTTTGGAGGTAGTTTTGATACCCATTTTCTCGGAATACTATTGAGAAAATTTAAAAAATATTCAAAGAAAAAAAGGTTTATTTTTCACATATTTCATTAAAAAATACGTAAAAAAAAACTTTTTTGTTTCAAGTATTTCTCAAATAAGATACCAGGTACAAGGGCAAAAATCCCCCTGTTTTAGAGAACTCTCAGACAGGACTATAAAAGTGAATGAGCTGAAACTTTCACACATTATGAAATTATATTCATAATATTATGAAATTATAATCTGTGCTATTTTCAGAAATGTGTAATTAATTTGGAAAAAGTTAGAGACATTTGAATTACGATGTTCAAAAACAATTTATCGTGAAAAACTTAAAATAACTTGAGCAGCACTGAACAAATAGAACATCCACTTGTTTTAATTACAACACTGAGAGAAACGAAGGCCGTGTAGAATATACGTATTTTTTTACATTTTTCTATAATTTCAAAAATTACTTCCATAAAGACGGTTGGGTAGTGAGCGTGGTCGCAAAGAGAATTTTATTCAATTTTTATCAATATCTTTTACCAATTGGTGTAATTTATGTATTTATGTATTTATGTATTATATTTACATTTATGTAATTGTTAATAAAATAAGGCTTTGTACGAGTTTTCATAACAGATTAATAAAAGTAATTTGATAGTTTGGAATGGGTAATTAATTTAATTTTTCCTACAGATGTTTAGTGCCATATTTTTACTAATTTTCAGGCAATAAACACCTGTAGGACAAAATAAAAATAATAAACCACTCCAAGCTATGGAATGATTTTCATTGAACTGTTCTGAATACTCGTACAAAGCCTTATTTTATTACAAATTACATTGGTAAAAGATATTGATAAAAATCGATCAAAAAACTCTTCAAGGTCAAACTCACTACTCAGCCGTCTTAAAATAAGGGTATATGAATATGTGAGATAATTGTTAGTATCTCAAATGTGTTAAATGCAACTTAGGAACTCTACCCTGAGCCTATGAATGTTGTTTTGTTGCTAGTGTTGACTAGGAAATATTCTTACACGCTCTCTGCTCTCTCCATTCCATCAACAAGCAATCAATTACCAACAGACTCTTCCATTATGAAAGCCAATCGCATTGATGCCACCTGTAGCTATTGAATTCTTAACACGCTTCGGCGCTGACCTCTGAGGTCACGCTAGGTCAGCGCGCGACCTATTGTCTGTGACCGGGGGGGGGGGGGATGGGGGGGACAATGCATTAGTAATGTATTGGACGTCGGGTCAGGGGTCGGGGGGGGGGGGGGGTTTAGAGGGGAGGAAATGAGAATGTTTTCCTCGTAACGTCTTTTGTTCGATTCTGTAAAGATGAGACTGTCTATTCTTGCTTTGAAAGACTTGATTACATTATTATAAAAGTACACTTTCACTTCTTGAATTATTTAATTTCTTTTTTAATATTTTTGCTCCTTCATATTTAACAGAATTAATCTCTAAATATGGTGTGGGCCGACACATATTTCAATCATTTAATATAATAGCCTTCGTATATTTTTGAATTATAACATTTTAAAATTATGCAACTGGTGGCTTTTCGGTACACGCTCTATGATGATTTGGGGATGTTGGCCCCCAAGAGAACCGTTTGTCACTACGTTTCGGCAGTCGTAGTGCTGCCATCTTTAGGTGAAGACTGAACATAGAGCGTGTACCGAAAAGCCACCAGTTGCATATCACGATAGCTCTCAGACCCTCAGTCAACTCATTTTAAAATTATTTTTGGTTGATCAATGAATTTGACTACAAATTGCAGTTTATATTTAATGGTATCACTTCATCTAAGCTAATGAGAAAAAAATCTACTGAAATCTTTAACAAAACAGTTTCTCCAAAGAATCCCTAGCGTTACAAGATTGGAGATCATTGGAGATCCTAAATATCGATTAAACTTTTGAACTGTTCAAATAACATAAAATAAGTGAAAATAATTATATAAGCTAATTTTTTAGTCGATCTTCGCAATATAAACTGCAACTTATATTGTGCACAATCTCGTGGCAATCGGAAAAAATAGAGAAATTCAGATTATCCCCGGGTTTGGACACAAATATTGGACTTATGAGATAGTGAAGATCGACTGACGCTAATCCTTTTTTAAATTTTTCGTAAATTGGTCAAAAGCTATAATGATATTTAGGAAATAGAATCTCTAATGAATACATCGAATGCTTTTATCGAATGCCTTGCTTAAATTGCTTTTAATAATTATGACAGACTTTTTCATTTCTTAATTTTCCACATTCTTGTTTAAACACCTTTATTGCTGCATAACAAAACTTTCTAATTATCACAAATGACTTGGAATTCAGGATAAATAATTAATCATCAGAATTTTTTTCAGCTTCCAGGGTAGATTTGTAAAACGTTTCGGCTGAGCCGGAGTTTTCATCCCTATGATCCGCGTGTAATCTGATAATACATCGCCCACGTTCCTGTTTCCTGCTTCCTGCTGGGGTCCAGGCCAGGAAGCGGGATTACGTCCCTAATCCCACAGGATCATCTCCCCCCCCCACACGGTCACCTGACAGCTGCGTGCTGAGGTGAACGACATCTGTCGAGGTGGAATGATAACATTGCCTCTATGGCTAACCTACAATATGTCGGGAATAATCAAATTTAAGTTTTATTTTTAATACCTATGTAAAGATTTTTGACAATATTGACTCTATATAAAATTGATTTTAAAATTTTAAAATATAAAATTGATTATTATTAATTATATAAAATTGTTTTATAAGTGGGTGTAGCTTTGATACGATGTTCACATGATCACACTGATCAGATTTGATTTCGAAAAGTGATTGACATTAATCATCACGATACTATGATTAAATTCGAACAAATTAAAAACAGTGACCTGACCACATTATAAAATTGACCAGTTTTTGCCACTATGATTATTTGACCACTTTCATCTAGTCGATGACTTCTTCTAGTTCGGTACTCGCGCAATCTCTAAGTACTTGTATTTGACAACAGTTTCATTTGCAGTCGAACACAATTTCATGCCGACGAGACGACACACACAATTGGCGGCGAATTAATAACTATGTACGATGGATGGTAGGAAGGAGGCGGGGGTGAGTTATCCGTAGGGAACCTTCCCAGTATTTGCAGTATCGACTGAGGCGACTGAGGGCAGGGAATAACCTCAGTCAGGTAGAACGGCCAAGGGAATCGAAGCCGGGAACCAGCGTCATCGCCTGAGTCCACTTCTTCAATCCACATTTGTATTTGGAACTAATGGGGTTGTTCATGCAAAACTATTGTAGATGGCGCTGCTGTTCTAATCGTCCGGGAGAGAGCCAATCAAAATGCATCTAGCGGAATGGAAGGTTTTTAAATCTTGGCGGGAGTTTGATTCATAGATCTTGGATTCAGAAACCAACCAATCAGAGAGAGATACCTCCATTGCTGCTAGCGCTGCGAGTGAGAGCAAATGGCAGTGAACAACCCCATTGTGTGAAGCAAGCAAACAGTTTGCTCAGGCCTCTTGCCATGCACTCAAGTGTCTAGGTTCAATTCCTGAAGAAGTCTTTCCTGAAAATGTCGCGATTTTCTTATGTGGAGAAACCAATCTATGCAAGACCTCATTCGCTGCGTCCATCCGTTGCCATTAGCTACAGAAAGTGCAACGTTTAAACTAACTAGGAAAACGCTCAGTGCAACGCGTTGAAGAGCGAGCACGGGTACGTGCAAATTCTCGAACCGGAAATGCGTACAGAACGCACAGTAACATACATCCATATTGAATTGAAAAATTATCCACTCAGTCAACAGAAATGTATCTGATTTTCATTGAAACTTGAAAATAGCATCTAAGCACTGTGGTTCCTAAAGCAAATCAGATCTATGTGGTAATGGAAAAACAGTTATTTCGATACTTCATCTCTGACAGCTATTAAAAATGTCAATAGGTGCATACGTTCTTAACTGATAGGGATGAAAATTTTTAAATTAAGATACATTGTTGGTCCTAATGACCATGCAAAATATGAGTTTGATCAGAATTATCGAAGACCATTTTCATCTTTCAACCTATCAGGAGATAATTATTTAAATTATAACCAATCATTGAATTTCAAAAAAGTTTCAATCCAGTGTTAAACTTTAAGTGGAAGGTAGGGCAGTCGAGAGCAATGTAAGTAGAATGTACGGCAATAGAGAGCAGGTAAGTAGAATGTGGGATACTTGAGATCAAATCACACAAGTCTAGACAAACTTGGTCCCATTCCTATTTGATCAGGTAGAGATTAACTTGTTACGTCAATTAGTTCGAGCGTGACCCACTTACGACTCTCAGCTCTGGTAGCGAATTACTAATTGGTATTGTGTTCTGTGGTGGCGTTGTAACATTAGAGTTAATTGGCTAAAGCTAAGCTTTGTCCTAGATACAATGAATACTATTCTCTGGTTCTTGGTGGCTGATGCAGAAACATCATCCAAGTTATACTGTGTCAATAGTTTGAGATGAATTCCACAGTATGGTAATTCACCACATTTTCCGAACTGAACATAAATGAAGATTAAACCAAAGAGTTTCTAGTAGGTTTCGCTGGTAAATATTGAAGACTATTTCCTAAATACCGCCATTACTTTTGAACCATTCAAATTTTGAAAGTTTCCAAAACATAATAAACTTGATTATTTTTTAGTGACCTTCAACACAAATTTATAAATAAAATCCTCTCCAAAACTTGACTCAAAATAAAATGTCATTTGTCCACATTTGAGTCGAGTTTGGGCACATATATTGTAATTATAAGGTTGTGTTTTTATTCAGGTCGACATTAAAATTTCCATTGTTTATTATTTGTATAATTTTTCATAATTTGAATCGTTCAAAGGATAGATATTTAACAATATAATCTCCAATGATTACATTCAACTCTTCAAGTAAGGTGCCGGTACCAGTGAGCGGACAGCTTTCATTATTTGAAGCTTTCTTATGCCTTACTTCTCTTTAGGAAACCTTCAAATTATGAAAATGAATATTTTTTAAGATAAGATACATAATTAAAATGTTTCTTATCTTAAGAAAAAAAAAGTTTTAATTGTTTGAATTTTTTCTATACATCAGTAAGGTATAGGAGACCTTGAACTAATAAAAATACATCTTATTTCCTAATTCCCAGCATTTAAAATTAGAGTGTTCGCGCACTGGTACCGGCAGCTTACCTAACTAGAGCAGAAGTCGGCAACCTTTTTGGTCAAGGAGACAATTTCCCAAAAATGTATAAATTATATAATAATGGGAGCCGCAGTAGAGGCAATCAAAATATAATACACATGAAATAATAAATAATATTACTAGTTTATTTTGATATTTTGACAAAGCCCCCAGTTATTGCCCCGCAGGGCGTTTTTTTATAATTTCAACAATTGAAAAAAGTGATTCTGGGACTCTTAAATGAACAAAATGAATCAAATAACCTTCCAATTGTTGCCCAACAGGGCGTTCTTTTCGAATTTCAACAATTTAAAAGTGACTAGAGAGCCCCGCCATGTAACAATGGCCTAATTACAATCTTTTCTGATCAAGGTATAATAGATGGCGCAATCCTCGAACCACTCTTGCTGACGAATTGACTGATCGTGACAATTGACTTGACCCTCGCGGAACTACCGATCTCTATGGCAACTCAATTCTAAATCTTATTTTTTTTTCAAAACAAACCGAAACAATAATTAAATATGAATGGAATCTGTTTAGTGAAGAATTAACCCAAAGTGGCAATTTCTAAATTAATATACTTAGAATATTGAAAACAGCAACTGAAAAATTTATGAACGAATCTAAACGAATCCAAATTCTGAATCCGAAATCATACCCAAATGAGTTAATTATACGAAACAAATACGCAATATAAAAAATTACAGCACAATCAAAGATTTCCAACATTAAAAAATATATGCTAAGAAAACACGGGACACACTATCAAGTTTATAATATGAAAGCAGAGTGAAGAGCATTTCTGTCGTTGTCTGACTACTCTCACGTGACCTTACTTTCCTCACTGCTATTTGGTCATGATCGAAAAAGCACAAAGTATACTTGAAGCCCATGGTCAAGACTGAGTAGTAGAATTTATTGCGATTTTATTCAGGTCTCCACATAATAAGATTCAACCTGATTATATAAATGTACGCATCTCTGCAGAAATCACAACAATTAACAACAATACAATTTTGATTTCTAAATGGTACTTTTAGTTTTCAATATACTCAAATCATTTTCAAAATGCGATGTGACGTAAGGAGGTACACTCGAGAAAAATTTCCTATATCAGAAAAGTTCCCACCCTACACAACATTCTCAACCCCCAAAATAACAATAACATTTAAATGTTGCTTTTCATGCAGTTCTATTGAGTCAAGGTCCACAGAGTTAAATTGTATTTTCTTCACTGCCAATGGATTCACGGCTCCCTGAAGTTTCAAAGTTTCGAAAAAAGTGTGTTTTTCCATGATATTGTGCATTCCTTGTAATATCTCTCGAAATAATCAACGGATTCGATTAAAATTGTGTGCACTTTATTTGGCTCGAAATTATCTACAGGAAGAGTCCGGGTTTGATTGAAAATGGGCTAAAATGACGATTTCTATAGAGGTCTATCGTAACGCAAATTCCGAGCTCAAGGTCAAAACTGTGCATTAATAGTAAAGGATTCTGGGACTCTAGAATGAACCAACTTAATTAAATCAACCTTTTAAGTGTTGCCCGGCAGGGCATTTTTTCCCCCGAATTTTCAATTTTTTCGATTCCAGATTTGTATTAAAATTACTAGGAAAACGCTCAGTGTAACGCGTTGATGAGCGAGCACGGATACGTGCAAATTATCGAACCGGAAATGCGTACACAACGCACAGAAAACATATTACCTATGCATCCATATTGAATTGAAATATGATATCAACATATAAGTATAATATGCTTTTCATCGAAACTTAAAAATTGCATCTTAGCACCCTGGTTCATAAAGCAAATCAGAATCAATTTAATTGCACTGGAACACATTACTTTCAATACTTCATTACTGACAAATATTAAAAATGTCTATAAGTTCATACGTTCTTAACTGATAGGGATGACATTTTGTAAAATAAGAGACAATGTTGGTCTAAATGATCATGCAAAATATGAGTTTGATCAGAATTATCGAAGACCGTTTTCATTTTTCAGCTTATCAGGAGATATTTGAGCGAGCGAAGCGAGCGTCTCCTTTTGGCTCTTTTGGCACGGACCTCTGTTTTTTTTTTTTTTTTTGTCTGTTAATAGCCGATACACAGGTCGCACCGTTTCACCTATCGATCTGAAATTTTGCACACATGTATAACCAACCTTCTCTGTTTGCAGACCCAAATTTGTTTTAAATCCATTTATTAGTTAAAATTTAAATAAATATCTCCTGATAGGCTGAAAAAATAAAACGGTCTTCCATAATTCTGATCAAATTCATATTTTGGCTATACAGGTCAGAGTTTTTCTTCGATCGAGCTGAAATTTTGCACACATGTAAACCCACCCTTATCTGTTTGCAGGCCCTAATTATATTTGAAATCCATTCATTAGTTAAAATTTAAATAAATGTCTCCTGATAGGCTGAAAATGAAAACTGTCTTCGGTAATCTGATCAAACTCATATTTTGCATGATCATTAAGACCAACATTGTCTCTTATTTTACAAAATTTCATCCCAATCAGTTAAGAACGTATGAACTTATTGAAATTTTTTATATCTGTCAGTAATGAAGTATCAAAATGAATGTTTTCCAGTGCCACTTGAATTGAATCTGATTTGCTATATTTACCAGGGTGCTTAGATGCTATTTTCAAGTTTCGATGAAAAGCATAACATACCTTTTTATTGATTGAGTGATCATATTTCAATTAAATATGGATGTGTATGTTTTCTTTGCGTTATGTACGCATTTCCGGTTCGAGAATTTGCATGTACCCGTGCTCGCTCATCAACGCGTTACACTGAGCGTTTTCCTAGTTATTTAAATTTTAACCAATGAATGGATTTCAAAAAAAATTCGGGTCTGCAAACAGAGAAGGTTGGTTTTACATGTGTGCAAAATTTCAGCTCGATCAAAGAAAAACTCTGACCTGTAAAGCCAAAATATGAGTTTGATCAGATTTATCGAAGACCATTTTCATTTTTCAACCTACCATCAGGAGATGTTTATTTAAATTTTAACCAATAAATGGATTTCAATCAAATTTGGGTCTGCAAACAGAAAAGGTTGTCTCTACATGTGTGCAAAATTTCAGCTCGATTGAAGAAAAACTCTGACCCGTATAGCCTCATCCAACGGAAAAGTTACATAAAAAAAACAAAAAACAAAAAAAAACAGAGGTCCGTGCCAAAAGAGCCGAAAGGAGACGCTCGCTTCGCTCGCTCAATAATGAAGAGCCATTCAAGAACTACCAAGGAGCCGCATGTTGCCGATCCCTGAACTAGAGTCTAACTCAGTCATGGACTGAGGAATCTTGAGATGCAAGTCCAAGTATTCTCACACGCGCCAACTTCCACGCAGAAACTCTTTCAAGCGCGTAACACGGATACGAACGAATTAATCATTAATCGTAACGTAACGAATGGAAGCTAAAGATACGCGTGTGCCACACAATGGAGTTCGTACTGTTTATTTGCCAAACAAACATCGCTGATTCTGTTGCTTACGTAAGCTGGGAGACGGTTGCCATGGGAACCGCTTTGTTATCAGAGAAGCCATACAGAGAATCACGCGGTAAAAACTATTCCATTGTGTAATGCATTTGAAAATAACTGAAGATATTGTTGTTCAGGATATGAACATGAGAGAGCAATGTTCCATTTCCTTCCTCATTAAATGAGGATTATATAACTGATGTTTGTCACTAATTATATAACAGGAAGGGAGTACTTATCTTGGCTTCTTTCTTGTAGTGGTAGTGAAGGAGTGTGGTGAGGGGGGGGGGGGGGTGGGGGCGGGGGAGGGTGAATTCAAGCATTGATTTTACAACACAGCGACAAGCAAAATAGATAACATTAAATTTAGATACCATTAAGAGGGCTGAGTAGTGAGCGTGGCCTTGTAGAGTTTTTTAATCGATTGTAATCAATATCTTTTACCAATGTAATTGTTAACAAAATAGGGCTTTGTACGAGTATTCAAAACAGTTCAATGAAAATAAGATCATAGTTTGGAATAAGTCATTAGTTTTATTTTTTTCCAACAGATGTTTAGTGCCATAATTTTACTAATTTTCGGGCACTAAACGTCTGTAGGACGAAGTAAATCTAATAAACCATTATAAGCCATGGAATTATTTTCATTGAACTGTTCTGAATACTCGTACAAAGCATTATTATGTTAACAATAACATTAGTAAAAGATTTTGATAAAACACGATTAAAAAACTTTTCAAGGTCAAACTCACTACCCAGCCGTCTTAATTCTTACAGCTATATATGGAAGGGACATTGACAAAAGTGAAAAGGGACAAGTCATTTTAATTATATTTTATTTAATTTTTCCAAATACACGTTAAACGAATTCAAGCATTACGAAAGAGGTTAAGACGGCTTGGTAGTGAGTTTGACCTTGAAGAGTTTTTTAATCGATTTTTATCAATATCTTTTTCCAGTGTAATTGTTAACAAAATAGGGCTATGGACGTGAATTCAGAACAGTTCACTGAAAATAATTGCATAGTTTGAAATAAGTTATTAGTTTTATTTTGTCCGACAGGTGCTTAGAACCCGAAAATTTAGTAATTTTCGGGTTCTAAACACCTGTTGGACACAATAAAACTAATAGCTTATTCCAAACCATGAAATTATTTTCAGTGGATTGTTCTGAATTCACGTCCATAGCCCTATTTTGATAACAATTACACTGGAAAAAGATATTAATAAAAATCGATTAAAAAACTCGTCAAGGCCACGCTCACTACCAAGCCCTCTTAAGTAGTCTTCAATCCTGTTCGTAAATCCATGGTTTGTCAATAGTAGTATTTGAATACATATTGTTGCGAAGAAACCCATTGAGCCATATTGAGTTACAAATCCGAGAGAAGGAGTAGTTTTTAATGAATATTCGGGCAAGATTATACAAATATACAATATTTATCCATACATATTTTCCAATACACATATGAGAAAAGAGATTGAGCTATTCCCGCAATAAGCGATACATGAATTATACAGATTCACTTGTGCAAAAAGGAACAGGTTGGCTGAGTGGTTAACGCTCTGAGCTTGTATTCCGGAGGCCCGGGTTCGATTCCCGCGGCCGTCCTTCCTAACTGGGGTTTTTTCGTGGTTTTCCCTCAGTCGACAGGCAAATGCTGGGAAGGTACCCTACAAATAGGCCACGACCGCCTCCTTCCCACCTTCCATCCTTACCTACTCTTCACCATCATCTCCCAATCATCATCATAATCATTCATCCGTCGCCATTAGCCTCGCTGCAGAACAGTGCGACGTTAAGCCCCAGACAAAAAAAGGAGACAAATTGAAATTGAAATTTAGTTATAAATTTACTTTTATAACCACAACAAACAACTAAAACAAATATTTATATTTATACATAATGTGCCACTATCACCTGCCATTTATCTACCACATATAGCCACCAGAGTGCAGTCGTCTTCCTTGTTTTCTCGAATCATCTTCGCCTGTTGAGATTGTGACGTCATGTTAAGAGGCAAACGGAAGCGAACGGGAATCGCATGGTTCGTCAGAGCGTTTTTTTGAAATTTTGTCTTCCAACCCAATAATTTTAAAAAATCAGATAGTAACGACCCATTACAGCCTAATAGACTAAATAATGCCACACACTGGAGTTCATTATGACCTCATGTGCCACCTCAAAGTGTTAAATACGATATTTTTAATAAAATAATCGAAAATAATCGTATTTAACACTTTGAGGTCGTACCAGAGGTCATAATGTACTCCAGTGTGCGGCATTTTTTAGTCTATTGGGCTGTTATGGGTCGTTACTATCTGATTTTTTAAAATTATTGAGTGGGAAGACACAATTTCAAAAAAAAGCTTTAACGAACCGTGCGATTCCCGCTCGCTTCCGTTTGCCTCTTAACTAAGCCTACTGAGTTGTAGCAAGATCGGTGTGACTGGAGCTGATAATCTTGTATCTTGTTGCAGAGATTTGCGATGTTTGCGCAACACGATCCACACCAACCTGATGGCAACATACATGCTGGTCGACTTCATCTGGATCCTCACCATCACGCTACAGGTACACGGACACATCTGTCATTGAGTCGTAGTGTAGATGCGGCTGTTTAATACTGTGGACATCACACTCATCGGTGGTAGGACCTTTCGCCGACGGAATTTTCGTCAACGGAACTTTTGTCGACATTTCGGAACTTTCGCCGACGGAACTATCACCGACGGAACTTTGACCGATGCAAGGCGGAATTTAAGCCGACAATGAAAAACTTTATAATAATTATAAATTATTAAACCAATTATTATTTTCGGAAATGATATGTGTCTATATGTATCTCATCTCTACACTTCAATCCAAAATAATGTGTATTTTGACATTTTATTGTTTGATGGGTGTCTTTGTGAGGAAGGAGACTATTTCATCCCTTGAAATTTTACTTATTCTTGGAAAAATATCATATTTTCTTATGAAGTTTTGAGAAACAGATTAATTTGAAAGTACACAAAATCTTGAAACTCTAATAAAGTTTCTTATAAATATTTATCTAACATTTTCAACAATTTTCATAGATACCTATAAGATCAATTTTAAGGTATTTAAATTTTTGAGATTTAAGAGATTTGAGATTTTTTTTGTTTTTGAGTTTTTTTTTGAGAGATGATTTGTTTTTAAGATTTTTTTTGGGCGGTGAAAGTTCCTCCATGGTTAATTTTACCGTCGGCGAAAGTTCCGTGCATTTTGGAATATCGGCGAAAATTCCGTCGGCGAAACGTCCGTTTACCCACTCATCTGACATTGCACGATGAAATAACGCGAATTTCGCTGAACTTTTTTCACAATATCTACCAAAGCCACTCAAAAGCCAGCAATTTTTTCATCTCTAAACCGACTACCAAATACGCTCTCCCTCTTGCCCCAATAATCAATAATCAATATTCTCAACCCCTAATTAAATAAAACTGAGAGGCCTAATGAAATAATGAATAATTCGTTGATTCTTTCATTATCGTCGCTGCGGTAAAATTCGCAGGAAATGACGTCATATCGAACTCTCTTCTGATTTGCTGTCACTATGACGTCATGTCTCTTGTGATTGGCTGTTACAGATCTCCATGCCGCCGGATATGACGTCATGTGTTGTTCTCATCATCCTCCTACACTACTTCACTCTGACGAACTTCTTCTGGATGTTCGTGGAAGGTCAGTGGACTGTATTAAGAGTCTACGATACTTAATGAAATCCATGTTTTGTGAAGCACAAAAAGGCGGCCCCTACTTTTTTCTAAACGGCTTTACCGATTGTCTTAAAATTTTCACATGTTATAGATAAAGAGTAGATATGTGTCTCTAGTGGCCCCAAAGTTTTATTTATTGTTTAGTTTTTCAGGGCAGAGGTGCCAAAATGACTAATATATTGCCCATGTTAGCACTTCCTAAAAACGAGAAAAACATTTTTTATTAATTTTTTGGATCACTAGAGACATATATTTACTCTTTATCTCTATTCTCTTAAGATTTTAAATTAATTGGTTAAGCCATTAAGAAAAAAGTAGTGGCCGCCTTATTTAGGTTTTTTGTGGTTTTCAATATTTGAATTAAAATAACTTACTTCACAGCAGTATATGCAACATGCAACACACGATTAAATGTCACAAATGTCACGTACAACCCAGAGCTAATGCATTTTCATGCATTTCTAGGATTTTTTTTACATCGGAATCGAAATTTTCTGCGCATACTGTCGACTCTTAAATAAATTTTAATTACAAGTTTAATTATTATTGGTGAAGATGATATTTTGATCGACGCTGGGGGTTTGGGGGGGGGGGGGGGAAGGGGGATTTTAACGAGCTCGGAAAGGATTATGTTTTCGATATATTTTCGGGGAAGTAATTAAAATGTGATCACATCTTAATTTTAAGATCATTAAAATTGTTGAGTTTAATCTTTTCTAATTACGAGCTGGTGAATTTAAGATCCTCGAATGTCTTTCTCTGATTTGAACAGAATTTAAATGTATCTTCGTTCTTTTTCGTCTTTACCGTCGCACTGTTCTGCAACCAGGCTAATGGCGACGGATGAATGATTATGATGATGATTGGGAGATGATGACGAAGAAGAATGGACGGTTGGAAGGAGACGGGTGTGGCTCACTAGTAGGGAACCTTCCAATAATTTGCCTCTCCACTGAGGGAAACCTGCAGACACAAAAAATTATAAAATGTTTCATCAATAGGATTGTCCAAATACCCACCAATTCGATTCCAAAAATAAAACTTTGTTTTTCACTACTCGAAATTCACATCTCAGTGTTTTTTTTAAGGCATTGCAATCGCTCGGCCGTTTTAACAAATTGAGGGAGAAAAGTTGTCTCATCAATGGGTGTAACTTTGACAGGATGTTCACATGATCAGTCTGATTGGATATTAGTAGCACTTTTTCATGTTTGCTTCGTGTCTTGTTAATTAGGAGCCGGTTATTCAACAAAACCGCTCAAAACCATGACATTTGCGATACGATTGGAGACCAAACCCGTTAACCAATTGATCTCAAATTTTTAATCATGATTAGATGAAAAACAAACTTAGGGTTATCACTTGGCACATTTTTGAAATATAATTTTATGCGGCACCCAGGGAGACAATAAAATAGCAAATTTTTCACACAAAAAACACTTATTATTACTAAATAACGGAACAAAATTTTTTAAATGTATTCAAGTATAACCCTAAGTTTGTCTTTTATCTAATCACGATTACAATTTCAAGTAATTTGGTCTACCCATTTCGTCTCCAATCGTATCGCAAAAAGTGTCTAAAAAAGTAGCAAAATCGCTCGCGCTTGCAGCACCTTAAGTTTCTGTAATTTATATATAAGTAGGTAGCAAAGATTTGTTTAATATGAATCACATAACTATCTTATTTGTAATGAATGTCTGGACTTGAAACGAATAAACATCACCATGAGATTAGAGTGAAGGGCTGTGAAGCGTCCTTAATTAAACTTATTCAAAATCATTTGTTCGTCAAAGCAACATTTACTCGTCTCTTGGCTCTTGTGTTTCAAAGAGAGTTCACGTGACATTGTTTCCATATAATCTGAACCTCTTTCGGTGTTGAATTCTCTGCTCCCCCCTCCCCCTCCCTCGCTATCAACCCCGTAATACTGTGAAGTGTGTTGCGAGACAGCCGTTACAGTGAGATCGATAGCGTAAAGGCTCGACTACAATGCACGTAGTAATAGCAACGGCGGCACAATACCAAATGAACACACATAACTTTATTAATGTTCCGTCACCGTTGCGTTAATTTGGGACTTACTCAGTGACCCAGCGCTCCAGCCATGGTGCTGAGAATTCACAGTAATTCATACAAATTTCTGATGAAACAATACCTCAAACAACAGCATACAACCATTATATTATCTTACCGTATGCTCCAATTATATGTTTTCAATTGAAAAGCGCTCCGAGCGCTACGTCGCTCGTCCGTCGCTCACACGGAGCATTTTCGTGCCCGACTAATGCTGACCACATAGTAGGAGCAAAGTTATGACAGTAAGCGATGAAAATGTAGATAAAGATTCAATAAATGTCTCCTTAATCTTGCTTTTTCGATATTCATAACCGTTTGCCAAATATGGCAATTAATATTTTGTATTTCGCTCTAAAACTGCTGAAAACTGACCGTTGGCGGGTAAAAAAGTATTGCGGGCCTTGAAAAATCAACAAGATTATTTGAATTATTTCCTAATGGCTGTCTCCAACACTCTCTCCTCCCGCCAGTGTGATCTCGTCGAAGCGGCTAATAAAATCCCCATCCACTCATTAACTAATCGACTCCGCTCGTAACGGCGTCGTGTTTGGTTAAGACGTCTGCTTTACGACGCCCATAAACCACAGCGCGGCGCCGCGACGGCGGTTGTGCGTCGTTAATTGAACGCTTAATGACGCAATGCGTTACGGCGTCGATTCATGACGCATTCTCGAGCGAAATAGACGTGGAATTGGAATAATTAAAGTGTACTTATTATCTCTACAGATTAAATTAAAACCACACATTAAATTCAGTTACACATTACAATCAAATAAGTCTTCTGAAAGACGTGTTTTGTATCATTAAGAGGGCTGGGTAGTGAGCGTCGCCTTGACGAGTTTTTTAATCGATTTTTATCAAAATAGGGCTATGGACGTGAATTCAGAACAGTATAATGAAAATAATTTCATAGACAAAATTTAGTTTGTTGGACACAATAAAACTAATAGCTTATTCCAAACTATGAAATTATTTTCATTACACTGTTCTGAATTCACGTCCATAGCCCTATTTTGTTAACAATTACACTGGAAAAAGATATTGATAAAAATCGATTAAAAAACTCTTTAAGGTCAAACTCACTACCCAGCCGTCTTAAACCTAGATATTTAGAAAAGATGCTTCTAAATTAATGCATTTTCACTTAAGAAGAATTTTCTGCTACTATAGGATAATGGCGCTGGATGAAAGATTATTAGGAAAACGCTCAGTGTACCGCGTTGATGAAAACGTACAATCTACCATGAAAGCGTAATATGTACGATTTACTCAATACAAATTTTAATATCTGCTTTTCATACAAATTGAATCGCATGTCCTCACCAATGGACTGCCACCTTGAGGTGGTGGTGGGGCTTAAGGGACCGGCTCACATACGAGTGTTGGTCCCAACTAAGAGCAGTCCAGGGTCGACCTAGTCCCATGCCCTCCCCAAATTCGCGGGCCCCTCGAGCCGGCCTCCCCCCTCGAGATGGTGATCCCCCTGAAATCGGGTCCCACCGGCCCGAAGTCTCCCCCCCCCCCCCGGTCTGTCCCCATTCCGGCCTGGCCTTCCCACCAGTGCTGGACTCCCCCGGATCGGGCCCGTTAGGTCGTCCCCTCCCCATGTCCTCCAATTATGTTCAACAAAGTTAAATATAAAATTAATGTGCGCAATATAACCTCGTCGTTGACGCGCCGTTAAACCAAACTAATCTAATCTAATCTGAATCGCATGTACACACGAACAAATAATAAACGGTACCTCGAAAGAAATTGATTGTAAAGATTTGATGGCATCATCCCATGAAAGTCGCTGCTAAAGCGTCATCTAACCCTAGTACAAGAGCTTAACGAGGATTGATTGTCAAGGAACCTGACCATCAGTCAATCCGTTTTGTTCAAAGTACCGTTTTTAATTGGTTTGAGTGTACATACGCTCTGGATACTTGGCTATTTCAAAAATGCTTAAAACAAATGCTTAAGTAATCAAGTTTGCTGATCAAGGCCAATAGACCATTTTAAATATTATCTCGGTGGCTCTGATTTCTAAGAAAAATCATATGCAGTATTATTTCCAGACACCTTAGACCCTGTTTTACCTATTGTTGAAACAGGGACTAAGGTGTCTGGAAATCAAACTGCATATGATATTTCTTAGAAAGCAGAGCCACCGAGATAATATTTAAAATGGTCTATGGAACAAAATAAGCTTAAATGTTAATAAATCGCTAAATGTCCTTGACCAAATCATGTAGAATATGAAATTAATCAAACTTCATTAACCAATAGGACTTTTTTTTGTAAAAAATATGAATTTGATCAGATCTGTTGATGACCAGTTTGGTTTTTCAACCAATCTGAAGATATTTATTTTAATTCAAACAATGCTTGCATAATTCCAGAAGTATGCGACACAAAATAGAGAAAATGTACTTCCACCCTTCTACCTCCGTGGTACAGATGCGCATCACATGACCTTCCTGATGACCTCACAACCTGGTCAACCGACTCTCTCCGCCACATTTCCTTTCACCACCCTCATCGCTTTCACCTCCTATAATCAATCAATCCCCTCCACTGCACCTTCTGCTCCCCGCCGCTCCAGCGCTAGTGTACACGCAGAGCTTTAAGCTCACGCAGCCTCAAAGTGCTTGCGACGACCGCGCTAGTCAAGTGAGCGACTGGAAACACAAGCTTCGTTAGAGATCAAGTAAATTACGTACGGGAGAGTGTTGAGCTAATGGGGATGAGATGAGTCGATCACTAATCGAGCAATGATTGAGATCCGTAGAGAAGTGGGTCTCAAACGCGGGGGGGGGGGGGGGGATTTGAGGGTTCAAGAGGGAAAAGGGAAGTCTCGTGAAATTGTATTATAGTTTATTTGTAAATATCAACACAAATATCAATAACAATCACACTTATCACCAGCGAAATTTAAAATTTGCATTCATAACAATCAAATTAAAATGTAATTGGATATTTTGGCGGGAAAAATGGCCTGTATCAAGAATCAGGATTGTGATGTCATTTCCAAGTCTCCAACAATGTGTTACCATGGTGATTCCTTTGTTGCCATGGCAATATAGCTTATTGTGATGTCACTGTCAATCCTGTTTTGAAATTGTAAGAAATATTTCAAACTTTGTTAATTAATTCCTTGAAAACTATTCATCTCACAACAATAATTATACCACATCTGTGTTCAGCAACATCTCAACTTTCATAAAACATATATTATTCTGAAATCTAAATTTAAGGAGACTTTCCTATTGTGCCACGAATAAAATTACTAAACGTACACTCAAACCAATCAAAAACGGTATTTAAACGAAGCGGATTGGCTTCTTCTCATGTATTTTGTTAATCAATCCTTGTTATTATCAATGAAATCATAGCTCATTTATTAGAGTTAGCTAATGTGTTAGCTCAGACTTCATCGGATGATGTCATCATCATTATAAGCAAATCCTTTTTTTCAAATACCATTTATTATTTGTTTTTGTGTACTTTTAATCGAATTCTCATCATTGTGAAAAAAATCTCTAAAGTAACTAAAATATGTCAAATCTAAGAAAATTATTATTCAAACCGCATAAAAATTGTCCAATATAACTGTTAAATTTTAAAATGTTTCCGAGCGAAAATAAACGTTAAAAAACTGGGGAGTTATATTCTGAACATCGGTGAAAAAGGAAATTCCAATAAGGCTGACAACCCCTAAGTGACGAGGTTTTAAGGAACTAATATTATTTAAAATGCGTACACATGTTGATTTCCTCGTATTCTGAGTCGAAATCAAATGTAAAACTTCTTTGAACCTTATTTTTATAACTCTTATACCCTGTTTACACTAAGAACTCGATCATGATCCAGTTCAATTACAATCGAAATCAAAATGGAGGCAAGATTCAAGTTAAACTTTATAATGCTTGTTACATGCAATTAGAGCATGCATTTGTAAGTTTTCGTTTTTAAAATTCATGATTTCTTTTGTTTGACCTTGAGTTCGATCATGATTCAAATCTCAATTGCGTTCTTACAACTCAATCGAGATTTTGGATCATGATCGAATCCTCAGTGTGAACAGGGTATTAGGAGATCAAATTAAAAGATAATGGTCTACGCTTCCAAAGGCCTGTTTCTTCTTTAAAATTTAATCTCTTCAGCATCGCAAAATACTTCAAACAAAACAGTCAAGATCAAAAGAATTCCGAGTTCGTTCTTCCACTGATCTCATATACCAAACTAATTTCGTCATTAAAAATTTGGGGATTTAATAAAATATTACAAATTAAGTCGGACAACGTTCGTTTTTTCCTAAATAGATAGACATAAAGGTTACATACTAATAGGCCACGAGCGTCTCCTTCCCACCGTCCATCATTACATATTCATCATCATCATCATCTCCCAATCATCATCATCATAATCATTCATGCGTCGCCATTAGCCTAGCTGCAGAACAGTGCGACGTTTCGAATTTGGAAATGTGTAAGAGTGTTGTGGATATATAATGTTGCAATAATTTGAGTATTTTTTTATCGTGATGATATAAGAGAGATACCGTTATTTAAAACACTGCCATTATCAAATGGATGCCTCAGGACACAGAATAACATTAATAGAAATTGTAAATGTAGTAAATATGATTAATATGCTAGAATTATTATAAATTATTGGATATGCTTTGAATTAGAAATGGAAGCAGTAAAAGTACAAATGATGATGATTATGATCATGAAGAAGAAGATGATGATGATGATAATGATGATGATGATGATTATGATTAATAGGAATTATAAAGGTGATTGCGCAAGATTGCAATCTTAATGCCTTATTGGCTAAAATACTAATATTTTGTCAGTCAAGTTTTATCTTTGAACAATATATTTGTATTGTTCTTATGGTGATATCATAAAAGTAGTACTAATTAGGAATGTATCTTTAAATATTTCAATTTGCGGTTACATTTTCTTGACGAAATTGTGTTCCTTAATATTGTATTCTACCTTATTTTGGTTTTTGGCAAAACTCTAAACGTGGGAAAGAATTTTAAAAAGAGAGACAAAATTAAACTGCCCCTGTTATACCCCTTCCAATGTTATTGTAAAGGACAGAAGTAAATGTTCAAATGTGAATATCTCATGTGAATATCTAATTTTCGATACTGATATTGAAAGTTTCAAAACTTAGTAGAAAAGCGAGAGAAATCATATCGCCACCTGAAAGTGAGTCATTGTCATGTTCTTGCAGGTCTGTACCTGTACATGCTGGTTGTGGAGACATACGTCTGCGAGTCTACACCATCATCCGTCGCCATTAGCCTCGCTGCAGAACATGACGCGTTAAACAACACTAGACTATTGAGTCAACGTCATGATTGTGCCTGTTCTTGCAGGTCTGTACCTGTACATGCTGGTTGTGGAGACATACGTCTGCGAGTCTACACCATCATCCGTCGCCATTAGCCTCGCTGCAGAACATGACGCGTTAAACAACACTAGACTATTGAGTCAACGTCATGATTGTGCCTGTTCTTGCAGGTCTGTACCTGTACATGCTGGTTGTGGAGACATACGTCTGCGAGTCTACACCATCATCCGTCGCCATTAGCCTCGCTGCAGAACATGACGCGTTAAACAACACTAGACTATTGAGTCAACGTCATGATTGTGCCTGTCCTTGCAGGTCTGTACCTGTACATGCTGGTTGTGGAGACATACGTCTGCGAGTCTACACCATCATCCGTCGCCATTAGCCTCGCTGCAGAACATGACGCGTTAAACAACACTAGACTATTGAGTCAACGTCATGATTGTGCCTGTCCTTGCAGGTCTGTACCTGTACATGCTGGTTGTGGAGACATACGTCTGCGAGTCTACACCATCATCCGTCGCCATTAGCCTCGCTGCAGAACATGACGCGTTAAACAACACTAGACTATTGAGTCAACGTCATGATTGTGCCTGTCCTTGCAGGTCTGTACCTGTACATGCTGGTTGTGGAGACATACGTCTGCGAGTCTACACCATCATCCGTCGCCATTAGCCTCGCTGCAGAACATGACGCGTTAAACAACACTAGACTATTGAGTCAACGTCATGATTGTGCCTGTTCTTGCAGGTCTGTACCTGTACATGCTGGTTGTGGAGACATACGTCTGCGAGTCTACACCATCATCCGTCGCCATTAGCCTCGCTGCAGAACATGACGCGTTAAACAACACTAGACTATTGAGTCAACGTCATGATTGTGCCTGTTCTTGCAGGTCTGTACCTGTACATGCTGGTTGTGGAGACATACGTCTGCGAGTCTACACCATCATCCGTCGCCATTAGCCTCGCTGCAGAACATGACGCGTTAAACAACACTAGACTATTGAGTCAACGTCATGATTGTGCCTGTCCTTGCAGGTCTGTACCTGTACATGCTGGTTGTGGAGACATACGTCTGCGAGTCTACACCATCATCCGTCGCCATTAGCCTCGCTGCAGAACATGACGCGTTAAACAACACTAGACTATTGAGTCAACGTCATGATTGTGCCTGTTCTTGCAGGTCTGTACCTGTACATGCTGGTTGTGGAGACGTTCACCGGCGAGAACATTCGACTCCGAGTCTACATAATCATCGGTTGGGGTGAGTCCATTTCATAGTTTAGTGGAGGAGCCGTGTCTGCAAGTGAATGCAACCCGCAATACATGCGTGCGTTGTGGGTGGCATTCTCTTACATTCTCAGCTTCCATCTTCGTATGAATTACGCTGTGTATGTCTACTTTCATTATAAACAGAGTAAAGCACATACGGAACAAGTTGGGTGAGTGGTTAACGCTCTCAGCTTGTATTCCGGAGGCCCGGGTTCGATTCCCGCGGCCGTCCTTCCTGACTGGGGTTTTTTCGTGGTTTTCCCTCAGTCGACAGGCAAATGCTGGGAAGGTACCCTACTAATAGGCCACGACCGTCTCCTTCCCACCTTCCATCTTTACCTAATCCTCACCATCATCTCCCAATCATCCTCATAATCATTTATCCGTCGCCATTAGCCTCTCTGCAGAAAAGTGCGACGTTAAGCCCCAGACAAAAAAAAAGAGTTAAGCACATTATTGTATTGAGACATAATTAGCACGGAAGAGATAAATTAATAGGGAAGTTACCTGAAATTTTATTGCAATAAATTTGTAAATATCATAAGCAATAATGATGAACACACATAACCCTCGAGAAATGTAAAATTTGCATTCATAAAAATCAATTTGAAATGGCACGGGATATTTTGGCGGGAAAAACGGCATGTTACTAGAATCGGGATTGTGATGTCATTTCCAAGTCCACAACAATGTGTTACCATGGTGATACATGTTACCATGGCAACTGAAGGATTGTGATGTCAATGCCAATTTATTCTGTTTTAAATTTATATGAAAATTATCAAACTTTGTAACTGAATTTCTCGAAAACTATTCGTCCCACAATAAAAATAATACTATATCTGTGTTCAGCAACATCTCAACTTTAATAAAATAACTATTTTCCTGAAATCTAATTGAGAAGTGTATTTCCTGTTGTATTAATAAATTCCGAATATGCCGATGCTCGATACCAACCCTAGCTTCGGAATTTCATGCTCTGTCCATTTCTGTACAATTATCTAATTCATTGTATGTCCAAACGATTGCTGAGTGATAACGAGGTAAAAGTTCCAACCTTGAGAGAACAATATCTATAAATTCGATTTATCTTAAAACTAGTATTAATGGAGATGTTACTGAGTAGAACTGGAAACATTTGACATTCTTATGATATTATCTTGATTTATTTGGCTTTCTGGTGAATTCTTTATGACTCAGCGATTGTGTGTAGTAGCTACTTGTCAAACTAGCATACGTTCGAAACAAAAATATCTAGACTAAGAAAACGCTCTGCATTTAACGCGTTGATAAGCGAGCATTCGTAGTGCATGGAAATTAGTATGTGTGTGTGTGTGTGTGTGTGTGTGTGTGTGTGTTATTGCTCTACAGGCCTTGGGAACCTCTATTGAAAAAAGCAATGATAATTAATTTGACATTTCTTTGATACATTTGACAAATATTTCAACGCAAGCATGAAATGTAAATAACTATTGAATTTCTTGCGATTTGTCTGAAAATTGTCAAATGCACTTACAATTTTAGTCTCCATGTCCTCGCAAAAATTGAAGTTGTTCAGTCAAACGGTTTAATTTTTAATTTTCAACCAATCACAGAATCTCGTTCAAAAACTGAACAAATGACTTCTCAAATGACATTCGAATAAATTATTTCTAATGGGTCTTTGTGTCAGAAGTACCATACATAAAATATACACTGAAGAAAAACCACAGCGTTCCTTGCCAAGAACCGAATTTAGTCAATCGCTACGCTTGCTCAATAAGTTTCGTAAAAATATGTCATTTATTTGATGTTACTGTTCACAACAGTAACTGTTCACAAATCCATTGAATCTTGAGTGAAAAGTCTTTTACTTGTACTTTTCTATAACTGTGTGGGTTTTATAAACCCACACACTTATTTCTCCAGCTTCAGTGATAATAAACATTAAACTAACTTTTTCTCTCACTGACAGTTTGTTGAATTTCGAAGTTCATTTGCTGTCAATTAAACGTGTGGTCGCTTCGCAAACTAATTATCAGCCACGTTTTCATATTATTAAAACATTTCTTTGTCATCAAACTTTTCTTCAGCGTCTCATTTTTAATCCGGCTTTTTCAATTTTATTCATTATTTTCACTCCGTATTTTTCTTCCGAAGACTTCAACAGCAGAAACAAGCAGGGTTATGAAATTTGACGTTGTAATTGGCTCGCAAATGACTTGGGAAAGATCAACAAGTCTCTTTGTCTTGTGTGGAAAATGAAGGAAAGTCGCCGTGTTCTTGGAAACGCCTCGAGGGCTTGGGTTCAAAGTTCTCCCCCTCCCCCGCCACCCCACCACCTCTTGCGCTTTTTATAAAAGTTGACATGTTTTTAATTCGATCTGTCTTTAGCATACCTGTTTTTACGCCTACAGATAAATATTACCAATAGGTACACTTGGCCAAACAAAAATTGAAAGTTTAATAAATAAATGCGAGGGGCTGATAAATGTAAGATCGCACCATCAGAAGTCAGTCTAAGCGATCTCATTGTCTCACTCTAGTAGGTGATCTCACATTTCAATGATAATAACAAGTTTTGATTGGCATGACCAGCAGTCATTCAAATTTGGTCAATGATCAATTTTAGTTTTGCCGAGTGTACTTCAGCTTTCTTTAATGCGATAAAAATCACTGATGTTTATACATCAAGTAATAATGGAATTGCGTTCTCAAAAAATGCACTAATTTTATTTTAGGCCCTACTTACGATTATATTCTCCCATCATCTCAAGTTATTCCAACAAAAGGGAACATTATTTAAAATGTAGTCCACTATGAACAATTGATAAAACGGTATTTGAAAGAAATGGATTGGCTGAAAAAAATGTGATGGCATCATATTATGAAGTCTATACTTACTCGTCATCTACCTCTAGTAGATGAGCTCTGATTTCATTGATAATAACAAGGATAGATTGCCAATGAACCTGACCAGCAGCCAATCTGTTTCGTTCAAATACCGTTTTATGAATTGTCGAGTGTATATTAAAATCTCGAGCTTTTGCACATATTGGTACAATTAAATGTTTGAAATTAATGATTTTGATGATGATAGGGAGATGAAGAATAGGTAAGGATGGACGGTGGGAGGCGGACGTGGATGTTAAGGGGGGATGCCCAAGTAGAGGTCTCCGATAGATATCTGAATTAATATGCTTATTTAATAGATAATTTCCTTGTGCATCATATAAACGCAAGAAAAAGTGGGGTAGCCGAACTAATTTCCAAGATATATCACTTTCTAAATTTGAGTTAGCCCTATCTTTAACATGGTAAGTCGAAAAAACACGGTAATTTTCCTAGTAAATATTAGATTTAAACTATTTTTCACCGATAGATTTTTTCCCAAAACTAATATTATGTGTATTAGACATAGAGGTATTTATTAAGATTTTATTTAAAATCTTAAAAAGATTTTTATATAAGATTTTATTTTATATATACACCTAGCCGTACGTTTTTAAAAGTTATGCACCAAATTCTAAATAATTTTTTTATGCCTCCTGTGTTAAAATTTCTTAATCTTCCGAAGACATCATATTGAAAACTCAATATAATTCGAGAGTTGCCAGTTAAAAGACATTTGATGAAACTTTTACATAAAAGTATAGTTGAATTGTTGAAAAAATTAATAAAAGTCGTACATTTCAACAACAAAAAAAATCGGAAAATCTACTTGGGCATCCCTCCTTTAAAGGGAACCTACCCACATTTTCCAATCGACTGCGGGAAAGCATGAAAAACCTCACTCGGGAAGGAAAGCCGCGGGAATCGAACCATGGACCTCCCTAGTGCTTGTCCAGAAGTGAAATCGAGTGTTTTTCATGTTTTCTTCTCCAAGTCGAGAAGCAAATGCTGGGAAGGTTGGAAGGCACCAACTTAAGGTGCTGCAAGCGCGAGCGAATTTGCCGCTTGTTGCAGGCACTTTTTTGGATACGATTGGACACAAAATGAGTTGACGAAATGATTTGAAATTTTAATAATGATTTGATAAAAGACAAACTTAGTAAATTTTGGTACACTTGGTACATTTTCCAATTTTTGCGTTGTTAATTACTTAGTAATATTTAGTTGATTTTTGTTTGAAAATGGTTTATTTTCTTGTCCCGCAGGTTGCCGTATGAAATTTAATTTTAAAAATGTGCCAAGTGATAACCCTAAGTTTGTCTTTTATCTAATCATGATTATAATTTGAGATCAATTAAAATGCTGTTGTGCAGACGGTTGTTTCCGTTGATTTTGCTGGTGGCCCTGAAAAGGGCCGTGAGCGACATTTCGAAGGTAATACTTCCTTCATCTTCTGGCAGCGATAAATTGGTTTACGTGTTTGGTCTCCAATCGTAGCGGTTTTGTTGAATAACCGGCACCTAATTACCAAGACACAAAAAAAATGAAAAAGTGCTACTTGTGAACATCCTATCAAAGTTACACCCACTTATGAAACAATTTTTCTCTCTCAATTTTCTCAAACGGCCGAGCGCTAGTATCAACACCATTATAAATGTCATCTGGTCACCCCCGCAGACAAGTAAATGAGAAACCTACGGGCCGTGTAAAGTGATATGGTCATGCGTAGGATCGTCTCTGCCTTTATGTGTAGGTGTGTTAGCCGCCATTGTGTAGTGGAGGTGGCTTTCTACCTGGCTATGCTCTCAGACTTTGCATTCATAGTTTGCACGTGATGTCATCTCATTGTTGCCGTCGCCATCTTAATGGCACGCAGAATAGCTGTGATTCTCTGCTTATTTGACGATATTTTATAGTTAATGAGTACCTCGGAAATTGTATAGGCTCCGGAGATTACTTTAGTACGAAGAGAAATCATTCACATTACAAAAATACATCGATTTGCCTCAATAAAGTTATAAATCTGACCCGTCAACGTGCCAACGTAATGCGTGGACAATTCAATAATTTAGCATTGCTGATATAAAACAAAAGAAGTTCGTGCAAGCTATGAATACCCGAGGCTCTTGGAGGTGGTCATGGCCTACTAGAGTGCCTCAACTCCGCAGCAGAGCTATAATATTTTGTCATCTTTTATCTTATCTAGATTAAATATTCAGTGATTATCAAATAAATAAATTGTTTATCTTTTATCTAAGATTTTAATTATCTAGATATCGAAAATCGGAAAATGCATTGATCATTTCTGTGTCCTGATAAACTCAACGAGAATAATTTTCGTGTATTTTTTTATTCTTCCCGCATTAATATTCGTCGATCATTTAAAATATGCGTGAATATAATTATTTGAGCGAGCGAAGCGAGCGTCTCCATTTGGCTCTTTTGGCACGGACCTCTGTTTTTTTTTTTTTTTTTTTTTTTTTTTTTCTGTTACTGACGATATACAGGTCAGAGTTTTTCTTCGATCGAGCTGAAATTTTGCACACATGTACGTAACATTTCTGATTGTTGCAGACCCTAATTTTTTTGAAATCCATTGATTGGTTCAAATTTAAAAAAAATTAACTTTCGATTGGTTGTTTTGATCAAATTGAAATTTTGACAAGTCATTACCCCCAACATTGTACCCAATCAAACAAAGTTTCAGCCAAATCCTCCCATTGGTTAAAATTTAAAACCATCTTTCCTGTGTTTTTAGAAATTTAAACTATAACCGATTGAACGATCAACTTATAACTTCGCATGATGGTTGGGTCCAACATTATCTGCATTTTTGACAATTTTCATACTAATCTGTGTTTAAATCCAAACGTTATTGACATTTTACGGACTATTAGCGTGTTGGCTGTCAAATTCACGGCGACTTCGACTCTTCAGTTCAAGGCAAGGTAGTTAGAGCAGAAACTTTCAAACGCAAATGAAACTGATAATGACCGTTCAACAGTCGATCTGATATTGTGTAGACACACTTATATCATATGAGTGGTCTCAGGTATATTTTTTGAAGGAGATCCTGTGATTTTTGAAAATTAACACGGAACAGTTCAATCATAAAGGTTCAATTGATCAACTTAAAGCTTTGCATGGTTATTTGGACCAATATTTTAGGAATGTTTTGAGATTTCTATACAAATCTGTGGCGAAATTTTAGAATTATTGGCTTTTAATGACATTTTCGATAGACAGAATTTCGGTTCGAGGTGTTGCGCGTATCCGTGCTCGCTCATCAACGCGTTACTCAGATTCATTGGTTAAAATTTAAATAAATATCTCCTGATAGGCTGAAAAATGAAAACGGTCTTCGATAATTCTGATCAAACTCATATTTTGCATGATCATTAAGACCAATATTGTCTCTTATTTTACAAAATTTCATCCCAATCAGTTAAGAACGTATGAAGTTATTTACATTTTTAATATCTGTCAGTAATGAAGTATCGAAATGAATGTTTTCCAGTGCCAATTGAAAATTGATTCTGATTTGCTTTATGAACCAGGTGCTTAGATGCTATTTTAAAGTTTCGATGAAAAGCATACACTTTTAAGTTGATATCATAATCAATTCCATATGGATGTATATGTTTTCTGTGCGTTGTGTACGCATTTCCGGTTCGAGAATTTGCACGTACCCGTGCTCGCTCATCAACGCGTTACACTGAGCGTTTTCCTAGTAATTCCCATTGAACAATTAGGTTCCATTCAAAAACGGAATATAATTTTTGAGCCCTTCTCTACATTTATTTTTTTATCTTAATTAAAACCCTACATTATCATGATAATTTTTCGATTTATCATTATCTTAATCTAGATTCTTTTTATTAAATATTTATCTATTATCTTATCTAGATACATTTTTGGCAATTTTATTTATCTTTATCTAGATAACGTAAATAGGTTAACGTTCACAACATTGCTCCGGAGAGTTACTGCATAAGTAAAGTTGCTCCTTCATTGTTGGATATGTATTAGGGAACCTTCCCATCATTTCTCTCTCGACAAAAGAAAAGCACAAAAATACGATTTATGAAAGAGGACCTCAGGAAAATGTCTGAAATTCTCATAAATGTGAACAATACAGCTGTAATCGGTATCCAAAAGCTGCTGCCTTCATTACGTTGCTCAGCGAAAAGTAATGTTATCACTCATTGATAATAATTGTAATTGACAAACTACGCTTCGTATTAATTAACAAAAAATATCCTAATTTAAAACTTCAGTTATCGTAAGTGGAGGCGGAACCTTGCCCCTACATGCAGCCCGCAATACAGTCGTGTGATGCGGGTGGTATTCAGGATGACATTTTAATAAACATATTGGAGCTTTCCGTTTCAATCGATATCGTTAATTAAAAGTATTTCTTTTGAATTCGAGCGGGAAGTTTCTTCTTAACAAACAGGCTGCGATTCAAACTGATATAATAAACATTCAAATAAAGTTCGAATACTGTTTCCTGTCAACTAAAGAAAAGAGAGCGTAAGCCACATATCGACTGTAGCGCTACTGAGCGAGGAAGTGCGGGTTCAGAAAGCTTACGAACTGTGCGTAGCAGCGCCCGCAGCGGTGACTTTCAGAAACATCCACTTAGTGGGCGCCATTTTGTGTCGTCTTTGCGACTCAATATGGCGACGTCTCTTGATAATTAACTCTTCAGAGTGTTGAACGACAGCCAATATTACTTTGTATAACACTGGGAAACAAAACGTAGCTGTGACAAATGAATTTGTACAATTTGGGAAATTCACTGTAACAAGTTGATAAGCAAGTAATAAAATTGAAAAAAAAATTAAAATTAGCGAAATTCCACAATTACAATGAAATCATTAGACAACGAAAGCAGAACCAAAAACGAAACGATAAACACGAACACAGGACTACGCCAAGTAAACGAATCGATAAGTATGAGCATTGAAGATGCATGAAAGACATTGAACACAGCTTCAATTATCCATCAGTACAGCGGAGTATAAAATATAGTACATCAATTTTCCGGTGAAACCTAGAGACCGATATGTCTAAAAGTCGAACGGCAAACGAATTGGATAATAATTATTATTTTATGAAGAAATTGGTCTGTTCCGTTACTTTGTTTAACTAGTAGTTCGAAATGAATACCTATACGCTATATTTGATTAAGTGAAAATCGCTCAAAAATGTTACGAAATTGTTCCTTTTTTGAGTGGATTTAACTCATTTTTTTAACGATTTTCACTCCATCAAATTTAGCGTATACATTCAAAATATTGAGATCCTAGCTACTTTCCAATGGATACTATCTTTATTTTTATCAAACCGATGGAATATTTTGAAAACTCGAAACCACAATCACATTTTCTCCGAAATGAACTTGGTATTTTTCTCCCACTGTAGACTTTTCAAACAAGATTATTTTTATAGTGGCTATATGTTCTACACTGTATGCGGCAAAGTCGTGCCCTAGTGGCTGTGCTGCACACACTGTATGTGCTTGTTGCTATATTTGATTGAGTGAAAATCGTTCAAAAATGAGTTAAATCCACTCAAGAAAGGAACAATTTCGTAACATTTTTGAGCGATATTCACTCAATCAAATATAGCGTAAATTTGATTGAGTGAAAATCGTTCAAAAATGAGTTAAATCCTCACAAGAAAGAAAAAGTTTCGTTACATTTTTGAGCGATTTTCACTCAATCAAATTTATCATTCAAAATATTGAGATCCTAGCTACTTTCCAATGGAAACAATATTTATTTTTATCAAACCGATGGAATATTTTGAAATCTCGAAACCACAATCCCATTTTCTCCGAAATGAACTTGTATTTTTCTTTCATTGTAAGCCTATTAAATAAAGTTCCTAGTATTATATTGGCTGAATGTTCTACACTGTATGCGGCAACGTCGTGCAGTAGTGGCTGTGCTGCACACACTGTATGTGCTTGTAAAGTCGCACAAAGCTATAACAACTGCTTTGAAGGCGAGGGAATAACAATGGAACGTAGTAATTCCAGCAATTATCTGCCTGCCGTTTGTTTTCCACACACTACCAGGCTCATTCAAAGAGGCAGTGAAAAGACATGTTTAATCTAATTATATTAATTAAAACAAGAGAGCTGAGGATTGAATTACTTCAAGTTACATGGAGTCGTTTTATTTAATCCGTCGTTGGGCCGAGATGGGTAACAAAATGACGTCATTTCCGGCTTTGATTTCCGGTACAAATAATTACGGCACAGACTGTTTACATTATTAAAAATGACCCAAAAATTAACAAAAAAACAAAAATCCCAAAGAATTTACGTAGTACAAAGATGTAGCCTGAAGTCGTCTCTTGTTTTCATGTGAAAACTATTTACTGGGCAGAGATTAGAAGGCGGCAAGATGACGAAAAATTGAAAAAATGGAAACTATGTTGTGTCAATGATGACATTTCGTTTTACAAAGATATTATGCACGTAGGACACTGTAATTTACATTTTTAAATGTATTTGAGATAACAACAGACTACCAAAGGATATTAATTCATAAATTGGTCATTTAAACTCATTCTAACTCATTTTAGTTACTACCAAAGATGTTACCCAACCGCTGGCGCCATCCCACGGACATTATGGTTACTAAAAACATTTTTACCCATCTCGGCCCAACGAAACTGCCCGTTTTATTACAGATGTTGTAAATACAAATATTGTTCCGGGATTAACTACGTTTTCGATTAAATTCAACTGTTTCAATAATGAGAAAAAAAATATTTCAGAAAAATAGGAACATTTCAATTTTTCAATTTTCTTGTAAATTCTAAGAAAACGCTCGGTGTAATGCGTTGATAAGCGAGCACTGGTATTTGCAGAACATCATCTAACCGATCTATCCAAAATTTCGTAAATATCCATGCATAATCACTTGCAGAATCACAGAAGAGTTCAGATTTCCTTCAGCAACTGGAAGATTGCCACAAAACCTAAACAAATGCCACTGTCTCCAGGAGGTCTATTCTAGAACGATTTTCTAATTCAATTCTGATGGAATTCAGTCACGGCCATAAGGATTAACATTGTATGGAATTGAATTCTAGTGGAATTGGGAATGTAAAAATTCTAGAATATACCTCCAGGAAGTACTACAGACATTTGCAGTGATCATAGTCCAATAGGTATTTTATATAAACTTTCGTAAAACATTTCTTTGCTATGGTAATGACAAAACGTTAATACAATTTCCAATGAAACTAATAGACCGATATTGCTGAAAATCACGAAGTCCAAAGCCAGAATAGTAATATAAGTTTTGTGAAAAAATTGGCCTAATCCGTTACTTTGTTTGGCAGAAAACGAATAAAACTCACGCTGACAAAAAACAGAGATTCGTGCCTTAAGTTTCATGTGAAGTCGCTCGCTTGTAAAACTTATGAACTTTCACATTAACTTAATAAAAATTGACCAAGTTCTTGCGAAAACTTTCAAAACACGAAGGTGAACTTTCAAAAGCTCTTTCTCCACGCTTAGAAAAAAAATATCTGAATAAATTACAACATACTCGTATTGTTTTGTATAAAACAAACAAACGTTCAAATGAATGATATTTACTCACAAGTAGACGCTGCAGGATCGGTATTTTGATTAAGTAAATAAGGAAAACTCATCATTATTACAGAAAATTGTTTATTACACTCCCAGTCTTTTACTGTCAATATTTGATAACAAATATTTGTAAGAGAGAAGATGTGAAATTTGTTATAAATGAATAAATCATATATGATGGAAACGTCTTTTGAAAGTGAATAACTTTATTTATACAATCAGACTTCGGAGTAACTTATGGAATTATTTTGTCTAAATATTCAAAGATTTGATGAGTTCTTAAAGAGGTAGTTTTTTTTAAGATGAATTAAAACATAATATATATTTAAAAATCGGAAACATCGGGCTCAAGTAGCTTGTTGAAAAGAATCACAAAAGCGGTCAGAGCATTGAACATCAAATACCAAATTTGGCAGCCTCAAATTATTATACCGGTGGCAATAATGAGAAATTTGAAGTTGAAATTTAAAATTTGAGCGAGCGTAGTGAGGTGACTCTTAGGACAATTTCTCTGTTTGTTTGTATGTTTTTGTTTGTTTTTGTTGACACGTACAACCAATAGATCTGAAATTTTGCACATACACTAATGCCATATGTGTAGTAATGCGTATAGTCTTTGAACGAGATCCTGTGAATGGTTCAAAATTTAAACTGGAATCTTTTGACCGATCAACATCATATTTTAAATGGCGGTTGGGACCATCATTTTGGGTGATTTTGATAATTTTCAGACATATCTGTCAAGAACTTTTAAGTGGTTCCATCGTTTCGGCATAGGAATGAGAATTTGCTGTAATTCACACCAAAGATTAATGAAACCATATTACATACAACTAGCAAAAAATATTTGCCCCTTACGGTATCATATAATTAGATATTCTTGATTGAAGATCATCTTTTCCCCCATAAGATAACACAGGGAGACATGAAATCGTCCTGGAAAATTGGCCTTAAATTGCTCCTAAAACCGCAAGAGGAATGACAAATTATTGAAAATAGTCTCAAATTAAAGATAATAATTTTCCGAATAAGACTGCCATTTGAAAATATGGGGTCACGGGCTAAATAAGAAAGAAACTGTGTACAATGTGTAAAATTTAGCATAAATCTGGCAACATTGCACTACAAATATGAATTACTTTGGGATAGTTTAATTGGAACTTCAATTAAAAACATATAATTGGAGCACACGGTAAGATATAATTGTTTTATCCTGTTGTTTGAGGTATTATTTCATCAGAAATTTGTATGAATTATGGCGAATTCTAAGCACCTTGGTTGGAGCAGTGGGACCACTTTAATTGATATTGGCATTTTGCCGACATTTTGTACTTGAAATATATATTTCAAAATTATACAAAGACATTACAAATAAAATAATCACGGCTAATTCGACGAAATTATAAAATTCCATCGCAATATTGCAAAATGACGCAATTGGAATAATATCTGCCTAATACCAACGTCCATTATAGAACAGCAACTTTTACACGCATATTAATTCACATGCAAACCATATGCTCGCTTATCAACGCGTTACACAGAGCATTCTCCGTGTTTTATGAACACTCAACCATTTATATACCGGTATTTGAAAGAAATGGATTATCATCTGATGGAAGTCTATAGTTACTCGTCATCTATCTCTAGTAGGTGAGCTCTGATTTCATTGATAATAATAAGGATTGATTGTCAATGAACCTGACCAGCAGCCAATCCGTTTCGTTCAAATACCGTTTTATGATTTGTTGGGTGTACTTTTGAAGTTTGAACTGAACACAATGCACCTATGTCTATGTAAATGTCCATGAAATAATAAACAAATACAAAATACCTGGTGCAAGAATGTAAACTCCTCACCACTTATGATTGAGCGAGCGAAGCGAGCATCTCCTTTTGACTCATTTGGCACGGACCTCTGTTTTTTTTCTGTTACTGACGATATACAGGTCAGAGTTTTTCTTCGATCGAGCTGAAATTTTGCACACATGTTCGGACATTCTCTGGGCGTTTCAGATCCTAATTTTTTTGAAATTCATTCTTTGGTTGAAATTTAAATAAACATCTCCTGAGAGGTTGTAAAATGAAAATGGTCTTCGATAAATGTGATCAAACTCATATTTTGCATGGTCAGTAAGACCAACATTGCATCTTATTTTACAATTTTTCATCCTAATCAGTTAAGAACTTATGAACTTATTGACATTTTTAATATCTGTCAGATATGAAGTATCGAATTGAATGTTTTCCAGTGCCAATTGAATTAAATAAGATTTGCTTTATGCACCAGGGTGCTTAGATGCAATTTTCAAGTTTCGATGAAAAGCATATACTTTATTATTTCAATTCAATATGGATGTATATGTTTTCTGTGCGTTGTGTACGCATTTCGCGTTCGAGAATTTGCCCGTACCCGTGCTCGCTCATCAACGCGTTACACTGAGCGTTTTCCTAGTGTAACTAATCATGTTGTTCCTGTCTTCCAGGAACCCCCGTCTTCATCGTGGTATTGTGGAGTATTGTGAAGAGCGTGTTGTCGACCACCTCTGGCCCGCTCGTGAGTACAATACCAACAATACACAGCAGCAGTGACACAATACATTCACACTGTGAAATTACATAATAGAATGGAGAGTCGCCAGGAGCCACATTCTTGGGAATATCGTTTTGAAAATGTCTACATTTGCATTGTGTAAACTTGAAAAGGTTAAGGGGCAAACGGAAGCGAGCGGGAATCGCACGGTTCGTCAGAGCGTTTTTTGGAAATATTGTCTTCCCACTTAATAATTTTAAAAAATCAGATAGTAACGACCCATAACAGCCTAATAGACTAAATAATGCCGCACACTGGAGTACTTTATGACCTCTGGTGCGACCTCAAAGTGTTAAATACGATTATTTTTTATTATTTTACTAAAAATATCGTATTTAACACTTTGAGGTTGTACCAGAGGTCATAATGTACTCCAGTGTGCGGCATTATTTAGTCTTTTAGGCTGTAATGGGTCGTTACTATCTGATTTGTTAAAATTATTTAGTGGGAAGATAAAATTTCAAAAAAACGCTCTGACGAACCGTGCGATTCCCGTTCGCTTCCGTTTGCCTCTTAACGCGATTCGAGCGATACCACGTGACTCAAAATATAAATCACGATGTTGTCCAAAGTACTGCACTCAAAGAGTCGGGAACGCATTTTTTTCATTCAGTAAGTAATTCTACAACTCACTGTATCTTTTTTAACACATTATTGTTGTACCGTAAAATTTTGACTTTTTATTTTTGAAAAATAAGCATATTTATTTTTGTCACGATGTAAGCCCAACCTTTCACAATACAGACTTCCACAAGTGCTCATTTTGTTCACAAAGAACAGGCGGAAGTACCGGCTTCCCTCAAATTTCGATATCTTCATTCTTTCTTTGATTGTAGACTATTAAAAATCACAATATTTTAATGCAAAATTGGGAACGTTTATTTATTTAATTTTGTTAAAATTGAAAGAAAATATGGAAAACGGAGGCAGCCCATAAATAACTACATATATTATGGATAATCTCTCCAAGTTTCAGCTCATTCAAACGAATGGTTGTGTCTATTCTTCTGCCCCAGTAACATGCATTTTACACATTTTAAATGTCCCGGATTTTTTTGTGGCCCAAAAAATTGACTATTTTCACTTGATATCGTGTGTTACCAACTCCCTCTAACAAAATATAAACAGATAGTAAAACATCTTTTTGCGGTCGAATCGCCTTAAGGGCTAAGTCCTTGTTGTCAACCTTGTTTACGTTTAAAACGATGAATACGTACATGGTTTCAATACGTGAATCTCAAGAATCGACCCCCTGGGTGGTTATTGTACATTCCCTTGTCGTCTCGAATTGGGTTCAAACCAAAGAGATGTATTACCTTCAGAGAGACGCAACTAAGATGGGAGGCTGTGGTATGATGCGTGGCACCCACTGAGGGTAGATCTGAGCATGCTCAGCCACCATCTTGGATACTATTTCAAGCAATGACTTTAAATATGGCACCCCCTCGATTTTGACGAGAATGATAATAGCTGGCAAGAGACTTGAATGGACTTTGTACTGACCTTCAGTGCATACTTCATAGTAACAAACAACACAGAACAAATTAATGCACAGTAATAACAAGATATAATAGTGTAATAGTCTTCTATATTCAAGTTAAAAACGTTTATCAAGTAATATTCAGAAATTTAGAATTTAACAGCTCAAAGTAATTTTTTCACTGCCTTCCGAAATAATTTTTCGTTTCAGTGGCAGTGAATTATTAAATATTTCTAATATGGAGAAAAAGGATCTTTTAAAATTAGTCAAGAAATAGCGAGAAGTTTCATCTCTCTGTAATACATCTCTAGGTAAAACATTACCCTCTTTCCTTGTAATGTGTTGGGGGAAGTGTTCTTCATGCTCAGAGACAGTGTTGCCACGTGTCGCAGCTACAGCATCTCATTTACGGAACAGGTTAGTGAGTGGTTAACGCTCTGAACTTGTATTCCGGAGGCCCGGGTTCGATTCCCGCGGCCGTCCTTCCTGACTGTTTTTTTTTCGTGGTTTTCCCTCAGCCGACAGGCACATGCTGGGAAGGTACCCCACTAATAGGCTATGACCGCCTCCTTCCCACCTTCCATCCTTACCCACTCTTCATCATCATCTCCCAATCATCCTCATAATCATTCATCCGTCGCCATTAGCCTCGCTGCAGAACAGTGCGCCGTTAAGCCACAGACAAAAAAGCTACAGTGTTGCCATGTGTCGCAGCTACAGTGTTGCCATGTTTCGCAGCTACAATGTTGCCAGGTTTCGCAGCTACAATGTTGCCATGTGTCGCAGTTACAATGTTGCCATGTTGCAGGTACATGCGGACTTGCTACTGGGGCATTGTCCATGGATGA
Organism: Leuctra nigra; assembly: GCA_934045905.1. Taxonomy (NCBI): domain Eukaryota; kingdom Metazoa; phylum Arthropoda; class Insecta; order Plecoptera; family Leuctridae; genus Leuctra; species Leuctra nigra. The sequence continues at coordinate 1,921,276 of OW203770.1, forward strand.
CGCCGCACAGCTGCGACTGGATCTATCAAGCTCCGGCCATCGGCGTCCTCGCCGTCAACGTAGCGTTCCTTGTCATGATCATGTGGGTGAGTAGCGTGGCGTCCTTAAGACCCCCCTTCAAAGTGAAAATTGTCATATTTATGGATGTGTTACATGATCAAGGAAATCTTCCACGAAAATTGAGATAATTTTATTATCTTTGCGTCAGAATAATGTTGAAAGTACGACGAATCTATCTACGTTATTGTTTTAATCGAATAATTACTAGGAAAACGCTCCGTAAAACGCGTTGATGACTGAGCACCGGACACGTGCGCAAACATAGAACAGAAGATGCGTTAACACATAGAAAACTAATACACGTTTTAACGTTATTAAACCTATAGATTAAACGTTCAACAGTTCTACCTAGTTTAGAAACGGAATGAATCCAACGTTCCACAATTACAATAAGACAATGTAGTGTTTTAAACTGAATGAATCAAACCTTTAAAAAAAATAAGCATCCTTCAAGGAAATGTCAGGCTATAGACAGAAGCTCAGAAACGGAATGAATCCAATGTTTTTACAAGTAGGTACCTATTGGTAAAAGAAGACTATTAAGAAATGAAATATCAATGTTCTGACAAAAACTCTCGATAAATAATGTTCACCTGCTATAAAAGCGGGGAACTTACTAAAACCTTCACAAAGAACACCAAATTGCCAAACTTTTTAACGAAAATAAGCAAAATGCCGGAGAGATTTGAAATGACATGATCACAAGAAGAGAACAAACGCCACTCTATGAAACACACAGGAAGCACGGCCATCAGAACTACGAATTGCCAAAAGTTCATCAAGGTCCTTAGTTTTGCGAAAACTTGAAATGATCTGTTTGGAAATACGTTCTATATTGAATTATTAAAATATTATCCACCCAATCAACATAAAAGTATCTGGTTTTCACTGAAAATTGTAAACAGCATCTAAACACACTGGTACATAAAGCAAATCTGATTCAATTGTAGTGGAAAAACATTAATTTTCAATACTTAATTTCTGACAGCTATTTAAAATGTAAGTAAGTTCGTACATTCTCAGCTGATTGGGATGAAAATTTGTAAAATAAGAGACAATGTTGGTCTTAATGACCATGCAAAATATGAGTTTGATAACATTTATCGAAGACCATTTTCATTTTTCAACCTATCAGGAGATATTTATTTTACCAATGACCAATGAATGGATTTCAAAAAAAAATTAGGTCTGCAAACAGAGAAGGTTGTCTCTACATGTGTGCAAAATTTCAGGTCGCTCGGTGAAACGGTGCGACTTCTATTGCTCCAGTTAACAGATAAAAGTAAAAACAAAAAAAACAAAAAAAAAACAGAGGTCCGTGTCAAAAGAGTCAAAAGGAGACGCTCGCTTCGCTCGCTCAACAACCCTTACATTTTAGAAAAACTGGGTTTTTTATTGATATATTGCGTCTCTCACAGAACGAGTATCAACATTTCGCAAATGGTGGCCTCAAGAGACATCTTTTGGGAATCTACATAATTTGTATTTATAGATTTTATTTAGCTTACTAAGCCAGTAACATTACAGATACACTTGTTACCAACAGCACATATATTACACTTAGAATACATCATCAACTGATTGTCGCTTTATCCACACAATACAATGAGCTTTAAATGAACATACATGTTTTTCATTTCTAATGTCTACAGGTAACCTGTCATAAATTTTGCTTCCAGTGTTAAAAATTGATGCATACCATTTCTTACTATAACAGTGTTTCTTAAACCACATTCCACTGCTGGCTGCTCTAGTACTAATATTATGAATTGTTTTAACATTATCTAATTTATCTAAGATGTATTGTGGCATAAGGCCAATACTAATTTTAAACATAAATATAAGAACTAATAGTAACACAGACTGCTTAATACTCAGCCACTCCAGCATGTCTAACATTGTCAAGATAGGTGTTTCTCTACCACATCTGATGATCGTTCTCATGGCCTTATTTTGTAATATTTGTAATCTATCCAAGTGATTTTTATTTACATGTAAGAGAATTGTTGCTCCATATTCGAAATGTGGCTTAATTATGGTGTTGTATACCATACATCTTGACCAGTACGACAATTTTCCTCCTATTCTTCTGAGATATCCTATCTTTTTTCCTATCTTCTTTATCATATATTCAGCATGTAGTTTAAATTCTAATTTATCATCTAATATTATGCCTAAGTATTTAAATTCTTTAACAACTTGGATCTCATCCCCTCTTATGTTTAACTTTACATTACACGTTAACAGTTGTTCACTCATCTTATTAGTAACTCCTATGAACATTGATTTGGACTTATTTACATTTAGTTTCAGTTTGTTAATCTCTAGCCATGTAGCAATGTTTTCTAACTCGCTATTCATTTGCGACATCATTTCAAATACATTTGATCCACTCAAAGAAATAACCATATCATCCGCATACATGTTGAGGAACATATTAGAATTACACATTTCAGGTCATTGATATATATTGTAAATAGCAGGGGTCCCAAGACAGAGCCCTGCGGCACTCCATTATGACATTCCATCCGATCAGAAATAGCATTACCATATCGAACTTTCTGGCTCCGATTAATAAGATAATCCTCTAGCCATGCCAATGGCATACCAGTCACTCCGTAAATGAACTCCAGTTTCTTCAGCAGTCTCTTCACGTTGACAACCTCAAACGCTCTTTTGAGGTCAAGAAACACTGCAATGGTAACCTCTTTCCTGTCCAGATCTTCCAACCACTTGCTAATGACATTTTGAAACGCAGTTTCACATGAGTGGATCCTCCGAAACCCAGACTGATGGGGAACAATTAAATTATTGTTCTCAAAGTACTCATACAATTGATCATGTACTAAAGTCTCAAATACCTTATCTAAAACACTTAACATATTAATCGGTCTAAAGTTACATATTTCAATTGAGTTAAAAACTTTACATACTGGTTGTATGACCGCTTCTTTTAGCATTTTAGGAAATTTACCTTGAAAAAGTGACATGTTTATTATATCTAGCAGCCTATATTTAATTACCTGATAGGAATCTTTGAAAAGCCAAGTATTTATTCCATCAGTTGACCCTTTCTTGTTTTTTAGTTTCCCCACAGCTTTGTCCAACTGCATTATTTTAACATTATTGAATGACATTAAGGTGCAGGTGTTACTTCTTTTAAACGTTTCTAGTTGTACAGATTGTTTTAACTCATCAGTCAAATTATTCATATCCACATCCCTGATGCTTTCAACAATCTCCTCTACACTATATACGAAGTACTCATTAAACACATTCGATATTTTCTTACAATCCTGTATAGTCTCACCTTCCACGTTCCTAATTTCAGATTTAGAACAGTTTTTTTTACTGGTAGTGCTGACAATATCCTTTAAAGTCTTCCACAGCTTCACTGTGTCATACCTGACCTTGTCTATTTTATTGGAATAGTACTCACGTTCATTTCTTCTAATAAGTGATTTTACATGTCAATCGGAGACATATTGACCGGACAATATTTGATTAAGTATTCGATTATCTTGGGCTATTCTGACAAACTGGAAGGAAGCTCTATTACACATATAGCTAAATTTTTGACTTGCTCTCTCCGTGAAAAACCCACTTAAGGTAGAAACACAATAACCTCAATGTTTCCGATTTTCTTGGAATTTTGGGGACTTATTGATAATCCTGCAAAACACAATCCCTGAAAAAATTAAACAATTCGCGTGTCCAGTTTCTGAGATAAATTGATTTTTCTCCACCATTTTATCTTATGGCGAAAAAGGAATATCGTGACATTTTTAGACTATAAAAAAGATCATTTTTTTGTGTCGATAGATTTGAACGTTTTTTTCTTATGGTAGACATGAACATACTATCAGGAAAAAATTGAAATAATGCCAACGTGTTCTATTTAAAAGTTATAAACCAAATTCGAAATTATTTCATTATACCTAAAGTTTTGTTCATCCTCTGATGACATAAAATTGAAAACTCATTGTTGGACTGGAGTTGCAAACTACAGGACATCAAATAATTCGACGTGTTTTTACTTGTAATTTCAAGATTTTTTTTTTTTTTGTAAAATGACTACTTACTTGTCGCGTGACAATCTTCTCATCTCAATGTTATTCACGGCCTTCTAGTGTCTTGTCACCGTGACAAGGAAGTTGTCATTTTACACGATCGCAACCTAACACAGTACATCTCAACTCATTTCACTAGACCCCTTATTTACTAAAAAAAAAGTTTCTATTTTTAATCCCAAAAGCTGTGGTTCTCATGGTAATTATTAGACCTTGAATACTTCATACCAAAAGTGTGCTACGCAAATTTGAGAAAATGGACTTCTGACCTTCTACTAGTGAGGTATAGAAATACATAAATAATTCTTGAAGTGTCTTTTCATCTTCAATAGCGGAACAAATAGTTGGTACTAAGTTTCACCTTGAAGAGTTTTTTAATCGATTTTTATCAACATCTTTTACAAATGTAATTGTTAACAAAATAGGGCTTTGTACGAGTATTCAGAACAGTTCAAATGAAAATAATTTCATAGTTTGGAGAGGTTTACTATTTTTAATTTGTCCTACAGATGTTTATTGCCTGAAAATTAGTAAAAATATGGAACTAAACATCTGTTGGACAAAATAAAACTAATTACCTATTCAAAACTATCAAATTAATTTTATTGATCTGTTCTGAAAACTTGTACAAAGCCTTATTTTGTTAACAATTACATTGGTAAAAGATATTGATAAAAAATTAAAATTATCTTCAAGGTCACGCTCACTACTCAGCTCTCTTAAATATTACGTGTTTTCCATTTTAGAAAAACTCTTAAATTTAAACGGTTAACACTGAGCTTAATCATAAAATTAATTAGATGGGAACGTCATTTATATTTGAGAGTTTACGAACTATAACTCGACGCACAGTTATGTGAATTTATTCTACATAAAACGCGGGGTAAAACCGCTCGTTCGCATCATAATGACAGACTTACGACACTGTTAAAGCACGGCCTTCTGAAAGTTCTATTTTTATCGCGCGCCAAGTGTAAAAGCAACAGCTTCGACGTCGGACAGTAAAACTTGATGGGATGACGTCACAGCGGCGTCTCGCCCAATGGGCGACGAGATAGCGGTCACGTGATAGGTGTTAAAACTGGTGTGAGATGATAAGAAGGCTGAGTAGTGAGTTTGACCTTGAAAAGGTTTTTAATCGATTTTTATCAATATCTTTTACCAATGTTATTGTTAACAAAATTGGGATTCGTACGAGTATTCAGAACAGTTCAATGGAAATAATTTCATAGCTTGTAATGGTTTATTAGATTTACTTTGTCCTACAGATGTTTAGTGCCCGAAAATTAGTAAAATTATGGCACTAAACACCTGTTGGACAAAATAAAACTAATAACTTATTCCAAACTATGAAATTATTTTCATTGAACTGTTCTGACTACTCGTAAGTGCAAAGTCCCATTTTGTTAACAATTTCATTGGTAAAAGATATTTTGATAAAAATCGATTAAAAACCTCTTCAAGGCCACGCTCACTACTCAGCCCTAAGACGATAAACGTAAAGATAGGACGACAGGTCGGTCACTTAGTTGGCGCTAGCGTCGAGGAAGGTCACTTTTAAATCAAAGAATTTCTTGCTACATACAGACAGTATTTTCATAAGATTTGAGATTAAGAATTAAAAATTTATATTGATATTTGGATATTTCCCGAAAAGTGGATAATTATTAGATATGTAGTGTATAATGATATTTTGAAAGCAAATATTTTAAAAGCAAATAAATTAAAATCGGATCAACGGGAGCTGAGATATTGAAACTGCAATGGCCGCATTGATCATTGACCGCCATCTTGAAAATGTAGGATTGAATCAAATGTCTCCTCTTCCAAAAATTTTCAGGAAGGTACAATTAAGATATTTGAAAGAACTGAAAATTTAATCTGAAAATCCATAGTTTAATTGCTTTGCTACAGCACTATAAAATTTTGTTTAATTTTCTAATTTACTAATTAACAAAGATTATCATTAGCACTATTTTGATTTTTGGAGACTTTTGATATGTTACAGAAGATTGTATTCTTAATCAAATGACACCAACAGCACGTCTCTAGCTCTTCGGACGCGACTACGGCAGCCATTTTAAGTAGCGTGTCTCTATAGAGGCCATTCTAGGTACTTTAGAGCATGTTTGAACTTGGTAAACATTTTGAATTTTGTAATATTTTTTTCTGAACTCTACTTGAAAAGAGCTTTCATTCGATAACATATTCGATGATTTTACATTTCCTACCCTGTAAATTAATAATCGCATTCAATTGTTTTTCACTAATTGACCAATCAGAGGCAGCCACCCTGTTTTGATTTTGGTAGACTTTTGGTATATTATACAGTTATTTTTTCTGAATCCAACGATATAAAACACTCTAATGTTGCAATTAGTGGGGGGTAAGGTCTTTTTTTTGGCTTTAGACTCTGGACTATAAACCTTTCTGGTCACAAGACTTCATACTCCAAAATTGTCAATTTCCTTATCTCAGTAAAATATACTTCTTAGTTCTTATACTTACTTAAGAGTCGACAGGACTCGCAGAAATGTTCGATTCGGATTTTAAAAAATCCTAGAAATGCATGAAAATGCATTAGCTCGGGGTTGTATACGTGACATTTGTGACATTTAATCGTGTGTTGCATGTTGCATATACTGCCGTGAAGTAAGTTATTTTAATTCAAATATGCAAAACCACAAAAAACATAAAAAGGCGTCCCCTACTTTTTTCTTAACGGCTTGACCGATTGTTTTCAAAATTTAATAGCATAGAGATAAAGAGTATATCTTGTCTCTAGTGATTCAAAAAAATAATAACAATGTTTTTTTTGTGTTGAGGAGGTGAAAACATGGGCAATATATAATATATTAGTCTTTTCACACATCTGTCCTGAAATAACTAAACCAAATAACTTTTGGGCCACTGGAGACACAGATTTACATTTTATCTATAATCTGTGAAAGTTTGAAGACAATCGGTTAAGCCGTTTTGAAAAAAGTAGTGGCCGCCTTTTTGCGATTCATAAAACAAGGATTTCATCAAGTATTATAGACTCATAATTATTTATATTCAACCAATTTCATTTAGAACAGAACAATGTTCATAAAACAAAAGTATATTTGTTCCATTTTTTTATCAAATTATTTTCAACATGCATTTACCTCATTCCGCAATTTAATTTGTTTTTACAACGGTGCAATTGCACCGACCGGCATTGCAAAATGATGCATAATGTAAACATTACCTGGCTGGCTTGTGCAAACCAAACCTTGCGGTTCAAACGTACATCATCATCATCGTTGTGTTTTTCATTTCGCTCCCATCTGCTCGTATTCTTTTACCTTCTTCATTACTTTGCGGTACAACAAAGAGGCCGCCTCGGGGTGTGCGTTATAATAGGAAGTTGGGATGAGATGGGATCATCTCTGGGAGGGAAGTTCGCCGGTCTTCCCACTATAGCATAGAGAGAGCGAAGAGAGTCGGTTCATTATGTTGAAATTAGATGGAGATTATGTTTTGTAAGTTTGACAAAATTGCAGGCAAATATTACCTAAATATACGTACACTCGGCCAAACAAAAATTGAACGTTGACCAAATTTGAATGACTGCTGGTCATGTCCCATAACCAATAAAAGCTTGTTATTATCATAGAAATTTGAGGTCACCTACTAGAGTGAGACAAGGAGATCGCTTAGACTGACTTCTGATGGTGCAATCTTACATTTATCAGCCTATTTATTGAACGTTCAATTTTTGTTTGGCCAAGTGCACACCCAACAAAACATAAAACGGTATTTGAACGAAACGGATTGGCTGCTGGTCAGGTTCCTTGACAATCTATCCTTGTTATTATCAATGAAATCAGAGCTCACCTACTAGAGGTACATGACGGGTAAGCATAGACTTCCATTTTTTTCAGACAATCGATTTCTTTCAAATACCGTTTTATGATTTGTCGAGTGTACACTTGCTTAACTAAAATTGATCGTTTAATAAATCTGATAGACTGAAAAATTTTAGATCGCACCATCAGAAGTCGGTCCAAGCGATCTTGTCTCACTCTAATATATGTGAATTCACATTTCAATGATAATAACAAGCTTTGATTGTTATAGAACATGACCAGCACTCATTCAAATTTGTTCACCGATCATTTTTTTTGTGCCGAGTATTCAAGAAAATTGGAATTTATATGACAATCTTTATCACGTTTTGTATTTCAAAACGTAAGCTAAATTTGATAGATCGATTATTTTTTACTAAGTGCATACAAGAATGTATACTAATAAAGTGTATAAAAACGGTATATGATAGAAATGGATTGGCTAAAAAATGTGATTGCATCATCCGATTAAGTTTATGTTAACTCGTCATCTAACTCTAGTAGGTGAGCTCTGATTTCATTGATAATAACAAGGATTGATTGTCAATGAACGAACCTGACCAGCTGCCAATCAGTTTCGTTCAAATACCGTTTTATGATTTGTTGGGTGTACATGAAAAAGGGACCATTAATATTAGTGAACATGTTGATAAGCAAGCATGGGAAATGCCTGACCTTGACCACAGTTTGTCTTCAGATTACCCATCAGTAAAGCTGAGTAGAAACTATCAATGAATTTTCTGGACAAACAAAGAGACCGATCTTGCTAAAAATAATTAGTTTGAAGATGAATGGGATGGTAATAAATCTTATGTGAAAAACACAATGATTGGAGCCAAGTTTAAGGTAGTACCATCAACCTATACATACAAAAATATTTTTTCTTGAAATTACAAGTCAAAAAACGTTTTCCTACAAAAGAATCATAAAATTTCATTTAACTATTGCAACTCTTGTCTTATAGCGAGGTTTCAATTTATTGCCTTCCGAGAAAGAACAAAACTGTAACACAGGAGGTCTAGGGAAATCATTTAGTTTTTGGTAGATAACTTTTAAAATAGCACACGTTGGTATTGTTTTCAATTATTTTACTTATAGAATGTCCAACTATCTATCTCGAAATCAGTTTTTGAAAAAAGTTAAACCTCAGTAAAATTCAAAACTCAAAAATAGCATGGAAATCGTCATGATTTTAATGGCCTAGATAAGACTAGGTACATGTTAAAAAAAGGAATTTAAAACTACAATATCTCAAAATCTGGACAAGAGAAGTTGTTCATATTTCACAATATCGTGTAAACAGTGATTATTGATACCTGTGCCAAAAATAAGCTCATTTGGAAGATGTGACTAAATCGTTGAGCCACCTTAAAGGGAATATGAAGCAATGTTTTAGGATAGAAAAGGATCTGATCTGTTGAATGCATTAATCTCCATTCTCTAACCAACAGCAAAGCTAATCCTTCTTCCTTTGTGTCTGTCAAGTTCTTGCTGGCGTCGGAAATTACATCGCTGTTGTTTTGCGATCAAACGGTGTTTTCAGCCACGTCGCTGTTGTTTTTCTCTGCAGTGATGAGAAATGACGATATGAGGGATGATGAAGGAAGAGTGTAAAAAGGGGTGGATAAAAGTTCGCAAACATGTTACAGGGTTTTTTCTGCGCTCTTGATGAGTTTGTCAGAGAAGTTCCGACTTCGTAAACAAAGTTAGTGACGACATCAAATGTCAACGAATTCATTTAAAAGTCGACAGGACTCGCAGAAAATTTCGATTCCGATGTAAAAAAAAATTTAGAATTGCATGAAAATGCATTAGCTCTGGGTTGTACGTGACATTTGTGACATTAAATCGTGTGTTGCATGTTGCATATACTGCTGTGAAGTACGTTATTTTAATTCAAATATTGAAAACCACAAAAAACCATAAAAAGGCGGCCCATACTTTTTTCTTAACGGCTTGACCGATTGTTTTCAAACTTTAACAGCATATAGATAAAGAGTAAATCTGTGCCTCTAGTGATCGAAAAAAATAATAAAAAATGTTTTTTCTCGTTTTGAGGAAGTGCTAACATGGGCAATATATTAGTCTTTTTGGCACCACTGCCCTGAAAATACTAAACAAAAAATAACACTTTTGGCCCACTAGAGGCACAGATTTATTATTTATCTATAATCATTATTCTGTGAAAATTTGAAGGCAATCGGTAAAGTCGTTTAGAAAAAAGTAGGGGCCGCCTTTTTGTGCTTCATAAAACAAGGATTTCATCAAGTATCGTAGACTCTTAATATTTCAGCTGCCTATAGACCATTTTGAATGCGTTTTTCTTAAAAAAAATAAAAAATAAATACATTTTTATTATTATGTAACGTTGTTCCGGTCAGGTTTTTTCCTCTGAGCAAGATGAAATTTACCAACAATAAATGAAATTAATATAATTTCAGAATGACCGGTCCCAATTTGCAATGAAATTTTCAAATATGTTTTAAAAAATGCCAGCATTTCTAGACAATTGCAACGAAAATTGCTTATGTTGTTGATCGACATTATTCGTACATTTTTCAATGACATCAGGAAAATGTTCTGTATTTTAATTATAGTAAATATAAAATTTAGGTAATCGATGTGATTTCATCCTGTATTTCCCGAAATAATATTGTCCAGAGTTTATTTTTTATATAATTATTTATTTATTCACCGAATGAGTACATTTCAACATTATATGGAAATCTCAAAATAATGCAATAAAAGCACACGAGCAGCACATATAGTAAATTATTACAGGTAAAACATACCACACGGACCAATCAGTAGACATTTTGTATTTTGCACATTTTGCAGAAGATATGAAGGTCGTCATTCTTACGGTTTTATCCCCGTTTTGTAAATCAGCGATTCCCACCCCAGCATAGACACAAAACCTTCCGTCAACTCAGAAACGCATGAGTGAGTTCTAATACTAAAACTAGGAAAACGCTCAGTGTACCGCGTTGATGAGCGAGCACGGGTACATGCGAATTCTCGAACCGGAAATGCGTACACAGCGCATAGAAAACATATGCACCCATATTGAATTGAAATATGACCCACTCAATCAACATAAAAGTATATGCTTTTCATCGAAACTATAAAATAGCATCTAAGCACCCTGGTACATAAGCCAATCAAATTTAATTTAATTGGCACTGGAAAACATTCATTTCGATATTTCATTTCTGACAGCTATTAAAAATGTCATTAAGTTCATACGTTCTGAACTGATTGGGATGAAAATTTGAAAAATAAGAGACAGTGTTGGTCTTAATGATCATGCAAAATATGAGAGTGATCATATTTATCGAAGACCATTTTCATTTTTCAACCTAGATGTTTCTTTAAATTTTAAGCAATAATGGATTTCAAAATAATTATATGGTCTGCAAACAGAAACGGTTGTGTTTACATGTGTGCAAAATTTCAGAGCGATCGGTGAAACGGTGCGACTTCTATTGCTCCAGTTAACAGCCAAAAGTAAAAAAAAAATCAGAGATCCGTGTCAAAAGAGCCCAAAGGAGTCGCTCGCTTCGCTCGCTTAATAATTCATCTCTTTAAAGACAAAGCTGACGAATCGTTTCAATTAATGTTTCAGCACAAAACTTCAAAATGTCAATACTAGGAAATCCTTTGCTATGTAAATCAAATTGATTTTTAAATCACCGAGGGAACTTGAATCTAAATGGAACTATTTGAATGAATGTTGATTCAGTTGAGAACTTCCGGTCGTTATTCAGAAACCGCCCTTGTCAAGTTGGAGTTACTTCCGGGTCAAACCACTGAAGTCAAGTTAGATTCTCTTAAATCCATGGCATTAAGTAGTCAAACAGCCATTATAAAGAATAGATAGCGGTCATGTAACAAGCAACCGACAACTAAGTGTTAATAATAATTGAATCACAATGGACCACTAGTCATTATCTTGCTATGTGACATCACGAATAAAACAGATGACAGAAGGATGTGGGCCGTGACCGTCAAGAAGGCTGTGACAGCACAGTAATCAATAGTAATCAAATAGCAAATGGATCCATTTTGAACTTCAACTGTCTTTCCCACACACATTTGATTGGCTCTTTCTCCCACTATATGGACAGTGCTGCTCTAGTGTGAGTAAAGAGAACTATTATTCTACATTGACTCCTCCCATCACCATTGGTCCATTGAATTATATATTTAGTTTACAATCATTTACCTCAATATTGCGATTAAAACAGTTACTCAGTTCTCGATCTAGAGCCTTGATACAAAATATCGTTTCCTGTAATCCAGGATTAAATTTAGGGCGGGAATATTTATTTACTATTTTGTCAAGTTCTTATTCTGAAATATTTTATACAACAACATTCCACCCGAAAATAAAGAAGTGACTACGATTTTAACAATTATTTCAAAATTACGCTGCGCTACATATCGGTTTTTTTATATTTGATTTTTCCCAATTCTATTCAATTCGATGCAATATAACTTTACTGGTTTTAATCAAATTCTGACATTCAGATTTCTGGTAAATAAAATAAAAATTATATAAAAATAAAATATTTAATTCACATAATATTTTGATCTTCCATATCAAATGAACGGAACAGGTTGGGTGAGTGGTTACGCTCTGAACTTGTATTCCGGAGGCCCGGGTTCGATTCCCGCGGCCGTCCTTCCTGACTGGGGTTTTTTTGTGGTATTCCCTCAGTCGACAGGCAAATGCTGGGAGGTAACCTACTAGTAGGCCACGACCGCCTCCTTCCCACCTTCCATCCTTACCTACTCTTCACCATCATCTCCCAATCATCCTCATAATCATTCATCCGTCGCCATTAGCCTCGCTGCAGAACAGTGCGACGTTAAGCCCCAGACAAAAAGAACATATCAAATGAGACGAGCTGAACATGTTGTAACAGCTATCCTTCTACACACTCCCGCTGTGGATTTAGCTCGAACCCGGTCCCCGCGGACACCTGTCAGTTAACCGCTTCACAGGATTTACAGCAGCAGGAATAAAACAAGCCACATTGAAGATGGAATTAAACGGCACTTGGTTCAGAGGGAGGCGTTTATTATCGACAGGGAGGACGTGTTGACGTGATTCGCACTTGACTCGATCATGAGGAATTGAGGGTTCTAGGGTAGTTTACCGACGAACTGGTTACCGAAATCTACCCGGACACTTTACCGACTTATTTTTAACATTTTCCACAAATATGTTTTCCAAAATTTTGACAAAATTTTATAAAATTTCCACAAATATTTTTTCAAACATTTTGAAAAAATTTTATAAAATTTTGACAATTTTATACAACTTTTACAATTTTTTTTTCAAAATATTGCCAAAGTTTTATACAATTTTTACATTATTTTTAAGATTAAAAAAAAACTAAAAGAAAGCTAAACACGAAACACGAACTTAAAGTTAAAGAAATTTTATATTTGTGTAAATTTTATAAAATTTTGGCAAAATGTTGAAAAAATTATTTGTGGAAAATGTATAAAAAAAATTCAAAATTTTGGAAAAATATTTGTGGAAAATGTAAAAAAAAAAAAAAAAAAAAAATCGGTTAAGTGTCCGGATAGATTTTGGTAATCTGTCCGTCGGTAAAGTGTCCCAGAACTGTTGTGTGTTTCAGAACTTTTAAATTCACAATTCCACTGGAATTTGATGCCATGAAATGTTAATCCTTACGGAACGGATTCAATCAGAATAGAATTGGGAAAACGGTCTAGAATGGCCTCCGCGGTTCTGCACTGCAGCGCAGAAATTAAGATTTTTTAGGTTTATTTTTAAACACGTATTTTTTTTATTTTAAATGCAATAAATACGATATGTTAGTAATATAAAAGAAAGGAATCAAACATAATTTACAAATAACAAAGTAGGATACGTCATTATAAAAACATATTAATATACTATTTAAATAAGTGCTTTTTAATAGGTTTTATAAATAGTCCAGGGGTGCGATCACATAAAGTGAGAACTTTCTTGTCACGGTGACAAGCTTCTCATCTCAATGTTATACACGGCCCTCTAGGGACTTGTCACCGTGACAAGAAAGTTATCATTTTAGTGTGTAAGAAAAACTACCAATGTATTCAAGAAAATAAGGAACACGACTGACCTCTGGTGGATTCTTTGGTACTATCCATAATGGAGGATGTAAAGGGTTTATTTATGTAAATAAATGATATAAAATTTGCTTTAGTTGTTTGATATGGCTAAAAAAGTAAACTTGTAACTAAATCTTAATTTCATTTTGTTTCTCCTTTTTCACTGCCCTATGGAAACACGAACATCAAAATAAGAAACAGCATCTATAAAATTTCCTGCCAGAAGTGGCTCCATCACGTATCGCTTATTTGTTCGAATAGGTTTTTAGAAAGTCAATTTAAAAAATCGATATACCTAAGAAATACGGAAAAATCTAATCAGGTAATGAAAATGTCCTTTCATGCTTATTTTTTTTTCAAAATTTGCTTCGTATGATTTTTTTTAATAGTGGCTATACACGTATTCAATGTGATTTTGATGTTTGTATACACAGTTTAGACATAATTTGCTAGTTTTTCTCTTCAATTTTAAATTTTCAGTTTCAGCATCTTTATTTTGTTTGTTTAAAAAAAAAGCGGCATTCAATGTTTAATCCTAGGATTACATTGCTGTTCCATGCAAACCTCCTAACTATAAGTAATATATCTATGGCTATAATTTGTATATTAACAAAATAGAATATAATATATATATTAAAAATATAATTTACAATACAATTACAAGTAATGATAATATGATGATTCAGAAGATTGAAGAAGAAGGGTATGATGTCATATTTATATTGTAAGTAAAATATATTGTATTATATACTTATATTTATATATTATATTGTATTTTATATTATATTATATATATTGTACATATTCACACTGTATAAATGATTAGGTATGTTGGTCGTTTGATGAGTGAAAGCCCTTTGGATTCAGATTCACTGAGCAACTGCGGTTCGCCAGAACATCAGGTGTATTCATGTTTCATTCATCAGCCACAGGCGGAGGAAGATCATCCCCACGCACGGGGCGCCAAATTAATTCATTTCAGATTCAGTGCTGAAGCGGAAGTTCGATGAAAGAGAAAGTTTCCGCTTATACACGCTGTTTTGGTTAGGCTGCAGGGAATTAGCCCTAAAAGGTTGCCAAGCAGCGTGTATTTTTAATAATGAGTTTTAGGACTTCGAATTTATCCCCTACTTGTAAAAGAGTTGATAGGGTAATGGGAGTCTGGAGAAAAAGTTAAATATCTCCCTCAGGATTGATCTGTATCTCTTGTTACTATTGAAATGAAACTTAAAAGGTCGTTGAATGAGCACAAATGTAGTAAATGACAAATAGGACATGAAATAAATTATTGGTGTACAAATCAATTTCATTTCTCTCAAAAGATAGGATTTTGTTAACAAAATTAACAACGAGATTTTTCATTTTATCTGCATATTGAATTTAAAGAGAATTGAAAAAGTTTTATTTAAAATTAGGTATCTGAAAGAAATTTTATCAACAAAATCCTGAAATTTCACTCATTAATGTTTTGAATCAAGCCCATGTTATTTTTCACACCAATGATTGTTTTCACTTATTTGTCCTGTTGCTGTGTTTTAATTGAACACATTGATGCACTCAAAGTTTCGCCTTCTTATATAAACTCTTCCAATGGAGTAGCATCATACATGGTAAAACATGTACAGTACTTTTCATATTATTGAAATGAAATGGGTTATTATCGTGTATGAAACAACTTTATTTGTGCCGACGTTTCGAGGTCCGTGGTGATCTCTTTTTCAAGGCAAAAAGTAAAATAGTTTGAATGTCAAAAAAATAAAAAACAGAGAAATACACAGCATGGATGATTCAAAAAATTAAAAGAGCAATCTAGATCACTCATAATCACTCTCTAAAAAATCATGTCAATAGACCAAGGTCTCATACTATGTAAATCTACTAATTTAAAATTTTCTTGACAATGTAAGTTAAACTATAAAAAACCAGAGAAGGTAATGTTGTTTCTTGACTGTCATGTAATGTTGTTTCATGAAATTCTCTGGGGCTTTGAAACTGTTGAACCACGGATAAGTTCGTAACATCCGCTTGAGGAAGCCGCCATGTTGGAAACTCATACCACGTGATGTCGATACAATGCCAGGGGAATAGCAAGGCCTTAAGCGCTGTTGTGACTTGCGAGCAGTGGTCGAATTGGAAGTCAGTCCATGGGGAATGGTGTATTGTTTCATAAAAGAACATTTGCACCAGGCCAATGGGGGGCCCGTGGGGAGGGCCCTCAGCACCATGCAAGTCCGGAACGCACAGGCCCGGAAAATTTATTGACATCAGAAATTAATTTGGTGCGTTTCTAAGCGATTTTGACGCTATTTGACGAATTGCGTCTACAGAGGCTAAAATGTACAATTTCTTCAAGAAAATATTTAAGTTTTTTCGGATTATGCCATTGCCTTGCCAAAGACACAAAATCTTCATGTGCGTTAAGGCACAATATTGAATGTGACTTGAAAAAAAATAACAATTAAAATAAGCTGTATTGGTCAACATATTATCAACATAATATCGTGTACTTACATCCTATACATACTAGATAATATTGTACGGATTTATCCTTATATTTCAGCGCCTTAAACCATTCCAAAAATGTCAAGTTAGCAAGTGGAATGTAGCGAGGGCTGATGTAACACCAAGTGGAATGTAGCGAGGGCTGATGTAACACCAAGTGGAATGTAGCGAGGGCTGATGTAACACCAAGTTGAATGTAGCGAGAGCTGATGTAACACCAAATGGCATGTAGCGAGGGCTGATGTAACACCAAGTGGAATGTAGCGAGGGCTGATGTAACACCAAGTGGAATGTAGCAAGGGCTGATGTAACACCAAGTGGAATGTAGCGAGGGCTGATGTAACACCAAGTGGAATGTAGCGAGGGCTGATGTAACACCAAGTGGAATGTAGCGAGGGCTGATGTAACACCAAGTGGAATGTAGCGAGGGCGGATGTAACACCAAGTGGAATGTAGCGAGGGCTGATGTAACACCAAGTGGAATGTAGCGAGGGCTGATGTAACACCAAGTGGAATGTAGCAAGGGCTGATGTAACACCAAGTGGAATGTAGCGAGGGCTGATGTAACACCAAGTGGAATGTAGCGAGGGCTGATGTAACACCAAGTGGAATGTAGCGAGGGCTGATGTAACACCAAGTGGAATGTAGCGAGGGCTGATGTAACACCAAGTGGAATGTAGCGAGGGCTGATGTAACACCAAGTGGAATGTAGCGAGGGCTGATGTAACACCAAGTGGAATGTAGCGAGGGCTGATGTAACACCAAGTGGAATGTAGCGAGGGCTGATGTAACACCAAGTGGAATGTAGCGAGGGCTGATGTAACACCAAGTGGAATGTAGCGAGGGCTGATGTAACACCAAGTGGAATGTAGCGAGGGCTGATGTAACACCAAGTGGAATGTAGCGAGGGCTGATGTAACACCAAGTGGAATGTAGCGAGGGCTGATGTAACACCAAGTGGAATGTAGCGAGGGCTCATGTATCACAAAGTGGAATGTAGCGAGGGCTGATGTAACACCAAGTGGAATGTAGCGAGGGCTGATGTAACACCAAGTGGAATGTAGCGAGGGCTGATGTAACACCAAGTGGAATGTAGCGAGGGCTGATGTAACACCAAGTGGAATGTAGCGAGGGCTGATGTAACACCAAGTGGAATGTAGCGAGGGCTGATGTAACACCAAGTGGAATGTAGCGAGGGCTGATGTAACACCAAATGGCATGTTGCAGGTGCTGATCACCAAGCTGCGGTCGGCTAACAACGTGGAGACTCAGCAATATCGCAAAGCCAGCAAGGCACTGCTCGTGCTGATCCCTCTGCTCGGCATCACCTACATCCTGGTCATCGCCGGGCCGACTGAAGGCGTCTCCGCCAACATCTACGCCTACATACGAGCCATACTGCTGTCCACACAGGTTCGTGTTCCTCGTCACATCTGGGTCCTGATTCCATAACTCCATTGCGGTCGTCTAGCAATTTCTTCCATAAGATTAACATTGCAATAATTGCTAGGCCACCGCAATGGAGTTTTAGAATCAGGGCCCTGTGATTCCGTCATCACTTGGCTCGAACATCTTCAGAGTGAAAAGGAGCTACTCAAGCCGTTCATTTCAATCTCATTAAATCTCATAGAACTTTTTCACCTATTGACAAAACTCGAAGACACTGATTAATTTTGCTTATTTTAATCTAATAAAACCACGCAACATTTTTAAGATATCAGATGCATCTGATGATGAAGATAGAATCATCTTTGAAATATTGTGTGCTTTTATAATTTATTTGTTTCACAATACCGGATTTAGTCCAAAGAGTGTTGTGTGGTTTTATTAATGATTATCCAGTATGATATTTTCTGCTAATTTATTACTATATAAATATGTTTCTTGTTTCTCTTGCCCATTTGTTATGAATTCCATTGTGCATTTCTTTCTTGAAATGATTATTTGTCAATCATTTGATTTGGCTATGATAAAACGTTCAAATTTATTTCAGGCCTGACCACAATTGACGTAACAACGGGAATGCTCAATACATGTGAAGTTGAATAAGTCTGGACTTAATTACCTCAACGGAATAAATAAATATTATATTCGTATTCCGTTATCTTTATGTCAATTAACTTGAAAAGTATTTCTTAAACGTTGTTCTAATTAAGGTTGAGCACCGGCCACTGCGTGAATTTCGAAGATTATGTAATTGTCGATGTGTGTGGTACTGAAAAGTGATAAGATGGTGACCTGTTGCTCCAGCAAGTGTTGTTGTCACATGGTCTGAGTGTCGCCATCTTCTACTGCTTCCTGAACACGTGGCGGGAGGCCAGGAGTCTGGCTGGGGGTCGGAGGTACAGATACAACTATAGCAAGTGTTATTGTCACAGGGTCTGAGTGTCGCCATCTTCTACTGCTTCCTGAACACGTGGCGGGAGGCCAGGAGTCTGGCTGGGGGTCGGAGGTACAGATACAACTATAGCAAGTGTTATTGTCACAGGGTCTGAGCGTCGCCATCTTCTACTGCTTCCTGAACACGTGGCGGGATGCCAGGAGTCTGGATGGGGGTCGGAGGTACAGATACAACTATAGCAAGTGTTATTGTCACAGGGTCTGAGTGTCGCCATCTTCTACTGCTTCCTGAACACGTGGCGGGAGGCCAGGAGTCTGGCTGGGGGTCGGAGGTACAGATACAACTATAGCAAGTGTTATTGTCACAGGGTCTGAGTGTCGCCATCTTCTACTGCTTCCTGAACACGTGGCGGGAGGCCAGGAGTCTGGCTGGGGGTCGGAGGTACAGATACAACTATAGCAAGTGTTATTGTCACAGGGTCTGAGTGTCGCCATCTTCTACTGCTTCCTGAACACGTGGCGGGAGGCCAGGAGTCTGGCTGGGGGTCGGAGGTACAGATACAACTATAGCAAGTGTTATTGTCACAGGGTCTGAGTGTCGCCATCTTCTACTGCTTCCTGAACACGTGGCGGGAGGCCAGGAGTCTGGCTGGGGGGTCGGAGGTACAGATACAACTATAGCAAGTGTTATTGTCACAGGGTCTGAGTGTCGCCATCTTCTACTGCTTCCTGAACACGTGGCGGGAGGCCAGGAGTCTGGCTGGGGGTCGGAGGTACAGATACAACTATAGCAAGTGTTATTGTCACAGGGTCTGAGTGTCGCCATCTTCTACTGCTTCCTGAACACGTGGCGGGAGGCCAGGAGTCTGGATGGGGGTCGGAGGTACAGATACAACTATAGCAAGTGTTATTGTCACAGGGTCTGAGCGTCGCCATCTTCTACTGCTTCCTGAACACGTGGCGGGAGGCCAGGAGTCTGGATGGGGGTCGGAGGTACAGATACAACTATAGCAAGTGTTATTGTCACAGGGTCTGAGTGTCGCCATCTTCTACTGCTTCCTGAACACGTGGCGGGAGGCCAGGAGTCTGGCTGGGGGTCGGAGGTACAGATACAACTATAGCAAGTGTTATTGTCACAGGGTCTGAGTGTCGCCATCTTCTACTGCTTCCTGAACACGTGGCGGGAGGCCAGGAGTCTGGCTGGGGGTCGGAGGTACAGATACAACTATAGCAAGTGTTATTGTCACAGGGTCTGAGTGTCGCCATCTTCTACTGCTTCCTGAACACGTGGCGGGAGGCCAGGAGTCTGGCTGGGGGTCGGAGGTACAGATACAACTATAGCAAGTGTTATTGTCACAGGGTCTGAGTGTCGCCATCTTCTACTGCTTCCTGAACACGTGGCGGGAGGCCAGGAGTCTGGCTGGGGGTCGGAGGTACAGATACAACTATAGCAAGTGTTATTGTCACAGGGTCTGAGCGTCGCCATCTTCTACTGCTTCCTGAACACGTGGCGGGATGCCAGGAGTCTGGATGGGGGTCGGAGGTACAGATACAACTATAGCAAGTGTTATTGTCACAGGGTCTGAGTGTCGCCATCTTCTACTGCTTCCTGAACACGTGGCGGGAGGCCAGGAGTCTGGCTGGGGGTCGGAGGTACAGATACAACTATAGCAAGTGTTATTGTCACAGGGTCTGAGTGTCGCCATCTTCTACTGCTTCCTGAACACGTGGCGGGAGGCCAGGAGTCTGGCTGGGGGTCGGAGGTACAGATACAACTATAGCAAGTGTTATTGTCACAGGGTCTGAGTGTCGCCATCTTCTACTGCTTCCTGAACACGGAGGTGCAGAACACGCTGCGCCACCACGTGGGCCGGTGGCGGGAGGCCCGCAGTCTGGCGGGGGGTCGGAGGTACAGATACAACTATAGCAAAGACTGGTCCCCAAAGTCCAGGACCGAGAGCATACGGTGAGTCGGAGGTCAGGCCCGGACGCGTGTCGGTGGGACATATTCGAGCGGGTTCGGTTATACGTGTGTGGAAGTTACGTTATGGGGACCGCTATGGAAACTCACGGATTGTGTCAAATTTTACCAAAATATACCTCAGTCTCCCCAAGGCTCATTATTTACTCCACTGTTATGCAACTTTGGGAGGTAGTTTTGATACCCGTTTTCTCGTAAAACTATTGAGAAATTTTAAGAAATACATGAAACTATTTTTTTTTCGTATTTCTTCATGAAATATGTGAAAAATTAAACTTTTTTAAAAATATTTTTTAAATATTAATAAAATATTAATAATATGAATTATTTCTGAAGTATTTCTTCAGAAATACTTGAAACTGTTTTTTTCGTATTTCTTCAAAATATGTGAAAAATTATTATTTTTTTAAATTTTTCTTACATTTTCTCAATAGTAATACGAAAAAATGGGTATCAAAACTACCTCCCAAAGTTGCATAACAGTGGAGTAAATAATGAGCCTTGGGGAGACTGAGATATATTTTGGTAAAATTTGACACAATCCGTCAGTTTCCATAGCGGTCCCTACGACTTAGACACATTTGAAGGGTACAGGGGAAGAACGCTATAAGTCACATTCGGATGAAAAAAGAAGTGTTATATAAAACTTGTATCTATCTTACATACAAATCGATACTTAAATTGCGTTTTTCAAGACTTAGTGACAATATTTTCGAAAACCGAGGGTATATTCTAAAAGCTCATAACAACTCTACAAGATGAAGAATGGACTTATAGCGTTATTTCCCTGTAACCTTCATTTCTCCACTAAGCTTTGATGTTGTAAGTGAGAACCATGTTAATACATTTGCGCAATACCATGTCAATTGCACCAGTGTATAGAAGAAGAATGGACTTATAGCGTTATTTCCCTGTAACCTTCATTTCTCCACTATGCTTTGATGTTGTAAGTGCGAACCATGTTAATACATTTGCGCAATACCATGTCAATTGCACCAGTGTATAGAAGAAGGATTGACTAGATATTATAGTAAGCGTATTTCTGACATACTTTTTCACTAAGTAAAGGAAATTCCGATTTGTCCCACCGTATTAGTCCAACTATACAGTCACGGCAATGTCCTGAAGGATTCGTCCAGTAATTGTGTGATTATACCCACCACTAATTGCAACAGAAGGTTTCAATACATTAATCGATTCAGAAAAATGCCCTCTACAACATATCCAAAATACTCCCGAATCCGAGTGCCGGAAGTACTTGTTAATCAATTTTTAAATTAATTTCTGATGTTAATTCCATCTTCCAAAAAAATAATTTTTTCATGTAACTCCGATTTTGACGAAACTTGGCAGAATTGATCACCATTCTAAATGAACACAAATAGCTCTTAGCGTTTTGCTCTAAATCTCATCGTTTGGGAAATATGGCCCATTGAAAAGTAATATTTTAGTCATTTTTCGACGTTTTAGGGATCACTTTGAGTGCAATTTGACGTTTTGCGAGGTCCGTATTTCCCAAACGATGAGATTTAGAAGAAAACACTAAGAGAGCTATTTGTGTTCATTTAGGATGGTGAACAATTCTGCCAAGTTTCGTCAAAATCAGAGTTACATATATATTTTTTATTTTTTGGAAGATGGAATTAACATGGGAAATTAACTTAAAAAGTGATTAAAAAGTACCTCCAAGACTCGGATTCGGGAGGATTTTGGATATGTTGTAGAGGGCATTTTTCTGAATCGAATCATATATTGAAACCTTCTGTTGCAATTAGTGGTGGGTTCAGCTCTTTTTTTGCTTTAAATTTCTGGGCTAGAATGTCACCCTTACAGCCAAATACCATAAGGGTGATTTTCTTGTTCCATAGCACGATAACTTGGACCTTATAGCGAAACGCAATACGGTTCAAGTAGAGTCAGGACACTGCGATGATTGTGTTATGATGATACTTGTTGCACATAGACACTAAGTAAACGCCCATTACCCCTGTCAAATGTTAGAGTAGTGCCATGGTGTGACGCGATACGCTCAAGGTCAACGTGAGTTGGTCTTAAGGTAAGTCCTGGATGTGGTTGTTTGGAGATATTTGCCTGCCGCTTGCTGATGCTTTCTCTGTTGCTTAGTTTTACTTAAGGTAAAACTCAATATTTCCGATTTACTTGAAATTTTGGTGACCTTTTCATAATCATGCAAAACTCAATTCCTGAAAAAATTAAACAATTAGCGTATCCAGTTTCTGAGATAAATTGATTTGTCTCCCCCATGTTATCTTATATGGCGGAAAAAGAAAATCGTGTCATTTTTAGACTATAATGAAGATCTTTATTTTGTCGATAGATTTGAAGGAATTTTTTTAATATTGTAGACATATGAACATGCTATCATGAAAAAATTTAACAATACCAACGTGAGCTATTTTAAAAGTTTTGAGCCAAATTCGAAATTATTTTCTTATACCTCCCATGTTAAAGTTTTGTTCATCCTTTGAAGACATAAAATTGAATTCCTTGTTGGACTGGAGTTGCAAATTAAAGGATATTTATTGAGCTGGTATAGTTAAATATAGTTGACATGTAGAAAAACGTTTTTTGAACTAGTAATTTCAAGAAAAAATATTTTTGTATATATCAATCAATTGCTCTACCTTAAGGTGGCGCGATCACTCGAGGCATAGTCTCAGATCTTCATAAATTTTTGTGTACTTATTGATATTTATGACATACACAATCCCTGAAAAAATTAAACACTTCTCGTGTCTAGATTCTGAGATAATTTGAGTTTTCTCTCCCATGTTATCGCAGCCAAGTAAAATCGTGTCATTTTTAAGCTAAAATGAAGTTCTAATTATTTTGTACCGTCAGATTTTAACAAAAAACTTTTTTTCTGGTAGACATACGGACATACTATGAGGGAAAAAATTGAAAACGATACCAACGTGTGCTATTTTAAAAGTTATTAACCATATTCGAAATGATTTTCCTATACCTCCCATGTTAAAGTTGTGTACATTCTCAAAAGTCATAGAATTGAAAACTCATTATTGGGCGGGAGTTGCAAACTTCAAGACATTAAATGAATATTTTATGCTTAAATATAGTTGAACTGTTGTAAATGGTATTTTGAAATGGTAATTTCAAAAATAAATCAAAATGCTATATGGAGTGATCGCGCCACGTTAAGAGGCAAACGGAAGAGAGCGGGAATCGCACGGTTCGTCAGAGCGTTTTTTTGAAATTTTGTCTTCCCACTGAATAAATTTAAAAAATCAGATAGTAACGACCCATTACAGCCGTCGCACCAGAGGTCATAATGAGCTCCAGTGTGCGGCATTATTTAGTCTATTAGGCTGTTATGGGTCGTTACTATCTGATTTTTTCAAATATTTAAGTGGGAAGACACAATTTCAAAAAAACGCTCTGACAAACCGTGCGATTCCCGTTCGCTTCCGTTTGCCTCTTAATCAAACATCTCTTATAGAGCAGAAGCCTGCATTGTGGTGATAGCAATATACACATATGATTTATGCCAACCTGTAGAGAAGGGGGGGAGGGGTGTTTAGGTTTATAATGGGGCTCTTTTGGAGCTCCTTATAGTGTAATACGTTCGTACTGTACGAAGTATAGCCATATGATTTCTGGACACTTCCACTGGACATTTTATACAAAATGCGCCAATAGGTATTTTGTGATTTTTTAAAAAATAATCCAGAAAAATCCCCAAATATGGAGAATTTTTACGTATTCTCTTTCCTTGCTTACTTGGTACAAAGGCATACAGATTTATAGTATATCTAATTCATTTACATGAACAATGCAGAAAACATTGTGTAATGTTTTAAGCGACGTATTCCTTGCCTTGAATACTGATAACTCGATAAATACAGTTCGTTTTTCCTATGTATGAACTCTCACCAGATGGAGCCACAGTCAGTTGTTCTGCTAGGCCGAGAAAGACTTCATTGCGCGCTCACCTTGCAATGTTGTCTTTCTCGGCCTAACAGAACAACTGACGGTGTCTCGGTCTGTAGAGAGTTCATACATAGGAAAAACGAACTGTACGTCTTCATTATGTTGCTATATTCACGCATCTCTGACCAACATCAAATCATCAGGATAATGAGTCAAAGGAAGCACTGAGGATTCAAGATGATATTCATTAACTTTTGTAATTTATTTTGAAAAAGAGACACACTGTTGCCCATAAGATGAGGTAAACAATGTTTTATGCCATCGTGATGTTATGCGCATGTGCACTGACCCGGTGGCCCGGCGGGGCCTACATGTCCTGGCCAGCCTGGAATACCGCTGTCACCTTTCGAGCCTGTCAACACATAACATGTTTAAAGTATTTCCACCTTGAAATACACCTCAAACAATAACAAATGCAAATACGGAAACAAAAACATGTGTTACGGGATTATTTTAAGAGATATCTTGAAAAATAATCTTAGAATTTCCCATAAGCTAACATGCAGTAATTGAAATATAAACTAGGAAAACGCTCAGTGTAACGCGTTGATGAGCGAGCACAGAACATGCAACATCCCCATAGTAACGATACACGACACGGCACAAGACGATTTTCTCTGCAATTTTTCAATCTCTATAATACTCTGGATGAATAACAGATCCATTGTGTCATGTAGTCTTACCTACATACCTTCTCCAGAAATCTCTTGTGACATCCCATACTTAACTCATAAATTACAATTAATACTTGACTGATTCGGCTAACAATATGTAAAATTTAATATCAAGTTGGTCTTGATCACCATGCAAAATTTGAACTTAATGTGAACATTTTTATTATCGACCAATCAGAAGACATTATTTAAACTTAAACCAATTAGAGGATTTGGCCTTCGTACTGCATCCGATTTTATGCGCTAGCTCAAAAATGCTTTCATTTTACTGTACAATG
Source organism: Leuctra nigra (assembly GCA_934045905.1). NCBI lineage: Eukaryota > Metazoa > Arthropoda > Insecta > Plecoptera > Leuctridae > Leuctra > Leuctra nigra. The sequence continues at coordinate 1,947,151 of OW203770.1, forward strand.
TGAATAGCTTGGCTGCTCTACAGGCCTTGCCTTGGAACAGAAGCTTAAAGAAGGCAGGGATGACAATTTAGTATAGGAATCCTGCTCGTGACGTCACAGTGGTAGAAAAATGGAGGCTGCTATGGTAGGGGAAATGTGTCAAAGCTCTAAATAATAGCAATAAATCATATTTATCAGATGAATATTTAACTTGAACATGTGTAAAGATAAATAGTGCGTATTATTATTAACTTGTACTTACTTAAATATCTTTCTTTCACAAGTAATCACTCTAAATATGAGATTTGGATTGCCGCTGTCAGATTTGTTTTTCCCTATACTTTTGTATAGGTTACTATGGCAACCTTTTCTCACGCAGGATGCCTATACATTTTTCAAGATTATGGAATAAAATGACCTTAAAATGACAAAACTTTTGAAAATAACGACAGATTAGACTGAAAATTGGCAAAAATACCTAAAATGTTGGTACCAATGACCACGCGAAGTTTTAAGTTGATCGGTCAATCTGTTCTAGTTTAAATGTCAAAAATCACATGAAAAATGGTTTTAAATTTGAACCAATAAGAGGATTTGGCTGAAACTTTTTATGATTGGGTACAATGTTGGTTGCAATGTTTTTGCTAAATTTCAAATTGATCGAAGTAACCAATCGAAAGATAATTTTTTTTAAATTTGAACCAATCACGGGAGCCCATTCAAAAACGATCCCAGGGACCGTATAGAGTACGTTAGTATGTGTACAAAATTTCAGATCGATTGCTTGAGCGGTTTGACCTGGGCTGTGACAAAAAAAAAAACAAACAAACAAACAAACAAACACACAGAGAAAGTGCCATAAGAGTACCGTGGTGACGCTCGCTACGCTCGCTCAACTACACATTAAATTGTTTTAGATTATTTTAAAGCTCGAATTTTTCTGATAATTTTAACCGTTTTCAAATGTTGGTTTACGGGATTAAATAAAGAGATCTGTACAAACAACCTAATTTCGACTGTTTTTATTAGAAACAGCTGAAAATCAAGTTGAGTACTTATTTCGTACTGCATGAAAAGTTTAAAAATATTAGCAATTTCTTGATAAAATATCATATTTCTATACAGAAATAGTATAAAATATATCAAAAAAGTCAAATATATCTGTCTAATATTTATTTAATTGATTTCTAAATCATACATTAAGTCGCTGACTTGAATTACGTGGTCTAATGAGCCTCTACTTTAATTTCTACATCATGTTTCCATTATGCACAATATTCTATTTATTATTGTGATAGGTTGGTATTGGGTATTGTTACCTGGATAGCCTGGAATTCCTGGATGACCTTGTAGTCCCGCCTGATTTCCTGGAGTAGTCTCGCCCAGACGTTCTGTCAACAAACACCAACTAACTTCATACTAGGTTCGATTCCAGGGAACATCGCCTTTTCAGGATTTCCGACATGAAATTCACATAAAATGTAGACAGTTCGTTGTATACGTTTTCATGAAAGCTTTCAAAACACATATTATTAGAAATGAAAAACAAATTAGAATAAAAGTAATTCCCTGACGAAAATAAATTATAAGATATTATAATAAAAAATATAATTAATTATAATAAACTATAATAATTATATTAAAATATTATAATTAATTATAGTTTGAAATAAAAATTATAATTTTTATTATAATATTTTTCAAAATAATTATAATACATTTATCATAGTATGTTTAATTACAATTAATTATAATTAATGGTACAAAACCACTACAATTAATTATAATTATAATTATAATAAAGGTAAAATATTTTTATGTAAGGGAATATTTAAACAATATTATAAATATTTTGGGTCAAAAAGTACTAGAAAATGATGAAAAGTCATGTAGGTAAATATTGTACAGACCGCAATTAGTCATCATTTCTAAAATAATCGTGTTTATGATATTGATTAAGAAAGATAGTATACTTATTGTGATGAATGGCTTTATTCAAAAACTCTGCAAAACTACTAAATTAACTAGACCTTGGGCTGAAGTTATGTATTTCGAAACAAAATGGAGTTCGGATCATGTAAAAGAGAATTATGCATAGCAATCCTGCCTACCCCATTTAGTTCCCAAGTGGCCGATGAACTCAGTTCTCTACGTCTGATGAGAGTAGGACATAGATTTGACTTTAAAAATATACACAATTCTTGATAATAAAACATGATCATTTTTAAAATATTTACTGTTAAGAGACTTTTTTTCTGTACACAATTTTTGGGATAGTTTTTGTGTATTGTGATGGTATAGTTATCACCGTCCCCTACATACTCGTATTTAAAAAACCAGCCCTGTAAACATCCCTAATGTTTAGTTTTGTGGGTCTGAGTAAATTTATTGTGTGTAACCGCTAGCTGTTGAGTCGTCTATTACATTAGACGATGTCACATGAGAGTTACCTGTTAATACACGTCCGCAGATCTCACGAACTTGTGCCTCCGTTACTCCTTCCTGAAACACAATACAATACAATACAATACAATACAATACAATACAATACAATACAATACAATACAATACAATACAATGCAATACAATACAATACAATGCAATGCAATGCAATGCAATACAATACAATTCAATACAATACAATACAATACAATACAATACAATACAATACAATGCAATGCAATGCAATGCAATGCAATGCAATGCAATGCAATGCAATGCAATGCAATGCAATGCAATGCAATGCAATGCAATGCAATGCAATGCAATGCAATGCAATGCAATGCAATGCAATGCAATTTAATGATCAATGAGGAGAGCGCATAAACTGGTAAATATGTCTAATCCTATTTGTAATATTTGTCATATTTGTAAGAGAATACTTCAGTAAGTAAAACTGTATTTGTTGATATCAGACAAATGGCAATTGATTGAGTTTGAGTACATCATTACGAAAGAAAGTAATGGAGAAAATGTACTTCCGGCCTTCTTCCACTGAGGAACAGAAATGAATAAGTTACTGAATACTAACCGGCGCTGCTGGGCCCGGAGCCCCTGGTAATCCTTCTGGGCCCCTTAAACCTTTTGGGCCCATTGGACCTGGTGCGCCGGGAAATCCAGGCTCCCCCTGCAAAAAAATATTATTGAGCGAGCGTAGCGAGCGTCACCACGGTACTCTTATGGCACTTTCTCTGTGTGTTTTTTTGTTTTTTTTTGTCCGCACAGCCCAGGTTAAACCGCAAATTCAATCGATCTGAAACTTTGCACATATGCTAACGTAATCTATGCGGTCCCTGGGATCGTTTTTGAACGGGCTCCTGTGATTGGTTCAAGTTTTAAAAAAAATATCTTTCGATTGGTTGCTCTGCTCAATTTGAAATTTAGCAAAGTCATTGCAACCAACATTTTACCTAATCATAAAAAGTTTCAGCCAAATCCTCCTATTGGTTTAAATTTGAAACCATTTTTCCTGTGATTTTTGAAATTTAAACTAGAACCGATTGACCGACCAACTAAAAACTTTGCATGGTTATTGGTACCAACATTTAAGATATTTTTGCCAATTTCCAGTCTAATCTGTCGTTATTTTCAAAAGTTTTTGTAATTCTAGGGACATTTTGCGTGTTGGCTGTCAAATTCACGGCGACTTCGAATCTTCAGTTCAAGGCAAGGTAGTTAGAGCAGAAAGTTTCAAACGAAATGAAACTAATAATGACCGTTCAACAGATTAATCTGATATTGTGTACACACACTACATATCATATCATATGGGTGGTCCCAGGTATATTTTTTGAACGAGATCCTGTGATTTTTGAAAATTAACAAGGAACCGTTCAATCATAAAGGTTTAATCGATCAACTTAAAACTTATCAAGGTTATTGGGACCAATATTTTTGGAGATTTTGGAGATATTTATATAAGTCTGCGACGAAATTTAAGAATTATTGGCTTTTAATGCCATTTTCAATTGACATAATTTCGGTTCGAGGTGTTGCGTGTATCCGTGCTCGCTCATCAACGCGTCACACAGAGCGTTTTCCTAGTATTATGATATGAAATAACACAATTTTTCCATTATTCACAAGAAATAAGTGCTGGACCTAGATCTCTTTGCTCAAACATTCAAATACGCCTACAAAGAGAAGTGCCTAAAGCCCCATTTACTCGGTGCAACTTCTTGTACAACTTCTGTACCACATTTTCTGTGTCACACTTCTTGAAAAGTTGCATCGTGTAAATACAAAATTGTATGAACAATGGGAATATGACACAGAAGTTGTTCAAGAAATTGCACCGTGTAAATGGGGCTGAACACAAATAACCATCTATACACTCTGGTGCAAAAGCAAATCAGCTTCAGTTGCAATAAAAACATTCATTTCTATACTTAATTTCTGACAGATATTAAAAATGTCAATAAGTTCATACTTTTTTGACTGGTTGGGCTTAAAATTTGTAAAATAAGAGACGATGGAGACTGAATGACTATCAAAATATGAGTGTGATCAGATTTTTTGAAGACCATTTTCATTTTTCAGGAGATCAGGAGATCATTTAAATTGTAACCAATTCAAAAAAAATTAGGGTCTGCAAACAAAAATGTGATCTTTACATGTGTGCAAAATTGCAGATCGATCGGTGAAACGATGCGACTTCTTTTGCTCCACAGCCAAAAAAAATTAATAAAAAGAGGTTCGTGTCAAAAGAGTAAAAAGGAGTCTTCGCTCGCTCAATTTCAACTGTATCATCTTGAGTCTAATTCAGCTATTGAAATGATTAAATGTTATACTCACATTTCGTCCTGGAAGTCCTGGATGTCCTTGAAATCCTGGAGATCCTGGATCTCCTGGAGGTCCTACCTGTGCTCCCACTAAACAACAACAAAATTCGCATTCAATTCAGAGATTCTAATATCGAAGTATAAATCAGTACGTCTGAATTAAAAAACTTCGGTAACTTCTGGGAAATATTCATCTCTGTAAAATATAGAAAATTATCAACTTACTTACCTATTATTGTTTATTTTGCTAAGAACAAACGCATTTTTGTTGACAATTAAACAGAATGCCTCGCTTCCAAACCCACTAAACAGAGCGTTTGCCACATTATTTGTTTGTTTATTTGTATAACACATCCAACAGAGTAAAACTCTACAAGCGGACATAACATATAAAATCAATTATGAAAGCTAACAGAGAAGAAAGAATCATGTAATACAATAAGTTAAACATTAAAAAGGAAAAATGTCAAAAAAATAATCACCACAAACTTAATTATGCTTATCCAATGCTAATCTATGAACCTAATCTTATCTGGGGCTACATACAAATCATAGTGGCCCAAATGTTTTCAATATAATTTTTAAATATATCTAAAGAGTTATCAATTTGGAAGTTTTTATCATAAGTATTCATAATTCTATTCACACAAGAATGTTTCAAAAAATGTACCTATCCTACTTTTATGAGATTTAAATGATGATTTTTGGAAATTGATTTGATACAGAAGTTGAGGAGAATCGATTGAGTTATTAATAATTTACGAAGAAATAAAATGTCAGTTATTCTCTCTTTGTGAAAGCGTGTGCAATTTACCCCTTCTTCGTGACAAATTATACGGATATGAAGGTCAACTCACCGTCAATTGTAACCCCCAAGACCAGAAGAGCTGCTAGAAGTTTGAACATCATCACTTGTAGATCTAATCTGACCGACTTTCCTCTCGGTCCAGCTTATCATGGAGGCTAAGGGGTCAAGTCAGAGGTCAAGAGAATGATAATGGTATTCAGAGAATATTTGGGAAAACCAGTGATCACAAGCGCGTGTGTGGTTGTATAACAGGCTGTCTTTAAGAGGCAAACGGAAGCGAACGAGAATCGCACGGTTCGTCAGAGCGTTTTTTGACATTTTGGCTTCCCAAATAATTTTAAGAACGACCCATAACAGCCTAATAGACTAAATGATGCCGCACACTGGAGTTCATTATGACCTCTGGTATGACCTCAAAGTGTTAATGTAGCACAACTGATATCTCATATCTTCCAAATAAGCTTATTTTTGGCCGAGGTACCAATAATCACTATTTACACGATACTGTGAAATATGAACAAGTTCTCTTGTCTAGATTTTGAGATATTGTAGTTATAAATTCCTATTTTTAACATGTAGTCTTATGGGGGCCATTAAAATCATGACGATTTTCATGCTATTTTTGAGTTTTTAATTTTACTGAGGTTCAACGTTTTTCAAAAAACTGATTTCTAGATAGAAAGTTGGACATTCTATTAGGAAAAAATTGAAAACAATACTAACGTGTGCTATTTTAAAAGTTATCAACCAAAAACTAAATGATTTCCCTATACCTCCTGTGTTACAGTTTTGTTCATTCTCGGAAGGCAATAAATTGAAACCTCGCTATAAGACAGGAGTTGCAAGTTAAATTACATTTTATGATTTATTTATACTTAAATATCTTAGTTGAAATGTAGGAATACGTTTTCTGAACTTGTAATTTCAAGATTTTTTTGTATATGTATTATGATGGTACTACCTTAAAGTAGTTATTGATCAGTGAACAGAAGTCACACTATCTTACTAATGTTAATTGAGGTAATGAATTGCACAAACTTTCCAGAATAAATCAGATTTGATCGAGATCGTAATTATTAATAATCTTCCTAGAAAAGTAAGTTTAGAAAAAATATTTTCACACTGTTTGCCCGCAGTTATTTTCAAGAGCTAATTCATAATTCTATTTTTTTTTACTAATAAATATGAACGTATAAAACTTTGCTGAATGTTTTGTTATTCGTTACTTTGCTAGAATCTGCATGTTAATTGAATGTTTATTTTGTAATAACACTTTTCGTGCAACAATTGAATGCTGGGCCGGAAGAACCAAGAAACCAACAATTTCATGTTGAGTAAAAAGCCAAAAACTATTTCAAGGCCATATGATCACAATTATTTAGTTTGGAAGATATGTGGATGTTATTATATAGGTTTCATTTCATGCAATAAATGGGCACCTGAACACAAAATTGATTAAAAAACTTACTTATTTGAAAAGGGTAATATTTAAGTACCCTTTTGATTTATAACTTTTCCTCCGAGTTCCTCAAATACTTTCGTTGATTATCCATCCACCAGTTTTGTTTTCTTGCTTTTATTTAAATGAATTAACAGTTTTGGTGACACAATGCAGTCTGCACCGTCGGCTATCTAGAATCACATTCATTGACCATGGCAGCCAACATTCATGATCAATTTTAGTAACGTCAACATTTAAAATATCAACATCTAAAGGTGGCAGTGGATAGACCTAGACATGCACATGCTAATTCCACACAAAAAAACTATTTCGAAAAAAGTGTTGGTTTCATGGTTATTCCGGCCCAGCATTCAATTCAAGAAACAATGTCCTAACTCAGACATTTTAAGTTGAATCAAGGAACACATTTCCAATATTCTCAGTAAACTCGGTCATTTATTGGTTTCTTAGAAAACAAAGTATAATCAATCATTGTGTAATAAAGATTATAAGTTGAGTGGCTGTGTCCGACTGTACTGTCTCGGAGGCCCACGGGGCCCGATGGACCTTGCGGGCCTGGCGGGCCTGGTCTAAAGGACCACAGTGTTCCCTTTCAAGCCCCTCGGACCTGTTGACACATTACATGATACTTGTAAAATACAACCACTTGTTCGATTTCCTATTTAGATAATATTTATTAAAAGTGAATTTTTAAGGTGACACTAGCGCTCTGCCGTTTTAGAAATTTGAGAGAGAAAAATTGTTTCATAAGTGGGTGTGACTTTGATAGTATGTTCACATGATCAGTCTGATAGTATATTAGTAGCACTATTTAATTTTTGCTCATTGCATCGTTAAGGCGCCGGTTATTCAACAAAACCGCGCAAAACTATGACATTTGCGATTCGATTGGAGACCAAATCCGCTAACCAATTGATCTCAAATTTTAATCGCAAGTAGATAAAAGACAATCTTAGGGTTATCACTTGGCACTTTTTTAAATTCAATTTCATACGGCACTCAGCTAGACAAGAAAATATACAATCTTTCACCAAATATCAACTAATTATTACTAATTAACAAAGCAAAAAATGTACTAAGTGATAACCCTAAGTTTGTCTTTTATCTAAAACTTAACTTAAAACTTAGACTTAGAGTTATCACTTCGCACTTTTTTTAAATTTAATTTTATACGGCACCCAGGGAGACAAGAAAATAGCAAATTTGTCACCAAAAATTCACTTATTATTACTAATTAACGAAACCAAAAATTAAAAAAGTACCAATGGAAAACCATAGGTTTGTCTTTTATCTAATCACGATTAAAATTTGTAAGAATTTTATCTACCCATTTCGTCTCCAATCGTATCGCAAAAAGTGTCTACAAAAAGCATCAAAATCGCTCGCGCTTGCAGCACCTTAATTTTATTGTCTTCAGACTTCAATAAAATAATTTTTAAATCAAAATAATCTGGGTATGTTTTGATTTATAAAATATTATTGTTGATTTAGATTAAATAATGTAAATATTTAATTTGATTATTAAAAATAAGTAATGTGAACATTCTAATTGATTGTATACTCGCTAACTTGATAGTGCCTGGGAAAAAGTTGTATGTTTACCTGGGTGACCATCGCGGCCTGAAGCACCTGGGAGGCCCTGGTCGCCTTTCAGACCTGTTAATACAGTAAAGTCGTTAGTGGTCACGCAGAACATACGGATTGCCACATCTGCTCACATTTTGTTTCCACATCGGCGGCGAAGTACTTATTTGTCCTAGATCCACTTTTTGAACATTTTGAGTTAGGTAGGTTTTTGCTTTTTGATACTTCTTTAATACATACATAACATAAAAATACTAATTTTCCAGAAAACCTTAATTTCTGAGCTATTCGCTTCTAGGTGGAATTTTGACAAATTTCTAAAAATTCCAAAAAAATTATCAATTAAGGTACACTTAGCAAAACAAAACTTGAACGTTCAATAAATCTGATGGGCTGATAAATGTTAGATCGCACCATCAGAAGTCAGTCTAAGCGATCTCCTTGGCTCACTCTAGTAGGTGACCTCACATTTCAATGATAATAAAAAGCTTTGATTGGTTATGGGACATGACCAGCAGTCATTCAAATTTGGTCAACGTTCAAGTTTTGTTTGGCCGAGTACCTATTGATGTAGATTTAATTTCCCCTCAAACTTAGTTCAAATATGACAGAAAATAGACATAGTCTTTTGATTCTTTACACGGTGTTTTTTAAAATTTAAAATTTTAAGAAACAATACATTAAAAACATTAAAAAAAACATTAAGAAACATTAAACATTTTTTAAGAAACATTAAAAATTTAATATTTTATTTTTCCTAAAATATGATGTACCTCGCCTTCTGTACAAAAACTATTTAAAAATTGGATATAGGACAAAATTTCGTTCCCATGACTTTATTTGTCCTATATCCAAACGGGGGTGCCCTTTATTGGGGTAATTAAGAGTACAATGAAGAAATATACTACTAGATATTATTCAAGAGATCCATAAGAATGAGTGATATTCTTTTATGTTAAATAGATTAAGTAGTTTTGCCAAGAGAATGTATTCAATCATCTTTAAACCTCATTATATCTCCGAATAGCAAAAAGCGGACATTGGACAAACAAGTACTAAGCCGACGACATACCACATATTACCACATTTGCTCACATTTGTTTCACATACCACATAAAATAACATTTGAACATTCGCTAAAATTCAAATTTAATTAAACCCTTTCCACAATTATTACACGGTTATTACCCATTGACACTGTAAAATTTCCTATCAAATTTTTGATAAATTTCTCCAAAGAAACTTTACGGCGTAAACATGGCAATAAGGAATTCTCCTTTAATTTTATTAAGGTAAATTCGTAAATAACAACACAAATAATAATCACAAACACTATTATTAATTGAAAAGTATAACATTTTCATTCATAAAAATCAATTTCAAATGTCATGGGACATTTTGGCGGGAAAAACGGCATGTAATGAGAATCTGGGTTGTGATGTCATTTCTAAGTCCACAACAATGTGTTACCATGGTGATATGCTTTGTTGTCATGGAAACATATGAGTTATGACGTCAATGTCAATTTTCCTGTTTTAAAGTTAGAAGAAAATTATCAAACTTTGTAAATCAATTCCGAGAGAACTATGGAACCCACAACAAAATTAATAACATATCTGTATTCAGCAACTTCTCCCCTACAATAACAATACAATATTTTGGAAATTTAATTTAGAGGAGGATTCCCTATTTGATGGTAAAATGTTCTGACAAAGGGTGGTATCTTATAAAGCACGTTCTATTTCTGTAAAAGATTTTATACGAGATTTGACAAAAGATTTGAACAAAGGTAGTGAAGGGAGTGTTTACCAGGCAGTCCCGGTAATCCTGGAGGTCCTTGAAGTCCTGGAAGTCCTTGAGGTCCTGGGGGTCCTGGAGGAACATTTTGACATTGACAGCCTGGAGGTGCAGTGGATCCCGCGCTCAGACGATCTAGAATCAGAAGAGATAGAATCACTAACAATTCCATAGGCTATAGATACTTGTAATCAATTCCAGAACTTTTCTCAATTTTTCTAATATAGAACCAATTGGCCATAAGACAGAAAAGTATCTGTAGGTGATATGATTAATTTGTACTTTTTCGTGGCACAAAAATTATCACAGTTTGTGCAAATGAATGTACATGCAAGACTTGCTATAGCGATTTTGTCGTATGTTGCAGGCAATTTTTTTTTGGATACGATTGGAGGCAAAATGGGTTGACGATAATGTTTTGAAATTTTAATCATGATTAGATAAAAGACAAACTTAGGGTTATCACTTAGTACATTTTTTGGTTTGTTAATTAGTAATAATTAGTTGATATTTGGTGAAAGATTGTATATTTTCTTGTCTCGCAGGGTGCCGTATGAAATTTAATTTAAAAAATATGCCAAGTGATAATCCTAAGTTTGTATTTGATCTACTTGCGATTAAAATTTGAGGTCAATTGGTTCACGGGTTTGGTCTCCAATCGTATCGGAAATTTCATAGTTTCGAGCAGTTTTTTTGAATAACCGGCACCTAATTAACAAGGCATGAAGAAAAAGAAAAAAGTGCTACTAATATACAATCAGACTGATCATGTGAACATCCAATCAAAGTTACACTCACTTATGAAACAACTTTTCTCTCTCAATTTGCTAAAACGGCGAAGCGCTTGTTAAGCGTCTTAAGCGCAAGTAAAGTACTTGAACATACGATCATAGATATGCAACCACTGAACCATCATGTGTCTGCTCTTACGGACTCTCTGAAGTAGCCAATGTCTCAGAAGGTTTATGAATCATAGGCCACCCCCTTTTTACTTCAAATCATAATCTTAATATTGAGTTACCAGCCGCTATGAGACTTGCACAGATATCACGAACTTGCTTCTCCGATAATACTCCCTGAAACACAAAATACAATACAATACATTACAATACAATACAATACAATATATAATGCAATTCAATATACGATAAGATAAATACAATACAATTAAATTAGGAACTAGAACCCAAATCGGGAACCCATTATATTTTTGTATGTGAAACTGACCTGGGGACCTATTCTATAACGGTCTTCCCAATTCCATTCTGATGGAATCCGGTCACGGCCATAAGGATTTACATTGCATGAAACCGTATTCCATCAATATTGGGAATTTAAAAGTTCTAAGAATAGAGGGCCCCAGCTGGCAATCCGTTACCATCAAATACCGTTTTTACTTTGACCAAGTGTCAATACACGTGTTTCTGAATACGAACCTCTCCTGGTGGCCCGCGCGAACCTGGCTCTCCTTTCTGTCCAAACATGCCTGGAATTCCTACAGGTCCTAATTGACCGTCGTGTCCAGTGTTGCCTGGAATTCCAGGTGGTCCCTGCGGAAACAATAAAATAGTTCTATACCTCTGGTCTGGAATTCGGAATGCGTATTTTTTGCATCGACATTTTTATTATCAATGAAATAATTCGCCCAAATTACCCAAAATGACTGTTCAAAATTGGATATGTATTACATATTAGTAAAGCATAACGCTTACCGGAGGCCCTGGAGATCCCTTTTCTCGAACAACTCCTAGAAATAAAATAGATACAAATTCAATAATTTTTCCATTTTTGATTGTCAATTAGTAACATCCATCTAATTTTATCCTGGACTGCCATCAAGCCTGAAGCACTTAATCACCTCTCGTTGCTTCTCAGACCTGTAAACTAAGGTATATTATGAAACTATAGCGCTCTCAAAGCATTTACCGTGTTTAAAGAATATCTGTGCATTAACAAATTTAAATACACTATAGGTACAAGAAATCCATAAATATTAGATATTTGAATTCAATTGGCATAATAATTTTTTAAATGCATTTCATTGTCGTATCTCTCAAGGTTTAGTTTATTTATTTTACAGTTTATTTTTTCTTGCGATGGTTAATTACACCGAATCCATTACGACCCTCAAACTTTGTACATTAAAAGTGTCTTAACAGTGCTGGAAGATCTCTTCCATTCCAACGTTTCATTCCCTTACATAATTTGTACATTTATTTGTGGGGAATCTCGGGAATATTTCCATAATGGGAACTTTGCTGGGATTTTTAATTTTCTAGGATATTTTTCTGAATAAGACGATATTAAAGCACATTTTTAAACTTCATTATCAACAAAAATGTCTACAGTTAAAACAAACGTAATTTACAAGATTTTGGGGAATGTTTCCTGAACCAGCTGAATCCTGGATGTTACCTGAATGTGTATCATTAATTATTGTGGTTAACATAATGGACTCCTTGAGATAAAGTCCTATAGTTAGTTACCTGAAAGTCCTTCATGAACAGTTTCACCTGGCCATCCCTTTGCACCAATCATTCCTGCCGACAGAATAACATTACATGAGAGTAAACTATTTCAATATTTACCTAATAATATTTGTCGGAGTAGAAATTGAAATTATTATTTACCTGGAACACCATCCAGACCGGGCAGTCCTGGCAAACCACTCTCGCCTGGCACACCTGTTAACACATTACATTTTAGATACAGTTTTAAGAGTCGACAGTACTCGCAGAAAATTTCGATTCCGAAGTGAGAAAAATCTGAGAAATGCATGAAATTGCATTAGCTCTGAGTTGTACGTGACATTTGTGACATTTAATCGTGTGTTGCATGTTGCATATACTGCTGTGAAGTAAGTTATTTTAATTCAAATATTGAAAACCACAAAAAACCATAAAAAGGCGGCCCCTACTTTTTTCTTAACGGCTTGACCGATTGTTTTCAAAATTTAACAGCTTAGAGATAAAGAGTAAATATGTGCCTCTAGTGATCCAAAAAAATTATAAAAAATGTTTTTTCTCGTTTTGAGGAAGTGCTAACATGTGCAATATATTAGTCTTTTTGGCACCACTACCCTGAAAATTCTAAACAAAAAATTACACTTTTGGCCCACTAGAGGCACAGATGTATTATTTATCTATAATCTGTGAAAATTTGAAGACAATCGGTAAAGCCGTTTAGAAAAAAGTAGGCCGCCTTTTTGTGCTTCATAAAACATGGATTTCATCAAGTATCGTAGACTCTTAAGGCGTTACAGCAGGGCATTTTTTAACGTGCAGCCAGGCCCAGTGTGTGTAGTTATCAATGTTCTTTTTACAGTTATCAAAATGATAACTGTAAGTATCATAGATAAAGTACACATACTAGGAGAGCAAAATAGTAAATACGAACAGTTTTTGCGTCAGAAACGCATGTAAACCGTAGCTATGAATGCCAACATCAAAACATTCCCTGCGGGGCACTTCTGGGGGAGGGGGCTAGCCCCCCTAATTATCCTTAAAAAATGCCCTGTAGGACGAGTATTCATTGTGCAATTTATTTGGCTTTGAATGAATTAATCTTATGTTGTAGACCAAACATCTAATTCTTTTATATTTTACAAAATAAATAGTTTAATTTGCCAACGATTAAAATTATATTAAATAAACGAAAAATATTATCTGTATACTTGTATCTGTATCTGTATACTTCTATTTCTTTCATAAAATCAAAGTGTTTCAATTATAAGTTAGAAGAACTTGATCAGATATTCCTCATTAATCCCTTAGCTTTCAGCGAGATACATTCCAAATCGTTTTTAGCCATTTTAAAATAGCCAAAATTCAAAAAATTCCCTGCGGGGCAAAAACTGTTTCCCTTATGTGAAGTGCATATACAGTTATCAATTTTTCTTTAAAAAATGCCCTGCGTTACAGACTTGCAGTCCAACAGACCCCAGATCCCTGCGCCCTGCAGGCGTAACGTCCCATCCCAAGGACGTTGTAACGCCCGTCGAGAGACTGATAACAAGTGGAGGGGGTCGTTACACCTTAGTCTTAAATTGGAAAAATTTAAAGATTCTCCACAAACTATATTATGCGAATCTAATTGAGCGAGCGTAGCGAGCGTCACCACGGTACTCTTATGGCACTTTCTCTGTGTGTTTTTTTTTTTTTTTTTTTGTGGTCACAGCCCAGGTCAAACCGCTCAAGCAATCGATCTGAAATTTTGTACACATACTAACGTACACTATGCGGTCCCTGGGATCGTTTTTGAATGGGCTCCCGTGATTGGTTCAAATTTAAAAAAATTAACTTTCGATTGGTTGCTTCGATCAATTTGAAATTTAGCAAAAACATTGCAACAAACATTGTACCCAATCATAAAAAGTTTCAGCCAAATCCTCCTATTGGTTCAAATTTAAAACCATTTTTCATGTGATTTTTTACATTTTAACTAGAACAGATTGACCGATCAACTTAAAACTTTGCGTGGTCATTGGTACCAACATTTTAGATATTTTTGCCGATTTTCAGTCTAATCTGTCGTTATTTTCAAAAGTTTTGTCATTTTAAGGTCATTTTATTCCATAATCTTGAAAAATGTATACTAAATTGTCATCCCTGCCTTCTTTAAGCTTCTGTTCCAAGGCAAGGCCTGTAGAGCAGCCAAGCTATCCACAATGTACAGTAAAATGTAAGCATTTTTGAGCTAGCGCATAAAATCGGATGCAGTACGAAGGCCAAATCCTCTACTTGGTTTAAGTTTAAATAATGTCTTCTGATTGGTCGACAATAAAAATGTTCACATTAAGTTCAAATTTTGCATGGTGATCAAGACCAACTTAATATTAAATTTTACATATTGTAAGCCCAATCAGTCAAGTATTAATTGTAATTTTACGAGTTTAGTATGGGATGTCACAAGAGATTTCTGGAGAAGGTATGTAGGTAAGACTTCACGACACAATGGATCTGTTATTCATCCAGAGTATTATGGAGATTGAAAAATTGCAGAGAAAATCGTCTTGTGCCGTGTCGTGCATCGTTACTATGGGGATGTTGCATGTTCTGTGCTCGCTCATCAACGCGTTACACTGAGCGTTTTCCTAGTATAATCTGGGGCTAAATCAAATACATATTGATTTAAGTGGACCTAATGCTTTCAATAGAATTGTTTAATATATCGAAAGTGTTATAAATTTGGAAGTTAAAATTATAAAAAGTATACATAATTCTATTAACATAAGAATGTTTCAAAATATTTATTTTTGGCGATTTCTGACGAGAACCGTGTACTGATTGTATTTTGACAGCTGTCAAAATACAGTCAGTACACATTTACATCTATCAGAATATTATTATTTGTTAAGATTTTTTTTAAAGACTTGGCTGAGAAATGAAATAAGTGTCCCTTATAGAATTAATAATTTATACAATGAGAGAAGTTTTCACGGAGTGGTATAATATTACCGGGTGGCGCAAAATAAAATCCCCCTTATTGAGAGGTCACTATATCGAAACTATTATAGATAGGATTCTGAAATGTGTACACATATTAGAAAACATACCAAAATTGAATATGTGCAAGTTTAAAAATCATTGCTATTGTAGGAAAAAAGTGGTTGGGCCAAAAAAGTGGTTGGCCCAAGTGGTTGGGTTTAATCAATAATTATAATAATCATGAAAATTAAATTATTACCAATATTTCAGGTCAACCCCATAGCTGCCTACGCAAAAGTACCATCTACTTTTGAACTTCGCATACCAATTTCAGATGGTTGCTAATAAGTGTTTTTGTGTTACAAAACAGGTACCAGGTGTTTAGGTGCTTAGGTAACTATACCTAAGGTACTAAGAATTTACAGTAGGAAGTCATTTGAAGGACGACATAACATAATTTGAATTGCTAGAAAATATTTAGTTCAGTTCTTTAGTATCTAAACAGTTGTATTGAGTTGGGCTCGATTAGGGTATGGAAAGACGCGGCCGGGACGCTGTTTCTTCAAAACTGCGTACGGTATCAAGCTGAAAATTTCAAATTATATTCAAAAAAAATTAAGATCGATTGTGTAAAAACTTCAATTAATTGGAATAAATGGAACGAAAATTATGGAATCTGGAAGTTGAGCTTGAAAACAGAATAGTGGGAAAAGGATCACTTTTATAACGTGTGTAATAAAAGTTTAGAAATAATCTTAATTTTCTGATTTTACGCTCAACTTCAAGTTTCCAAAATTTTCGTTCCATTCATTCAAATTAATTGAAAATATTACACAATCAATCTTAATATATTTTCAATATAATTTGAAATTTTCAGCTTGTTATCGTACGTAGTTTTGAAGAAACAGCGTCCCGGCCATTGGAAGTTTTCTCGACGCGCGCTACTTGAGCTCCGTTTAATCAATTTTTTGACAACCAAATTTGAACAGCTGTAACTTTTTTCCTACAATAGTAATGTTTTTGAAACTTGCACATATTAAAGTTTAGTATATTTTCTAATATGTGTACAAATTTCAGAATCATATCGACAATTGTTTCGATATAGTGACCTCTCAATCAGGGGGATGTTTTTTGCGCCACGCGGTATTTAGGTACAAGGGCTGCATCCGTATTACTTTATCTTCCAAGCTTACTCAAAAAATAGATTTCCTGCGTCCGAGCTAGTTCACATATGACTGACACGTCATAGATTTGTAAATGGGATCATCATCTAATTAGGTCATGTGAAATCAGTGGGTATTGTTACCTGGAAGTCCGTCAAAACCTGGACGCCCTGCAGGTCCTGGAAGTCCTGGATGTCCATAAAGTCCTGGAAGACATTGACCTTGACAGGCACGCTGCCGTTCTGTCAATCAATGCAAGATGTTATGCGATAACATGCCGATTCTAGAGCTCGGCCGTTTTAGCAAATTCAGAGAGATAAATTGTTTCATAACTTTGATAGGATGTTCACATGATCAGTCTGATTGTATATTAGTAGCACTTTTTAATTTTTGCTTCATGCCTTGTTAATTAGGCGCCATTTTTTTTTAACTAAACCGCGAAAAACATTTAATATTTTGATACGATTGGAGACCAAATCCGTGAATTAATTGATCTAAAATTTTATTGTTCAAGGATGAAAATTAATTTTTTGATGGCACTCAGCGAGACAAGAAAATAGTTCAGTTTTTCAACAAACATCAACTAATAAATACTTATTATTAACAAAACAAAAATTGTACTAAGTGATAACCCTAAGTTTGTCTTTTATCTAATCATGATGAACATTTCAAATCATTTCGTTCACCCATTTCATCTCCAATCGTATCCAAAAAAGTGCATGCAAAAATCAGCAAAATTGCGCTTGCAGCACCTTAAGCGATATTATTAACATGCCGAGATACTAAAATTATTTCCCCGGGTTTTCCCTGATTCTAAAAAGAATGTATTTCTAACTAAAGGCCACTACTGCCTCCTTCCTACCATCCATTATTCTCCTCATTATCAACAACCTTCATCATCGTATATAAAGAAGTGAGTTTACCAGCTGCTAGGACGCTTGTGCATATTTCACGGACTTGTGCCTCTGTTAAGCCATTCTGAAAATCATGCAACACAATACAAATGTCAATAACAGGTGGATGTTTAAACTTAAAATGTCACTTCGGTGACTGATAAAACCCTGTTCACACTGGGAATTCGATCATGATCCAGTTCAATTACAATCGAAATCAAAATGGAGGCAAGATTCAAGTTAAACTTTATAATGTTTGTTACATGCAATTAGAACATGCATTTGTACATTTTCTTTTTTAAAATTCATAATTTCTTTTGTTTGACCTTGAGTTCGATCATGATTCAGATTTCGATTGCGTTCTTACAAGTTACAACTCAATCGAGATTTGGATCATGATCGAGTTCGATTGAGTTCAGTCCACACACATTTTCGATTGCAATCGAGATTTTGGATCATGATCGAATCCTCAGTGTGAACAGGGTATTAGTTACTTCATTTGACCTGTATTGCGAGAATAAACAGACAGAAAACAACGGAGATTCCAGCAATATAATCACGGTCTTCTGGAAATTTCCACAAATTTTTAAAGAAATACGAATTTCTAGAAGGCCGTTTCACCATTGCAACACAATTTTACATGAAAAACTACACTTTTCATAATGAAAAACGTCAAAATAATGCAGAAAAACCCTCATGGCTCAGTAAATCATCCAGGATAATTTACATTTAAAACTGTTAGAATAAAATATTGTACCTGATACACGAAATAGTAGTTTTTCAAAGAAATCAAAGGGTGGGAAATCAGATTAATACATTTTTGAAAATATCATCATGTCATTTTCTGTATGGTCGTAATGTTTAATTGATAGAAAAACTGTAAATAAGAAGTGATTTATCTCGAAAATTAGTTCAGCTTGCCTACTTTTTCTTGGCAAATTATGGTGCAGAATGATATTTTCTATATGTGTGTAGAATTTAAACGATTGCATAGGAAAATGGAGATATGATGGTCCCTCCTTAACCACTTCTATGTCATGTATCTGAGTACGAACCTCTCCCCTTGTTCCCGGTTCTCCTGGCTCTCCCTTTGGACCTCTTACTCCTGGAAGTCCCGGACGTCCAGGAACACCATCAAGTCCAGGAATTCCTGGAAGACCAGATGGGCCCTGAGGACAAAAGTGCAGTTTTAGTACCGACTTCTTCAGTCGTTCATTACATCACTCTGAACTTGTATTCCAGAGCCCGGGTTCGATTCCCGCGGCCGTCCTTCCTGACTGGGGTTTATTCATGGTTTTCCCTCAGTCGACAGGCAAATGCTGGGAAGGTACCCTACTAATAGGCCACGACCGCCCCCTTCCCACCTTCCATCCTTACCTACTCTTCACCATCATCTCCCAATCATCATCATAATCATTCATCCGTCGCCATTAGCCTCGCTGCAGAACAGTGCGACGTTAAGCTCCTGACAAAAAAAAAATGCACTCATTTTTTAAATACAAGTGGGTAAAATTTTAATGATTTATTAAATTACGCAGCACTTACTAATTTGATCTCTTATATAGGCACCGAGTGTTCGCCACGAGTGAGAGAAATTAGCAACATTTGTGGGAAGATCGTCAACTGTTTCATTTCTCATTGGCCGTGACCTAGCAACCGATCAGATGTCAACAAATGTACTCAAAATATTTCGGAATCAGAACTTAGTCGCGCAAATTAATATTGTGATCAGATTCAGTGAAATTGTGAACACTTTGTTGTTAATATTTTGTAGGCGAATAAACATTAGATAAACTTGTGTAAATTTTAAGAATTGATAATGCGTAATATGTGCAGCAACATAACATATAACTGCAGCGACTTGGACGCCTTGCCAAAAGGTAAGCTTCCTTCCCACAGATTAGGTGGCTCTGTCTGTACTTTTGCAGTGCCATCTGTTGTCTAAACACGCTGCCTATAATAATGGACCAATGGTGATGGGAGGAGTCAATGTAGAATAATAGTTTTCTTTACTCACACTAGAGCAGCACTGTCCATATAGTGGGAGAAAGAGCCAATCAAACATTTGGGGGAAAGATAGACAGTTGAATTTCCAGATTGATCCATTTGCATTGATTACTATTGATTACTGTGCTGTCACAGCCTTCTTGATGGTCACAGCCCACATCCTTCTGTCATCTGTTTTATTCGTGATGTCACATAGCAAGATAATGACTAGTGGTCGTGGACCCAGCGCTCCAGCCATGGTGCTTAGAATTCACCGTAATTCATACAAATCTCTGATGAAATAATACGTCAAACAACAGCATAAAACAATTGTATCTTACCGTACGCTCCAATTATATGTTTTTAATTGAAGTTCCAATTAAACTATCCCAAAATAATTCATTTCTGTATTCATAGGTTGCATGTGATGCCATCTCATTGTTGCCGTCGCCATCTTAATGGCACGCAGAATAGCTGTGATTCTCTGCTTTTTTGACGATATTTTATAGTTAATGAGTACCTGGGAAATTGTATAGGCTCCGGAGATTACTTTAGTACGAAGAAAAATCAATCACATTACAAAAGTACATCGATTTACCTCAATAAAGTTATAAATCTGACCCGTCAACGTGCCAACGTAATGGGTGGACAATTCAATAATTTAGCATTGCTGATATAAAACAAAAGATGTTCGTGCAAGCTATGAATTGCAACGTTGTCAGGTGTTTGTTAAATTTCTCACATTATTCACATTTTCTTTCTTATTTGGCCGGTGAGCCTATATTTTTAATAGACAGTCTTATTCTAAAAATATTATTTTTAAATTGAGACTATTTTCAATATTTTGTCATTCCTCTTGCGGTTTTAGGAGCAATTTAAGACCATTATTAATGGACGATTTCATGTCTCCCTGTGTTATCTTATGGGGAAAAAGTGATCTTCAATCAAGAATATCTAATTATATCATACGGTAAGGGCCAAATGTTTTTTGCTAGTTGCATGTAATATGGTTTCATTAATCTTTGGTGTGAATTACAACAAATCCTCATTCCTATGCCGTAACCCTGGAATCTCCTTAAACATGAAATATTCTAACACTAGCCTTTCATTGCATATTTTAAAATAATCTCCCTTTTAACTAATTGCCTATAACAAAATCGATTGAAATAGCTTTCATATGGAATATAAATACTCTGTACGTACCGGCGGTCCCGGATCTCCTTTCACCCGAAGCATACCTGGAAAAAAAAAACATATTCAGCATAGATCAATTATCCAGGATATTTCAGATATTTTATTACTGCCTCTTGCATTTCGTTTCGGCTATTTCCAAAATATCTATATAGAGCAGAGAGTCGCAAACGCATTTGAAGTGTACAGGGGAAGAACGCTATGAGTCACATTCGGATGAAACTGAGATAAACGAAGCTTTATGCTGAAACTTGTATCTATCTTCCATACAAATCGATATTTTAATTGCGTTTTCAAGCTTTGTGACAATATTTTCTAAAAACCGAGGGTATATTCTGAAAGCTCATAAAAATCACCTCGATGATCTCGCTCTTGTCTACAAAGTTTTTAAAATTTCAATATTCGTTAGTTATTGTTTCACCCTCAATAGTATTGAAAAATTAGATGGGGTACCTGAACTAAATTCTGAGATATTCACAGTTTAAGTTTCACTTCTGACCTATACTTTAACATTGGAAGTGGTATAAAAACGTCAGTTCAATTTTTTCCCCACAATTTAAAATATGTTCCCACTTTGTGAATATAACCAAAATTAAAAGGAAGGTAGAATACATATTAAAAAAACACAATTTCGTCAAGAAGATATAACCAAGCTGAACTAATTAAATGATATTCATAATATATTAGTACTACTTTTCTGATATTCCCATCAGAATAATACAAATTGTTCAAATATAAAACATTGTCTGCCAAAATTTAGTTTATTTTCATGAAGCACTTCACTAAAATTATTTCAACATGAATTATATCCCCAAAACTACGCAAATTTCAACATTTGAACAAATCACTTCCCATATTTTAGTACTGACTTGTATTTAGGTCAATGTTTTCATCGAATCCATAGCGCCACCTTAAACTATTTTTTTTAAATGGACTCTAAGCGTTCATTCCCTGAATGATTCGCATGCATTACGAATGCTCGCTCATTAACGCGTTACATAGAGCGTTTTCGTATAACAAATGCGTGCAACTTACTCGTATCATTTCCCGCTGCCAATCTTAAGACGAGAGCGAAGAGAAGAAGTTTGAACATTGCGAAGCGCTGATTCCAACAGACTCCAGATTCTCTTGGCCCAGCTATTTATCAAAAACACATCGAAGTTCACTCGGGTTTAAGATCACGAGCAGCTTGTGATAAAAACATCGTGAATACATTGCGAGAGTGATTAAGCAACTGTTTTAGTTTTTTGTCTGGGTCTTAACGCCGCACTGTTCTGCAGCGAGGCTAATGGCGACGGATGAATGATTATGATGATGATTGGGAGATGATGGTGAAGAGTAGGTAAGGATGGACGGTGGGATGGAGGCGGTCGTGGCCTATTAGTAGGGTACCTTCCCAGCATTTGCCTGTCGACTGAGGGAAAACCACGAAATAACCCCAGTCAGGAAGGACGGCCGCGGGAATCGAACCCGGGCCTCCGGAATACAAGTTCAGAGCGTTAACCACTCACCCAACCTGTTCCGTGATATGCAACTGTTGACATTGCTTTAATAAAGTGCGTGTTTAACGTCGCACTGTTCTGCAGCGAGGCTAATGGCGCCGGATGAATGATTATGATGATGATTAGGTGATGATGGTGAAGAGTAGGTGAGGATGGACGGTGGGATGGAGGCGGTCGTGGCCTATTAGTAGGGAAACTTCCCGGCATTTGATTCTTGACGGATTGTAAAAACGAATAACTAGACAAGATAGACGCTAAAGGAATAATCCGCGACCCCCACATAATAAAATCTTTTCACTGTGACGGTCATACACTAAGACCGTCATAGTGTTAGACTGAGATAAGACAATTCCCTAGTCCCGATTTATAATATAAAAATTAAAATGTATTAGCGCGGTCCGCCAAAGCATGCTAGAGATCCAGCCCGCCGGTAAGACGGTCTTAGCAACAGTCACGTGACATTAAAATTAATATTAAATTCGGACTAGACTGGGACTACCGTGGACCGTCATTTCTTGGTCTTACCGCGGTCTAAGTGTGAAAAAACACGATATTAGTTAGGTCCGTACTCCAGACGTTTTTGATATAAATAATAGTTCCTTAAAGAGAATTATTCTGATGAGACTTTTGATTTGTTTATGCTCTTCCATGAGAGACATATGGGGTCTACGTGTCCTAATGTACTTGGTTTGCATGTTGCACATGCTCACTACATAACCCAGCGTGGAGGCTTTGGCTATCATCAGGTATTTGCCCGTGATAATACATGAATAGTGAACAGTTGGAGCTAATCAAACCCACAAAGCTCTCTTTAGGCAGCTATCGCAAATAAACAGGTTGGAAGTATTATGCTAGCAAAAAAAAAATGATACAATAAATGTGTGAATTTACAATTGAAGTGCAAATGGGAAGAAAGACAATACAATTTGATATAACTCGAAGATAAAACCGTCCGATAAGTAACCAAATATATATTTTTTTTTCTTAAGACGGCTGAGTCGTAAGCGTGGCCTTGAGAGTTTTTAATCGGTTTTTATCAATATCTTTTACCAATGTAATTGGTAACAAAATAGGGCTTTGTACGAGTATTCAGATCAGTTCAATGTAAATAATTTCATAGTTTGGAATAAGTTATTAGCTTTATTTTGTCCAACAGACGTTTAGTGCCATAATTTTACTAATTTTCGGGCACTAGACATCTGTAGGACAAAGAAAATCTAATAAACCATTACAAGCTATGGAATTATTTTTATTGTACTGTTCTGAATACTTGTACAAAGCCTTATTTTGTTAACAATTACATTGGTAAAAGATATTGATAAGAATCGATTAAAAAACTCTCTAAGGTCAAACTCATATCCAGCCGTCTTAACTTTTGCATTGACTGTACAAGTACAGTTCAGTAAAGTCTTCCTATGTACCCCTCAATAATATTTTTCAAAACCGTTTTTATGCGAATGACAAAACCGTTCTAATATTACTGTTGTGAAGTTATCTGAGCATTTCTAACATTTTCTTTCAAGTATTGTGAAGCACGATTAGATATATGGGAAATACTAGGAAAACGCTCAATGTAACGCGTTGATGAGCGAGCACGGATACACGCAACACCTCGAACCGAAATTATGTCTATCGAAAATGTCATTAAAAGCCAATAATTCTTGATTTCGTCACAGACTTGTATAAATATCTCCAAAATCTCCAAAAATGTTGGTCCCAATAACCTTGATCAGTTTTAAGTTGATCGATTAAATCTTTGATTGAACGGTTCTTTGTTAATTTTCAAAATCACAGGATATCGTTCAAAAATATACCTGGGACCACTCAAATCATATGATATTAGTGTGTTCACAATATCAGATCAATCTGTTAAACGGGTATTATTAGTTTCATTTCGTGTGAAACTTTCTGCTCTAACTACCTTGCCTTGAACTGAAGATTCGAAGTCGCCGTGAATTTGACAGCCAACACGCAAAATGTCCCTAAAATGACCAAAATTTTTGAAAATAACTACAGATTAGACTGAAAATTGGCAAAAATACCTTAAATGTTGGCACCAATGACCATGCGAAATTTTAAGTTGGTCGGTCAATCGGTTCTAGTTTAAATTACTAAAATCACCGGAAAAATGGTTTCAAATTTGAACCAATGGGAAAATTTGTCTGAAATTTATTATGATTGGGTACAATGTTGGTTGCAATGACTTTGCTAAATTTCAAAAATGATTGGAATAACCAATCGAAAGATACATTTTTATAAATTTGAACCAATCAGGGGATTTCAAAAAAATTAGGGTCAGCAAATCTCATATTTGGTCTGGACATGTGTGCAAAATTTCAGCTCGATCGAATAAACGGTGGTCCGTGCCAAAAGAGCCAAAAGGAGACGCTCGCTTCGCTCGCTCAAAAACTGCATGTCAATATGTTAAAGAAGTAGAATGAGCCATATTTGCTTGCTAGTTATGTTTGTATAAAATGTCGCATGCTTTACTGCACATCTATCATTCCAGGGCACTTACATGAATGTATTGATTTGATTATGTGTGTAACATGTCCCTGGACATAGTTCATGGTTCAAAACATCTTAATATCTGGTAAGTTCGGACCCAAAACAAATATCTCTTGCACGCTCACGACCTACTCAAACATTATTATTTTCAGTTATTGTTTTCACTAGTTGTTTCAGAACAAATCTAATTTCTAGTTGATATTTGCGTCTTATTAGTGAATAAATGTCTCAAATGCTGGGTTGTGACTTAGATAAGTACCTTATATATCATTATCATTGTATCATAATCTAGATAATTATATAGATTAATATTTTATTATTTTTTTAAGAAGGTCCTAGATCAGGGGTTGGCAACCTTATTTGGTGAAGGAGCAATTTCCCAAAAATTAATAAATTAGATAAAAATGGGAGCCGCAGCAGAGGCAATCAAATATAATACACCGAAAATAATAAATTGAACTACTAGTTTATTTTGATATTTTGAAGAAGGCCCCAAGTTGTTGCCCCGCAGGATGGCTTTTTAAGAATTTCGACAATTTAAAAGTGATTCTGGGACTCTAAAATGAACGAATTGAATCAAGTAACTTTCCAATTGTTGCCCCGCAGGGCGTTTTTTAGAATATCAATAATTGATTATGGAACTTTAAAATGAACAAATTGAATGAAAATATTACCTTCCAATTGTCGCCCCGCAGGGTGTTTTTTCCGAATTTCCACATTTTCCGATTCCAGATCTTTATTTAAATTATAACGAGCCATTCAAGAACCACCAAGGAGCCGCAAAAAATATATAAAAAATAAAAAATATTGTGATCTTTTTCCAATTATTTAGATAAAAAATATAAAATTCAAAATATATTAATATGTATGAACATGCACGAACCTTAAATGTCAGATGATATGAAAAAGGAAAATCATCTCCGTTTAGTCGCATTAGTTGGCTAGCTTAGACGGTCTCATTAAAAAAAAAATCGAGTTCCGAATTTAGGATTCGAAAAACGTTAGGGAACAGTATTATTTGGTAAAAAACAATATTATCTATTATAATTATCTAGATAATTACTTGTTATCTGTATCTATTATCAAGATGATTTGTTGGAAATTGATCTATTACCTACCTACAATATATTTTCGTCTGGTTATCTTTATCTAGATAAAAAAATTATCTAATCGCAACACTTCTCAAATGTACTTTTTATAAAATCGAGATGTTTTCAATATTTTGCCCTCAATATCACAAACATCTTGATGTGAATATGTTTTAGTATTTTCATTATCTCGTTGTGTTTGTTATTCTTGCTCTCTTTCCTTGTCATGGTGTTGGATATTTTATCGATGTCCCTCTCTCTCTTTTCTTTCATTGTCATGGTGATGGGATATGTTCCTCTCTTTCTCTCTCTATCAGAATGTCTGCCCGTCACTTCGACAAGTCTAGTCC
Source organism: Leuctra nigra (assembly GCA_934045905.1). Taxonomy (NCBI): domain Eukaryota; kingdom Metazoa; phylum Arthropoda; class Insecta; order Plecoptera; family Leuctridae; genus Leuctra; species Leuctra nigra. Next base: position 1,973,669 of record OW203770.1, read on the forward strand.
AGCGGATGCGAAAACCCTCACTAGGTATGTATTTTACCTAGAAATATTACACTTGACTAGGCAGTGCCTAGGTATGATTCCATTATGAAGTGACTACAGTTCGTTTTTCCTATGTATGATCTCTCACCAGATTGTTCTGCTAGGCCGAGAAAGACTTCATTGCGCGCTCACCTTGCAATGTTGTCTTTCTCGGCCTTACAGAACAACTGACGGTGTCTCGGTCTGTAGAGAGTTCAAACATAGGAAAAACGAACTGTAGCTGAAGGGACTTTACCTCATTTAGTGCAGTCCATAAACCCCAATTTAGGGGTCAATTGTGCAAATAGTGATAGAAACATGAAAATGTGTGTACTTACTAATTCGACCATGAGAAATCCGAAAAATTATGGCCCCAAGCTGAATTCCTGCAACTTTTGGAGTAATTAATAAATGAAGTCATACTTTTGAGTAAAATTGTAAAATTTCATGCTGTTTTCATGTAATTAAAACACATAATATAAGTACCTTGATTCAATTTGAGCCTTCTAGGTGTTCATTCTTTATGTATTTAATAAAACAGTTGACGATTTATATTTAAAATAGTAATTATTCAATTTTAAAATGTCCAAAAAGTAGACAATTTCTTGTTTTATTTGACATTTAGTTTTTTAATGTAATTAGTTATTAGCTCCGAAAGTTGCAGGAATTCAGCTAGGGGCCATAAATTTTGGATTTCTCATGGTCGAATTAGTAAGTACACACATTTTCATGTTTCTATAATTATTTATACAATTATTGGGTTTGGTTTAATTCACATGTCTGCTTCAGCATAGAAGTATTGAACACTACTAGGCAGTGCCTAGGTATCTCCATAGCTGTTATACTATACGTTACTTTGGTCGGTCCGAATCTTCGAAGAAAGAAATCAGACCTTATCGTAAACATCAAGAAGATTCCAATCATACCCAGCCGTATTCTTCAGAACAATTGGAACAAAGATATCAAATGTTTTTACAAATTAGAACAGAGATTCCTTCTAACGTTCGGACCCACTGTATAGGTACCGAGAATATTTCTCAAAGTAGCTTACTGTCTCAGAACTCTTCTATCAAAGTCTATTATTTAGCTTGGAATGTTTATTGGTTTCTTTTGTATTATACTGAAAGGTTTCTCCGGTGGAATTATTTATATTGCATGGTAATTAAAAAGTAACGTTGCCATTTTGCAATTGCTGTATCATTTAGGTTCAATAGAAGTTGATGGAGTTCACTTTAAGTACTCTTCTAACAACACTACTCAAGATCCCACATCTGCCACCATTTGTAGATCTACAAATGGTGGCAGAAATAGGATTTTTTTGGTTAAGTCAGATATGTGTCACCCATATTTTATAGTGCAATAAACATAATAACGTGCAAAAATAGGTCACATTTGAGTTTGTTTAAAGTTATGATAGGTCAATTAGCAACATTTTAAGAATAGTTGTTAATTTCTCAAAACCTCAGAGCTGAGCCCCCTGAAATCAAGTTACCTTTTAAACTATTGATAGAAAGAATGATCAAATTTTGAACCGAAATTTTAGGATTTTGAAAAAATACAAGTTTTTATAATTCCCAAATCATTGAGTGACAGAAAAAAAAAATGCGGAGCGTAATTGGGGGCCTTTTATTTCCGAAATATTTCCGAAATATTTCATTAAAAAATACATTAATCTTGAGTGTAAGTCTTTACATTGTGCTTATTATACTTTTCTGTTATGTTTTTCTTGAACAAAAATTAACTTTTAAAGTCACCAAATTGTTTTTACATTCCATTATAAAGTTATACAAATCTAAAAAAACGCCCTGCGGGGCAGGTTGGTGGGCTGCTTTCTTCTAAAAACTTCTGAATAGTAACAATAGCCGCCGTGACCCCTGACGAGCCAGTCCAGCACTGGAGTATCGACCAATTACAGCTTAATATATTAAATAATGCTATAAACTGGAGTACTTTATGACCTGCCAAGTGTTAAATACGATTATTTTACCAAAAATATCGTATTTAACACTTTAAGGTTGTACCAGACCAGAGGTCATAGTGACCTCCAGTGTGTGACGTCATTTAATCAGTTAAGCTGTAATCGGTCGTTACTATCTGATTTTTAATTCTGTAAGTGTGAAAACGCTTTAACGATCCTTGCGTTCCCATTCTCTTACTCTTTAAAATTACAAATAATTCTAAGCACTATGGACACATCCTCTTCAAGAAGACATTTGTACAGTTTGATATTAAGTCTTCACCAAAAGCAACTCCTCATGTTACAACCATTCTCCCCCGAGCCATCTAGATTCGAACATATTAATCTGCAAGTTCTCTTAAAGTTTGCATCACTAATGGGAGATGCTGGAGGCTGTATCATTATCTCCGTCTGATGAGATCTGTTCTCTGCTCTCTTCCATGCTCGCTGGTGACGTCACTCCTCTCCTCTCCTCTCTCTCGCTCTTCATTCAACAAATAATCCGGGATTTCATCGCCGCGGCACGCGCGGAATTTTCCATTTTACTCCGATTCGATTTCGTATCGAATTTTTCACATACTCATTTCTCCGATAATATTTACTTTACATTTTTCATTATTTCTTTACGATTCACTAAAAAAATATTACACCACGCATTGAAATATAAACCACAACCATTTTGTCTACCATCAAATTACTTCAAAATCAAATCACATTTACTCAAAAAAAAAATGTATCACAAAACCTAAACAAACTTATGCATTTAACTCACTACTTTCTTATAAGTAAACAAAACTTATTGATGAAAAATAAAAACTAAACTCCGACCGTTCTCTCCCATGACCTTGAACTACCGCCTCCATGACCTTGACCCCCAACAGCCAACCCAACCGACAGCACCGGAAGCGCGAGTCGAACGTGAGCGAGGCGACGATGACGACTCTGGTCGGCGGCAACGGATCGGCGCGCGTTTCCAACGGCTCCGGCATGGGCGTCGGTCAGACGTCGGGACGCCCGACGTCGATCAGCCCGTTCTTGACGGCGGAGAACGCAGTGTGAACGACGTCGATGGTGGGCGCCGGGACGCTCCACGTTCACGACGCCGCTTGAACGACGTCCTCTGCCGTGGCTAGAGGATCGACGTCCGCGAAACGGCGCGACGCCCGACACTCGTGAACGACGTCGTCGTGTCATCGGAGGTCAAGAGAGAGACAAGAAAAGTCTATGGACAGTTAAGAACGGTTTGTGATTGATGAAAAATTAATTATTCTCGAAATTGTACTATTTTTAAAATCCTCAATGTGACTTTGAATCGTATTTCATGATTTTGTTTGATATAGAAAATGCTTAGAATCGAGTTGAGGGAATCTCGTCCATGTTTTATATTACGTTAACCTTTTGGTACGATACTTAACGGGAATATGATAAGAAGATGAGGAAGTTTGTGCATTTGAATCGAATTGGCAGTGGCTGGAGAGTGAAAAGATACTGCGTATGTTTTTCAATGTTTTACATTCACCAAATATACCAAAAAAAGTAAGATGTTTACCTATTAATTAATGTGAAATTAACGTAACTGCAAAACTCTGACGACTTCTGTACTTCTGTCACGTGACCATACAAACCAAAATGTTCAGCCAACCTTCAACGACTTTGCAATAGACGAAACTGTTGCAAGAGTTCATACTAGTGGGTCTTCGATCTTTCTTACAGTTTTAACCAATCAGCTTCTACCAGAAAGGGTATAAATAACTTTTAATAAATAAACTTCTGTTAATGTAACCTGAGGTTAATGTAAACTAAAGGAATAAGCTCCGAAATCAACATTGCATTAAATATAATGGTTACACATTTCCTTAAGTGGAGCTTAAGAGGCAAACGGAAGCGAACGGGAATCGCACGGTTCGTCAGAGCGGTTTTTTGAAATGGTGTCTTCCCACTCAATAATTTTAAAAAATCAGATAGTAACGACCCATTACAGCCTAATAGTGTTAAAAAGTGTTAAATACGATATTTTTAGTAAAATATTAATAAATAATCGTATTTAACACTTTGAGGTCGTACCAGAGGTCATAATGAACTCCAGTGTGCGGCATTATTTAGTCTATTAGGCTTTATGGGTCGTTACTATCTGATTTTTTAAAATTATTTATTGGGAGGACAAAATTTCAAAAAAACGCCCTGACGAACCGTGCAATTCCCGCTCGCTTCCGTTTGCCTCTTAAGTGGAGCTTAAGTGCTAAACTTTACTTAAACTGAAGCTTATAAACTATTGGTAATACCGGTCTTAAGTTATCTAAACTGTCTGTGAACTGTCACTTTTGTTCAGATAATGACACGTTTCATTGAAAATCACTTTTTATCTCAATAAAGTCGAATTGAGTTAAGTCAGGTGTTTTTGTGTGTGTATTTTACCGTTTCGTCTGATATTTGCTATAAAACGTTGAATTCACTGAGCTCTATATTAATCGTATATCTGGTTCGTTGTACTTAATTAAGTAAGAGTTAATTATCGAAGTAATGTTTTGAGCTGAGCGTCATTAATAAATGAATTGAACTGATGTAAGGTATGTGCGAGGTCAAGAGTACACTGGCGTGTTGACTCGAAGAATGTTGTGATTCGGGAATCGAACCAATGTACATGAAGGTTTCAACGCGCGTATCTGATTTGAAAATGGTCAATTAATTATCCAGAAGTTTGTCGGCAAGAAGGAATTTAATAGAATATTTGTAATTGTTTATTGGTTGGACAATTGTCCAAAATACATGTTACATGTTTTGTCTCCCTTTTTATTAATAAATTCCTGTTTAAATTATAAAAAAATTAATTACTTTCCTACTAATACTTTTTTATACTTATACATAAATTTATTGTAATTTTTACTTAACTTTAATGTACATTTTAGCTTAAGAGGGCTGAGTAGTGAGCGTAGCCTTGAAGGGGTTTAATCGATTTTTATCAATATCTTTTACCAATGTAATTGTTAACAAAATAGGGCTTTGTACGAGTATTCGGAACAGTTCAATGAAAATAATTTCATAGTTTGGAATAAGTTATTAGTTTTATTTTGTCCAACAGATGTTTAGTGCCATAATTTTACTAATTTTCGGGTACTAAACGTCTGTAGGACAAAGTAAATCTAATAAACCATTACAAGCAATGGAATTATTTTCATTGACTGTTCTGAAGACGCGTACAAAGCCTTATTTTGTGAACAATTACATTGGTAAAAGATATTGATAAAAATCGATTAAAAAACACTTCAAGGTCAAACTCACTACCCAGTCGTCTTAAATTAAATTTTAGCTATGAAGATGTCATTTAATTCTTGAGTACTCTTTTTATACATGGAATAATGTTTAAATAGTTATTGAAACAATAACATGTCTGTGGTACCCGCGGGTACGGTGTACTCTTACCCGCGCGCGTACTATATCTACTCCCCACGTGTTGGTGTACTCCTCCCCGCGCACAGAGTATAGCTAGTATTAAGACGGTGCTAGGCTCAAAGACTGTTATTGAAACGATAACATGTCTGTGGTACCCGCGGGTACGGTGTACTCTTACCCGCGCGCGTACTATATCTACTCCCCACGTGGTGGTGTACTTTTCCCCACGCACAGAGTATAGCTAGTATTAAGACGGTGCTAGGCTCAAAGACTGTTATTGTAACGATAACATGTCTGTGGTACCCGCGGGTACGGTGTACTCTTACCCGCGCGCGTACTATATCTACTCCCCACGTGTTGGTGTACTCCTCCCCGCGCACAGAGTATAGCTAGTATTAAGACGGTGCTAGGCTCAAAGGCTGTTATTGAAACGATAACATGTCTGTGGTACCCGCGGGTACGGTGTATTCTTACCCGCGCGCGTACTATATCTACTCCCCACGTGTTGGTGTACTCCTCCCCGCGCACAGAGTATAGCTAGTATTAAGACGGTGCTAGGCTCAAAGACTGATCTGATGTCCGCGCTCAGCTTAGCTTGCACCTACTCTAGATATTGTCACGTGATCACTACGAGGAGATCAAACCCGGGTCCCCTGCGTGGAAACACACGTATTAAGAGGCAAACGGAAGCGAGCGGGAATCGCACGGTTCGTCAGAGCGTTTTTTTGAAATTTTGTCTTCCCACTACATAATTTTTAAAGATCAGATAGTAACGACCCATAACAGCCCAATAGACTAAATAATACCGCACACTGGAGTTCATTATGACCTCTGGTGCGACCTCAAAGTTTTAAATACGACGATATTTTTAGTAAAATAATCGTATTTAACACTTTAAGGCCGTACCAGAGGTCATCATTAGTACTCCAGTGTGTGGAATTATTTAGTCTATTAGGCTGTTATGGGTCGTTACTATCTGATTTATAAAATTATTTAGTGGGAAGAAAAAATTTAAGAAAATCACTTTGAAGAACAGTGCGATTCCCATTTGCTTCCCCAACCCTTTTAAGTACACCGTCAAATGTATATAAACAATAGTTAATAATTCTTTTTGTCGGATCGTAAAAATATTACAAACCAAAGTATCTAAAGTCTATTTTCATCTGTACCTTGTATTTTTCAATGATAGATAATTCTATTATAAAGAGTGGTAAATATTTAATATAAAACCTATTTATATCTGTGATTAATAATGTTAACTATATATATTATACTTGTTAATTAATGAGTGCGTAATACCAAATGTGACCAAATAGATGTATAATATTTATTTCGATTTTCAAAAATAATCGTGCAATATTAATAAAGTGGTTGTGTCTGAATGTTAATAATGTAGGTATTAACAATGGTCATGTATGGTATTGGAAATGGTTGAGTGTTGGGATTTTTAAAGATTTTTTTTTTAAATTTTCATGAAAGTTTTCATGAAATTTTTAATGAAAATTTTCAATGTTTTGAACCCTGAGAAAGGTAATTTTTTTATTTATTTTTTTTCCTGGTAGGTGCAACGACATTTTTAAACGTATTTCTATCACGCATAATAATGTAACACACCTCCATTAATACTTTACAAAATAAAACAATTAAAAATATGCTAAAAGGTCCTCTGTAAATGAGTATTTTTATGAAAATTTTCATGAAATGATGATTTTCATGAAAATTTTCACTTTGAAAATTTTGAAGTCCCAACACTAGGTGTGATAGTTAGTTATAAAGGTGTAAATGGTTTTGTGCGAATGTATGTAAGGGATGGTGTAATGGTTGTGTTTGAATGTGTATAATGGAGCTGTCAATGGTTGTGTGCGGATCTTTTAATGGCGGTGTTCAATGGTTGTGTACGAACGTAAAGCTGTAGATGTTCAAATGTTGTTACTTCATCGTTTCATGTTTCAATTTGTAATTAATTACTTGAATACTTAATTAACAATGTGTTTGCCAGCTGCTGGGTTTGGAAAGAATCAACAAAACCAACAGCTGACAGTTTTAAAGTTCATCTTTTAACAATTATTAAGTTGTGTCATCAGTAATTATGTTGTCAACCAATAAAAACAATTATTTGGAAAATTATAAAGTATTCGTTATTTTAATGAACATTTTACAAAACATGAATTAAATTTCGGACAAGTATTGGTAGTATATTATTACACATATGTAATAATTACACATTACACATGTAGGTACACATACACATCATGTACTTAAATAAATTACAACAGCATTGCTTCATGCTTTATTACATTATTCTCCAATAATAGTTTCATATTTTTTTTATAAATTTCTGGTACTAATTTACATTTCAAATTATGAGTAAATAACCAGCATATTTTCATAGCAATTTTTCTTTTCTTTCTCATCACTCCAATGTAATATATCAATTAAATCAATATTAATGTCAAAAATATTAATACAATAGTCTACGATACTTGATGAAATCCATGTTTTATGAAGCACAAAAAGGCGGCCCCTACTTGTTTCTAAACTACTTTACCGATTGTCTTCAAATTTTCACAGGTTATAGATAAAGTGTAGATCTGTGTCTCTAGTGGCCCCAAAGTTTAATTTTTTGTTTAGTTACTTCAGGGCAGAGGTGCCAAAATAACTCATATATTGCCCATGTTAGCACTTCCTCAAAAAGAGAAAAAACTTTTTTTTATTATTTTTTTCGATCACTAGAGACACAGATTTACTCTTTATTTCTATGCTGTTAGATTTTGAAAACAATCGGTCAAGCCGTTAAGAAAAAGTAGGAGCCGCCTTTTTATGTTTTTTTGTTGTTTTCAATATTTGAATTTAGAATAACTTACTTCACAACTGTATATGCAACATGCAACACACGATTAAATGTCACAAATGTTACGTACAACCCAGAGCTAAAGCATTTTCATGTATTTCTTGGATTTTGTTTATATCGGAATCGAAATTTTAACTCTTTACAAATATATTTTTATTATTAAATTTGTTGAAGAAAATGAATCAGATTTGTTTTAATAGTTAAATAATGTCTAAACTTTAGTCTTGATTCACAACATTGGTCCGTTGTATTTTGTCTTTAATGAGATATTAATTTATTAATAAAATAAAAGCCCAATTCACAGTTTACACGTGACATCATCTCATTGTTGCGCGGCCATCTTGGTGTAACATGGTGAACCGACATAAAATGGTAGATTTTTATATAAAAATCACTTACGAGGCAAATATGAGAATTTTATCAATCTTTCAAAATATATTGGTATATCAATGAATAAGAAAATATATTTTAAATGTACTACCTATTGCAAATTGCAAATTGCAAAGTATTTTGTTTTTAAAAATGAATTACACACTAATGGGGGCCCAGTAATGGGAAATATAATTGTTTTTCAAACGATCGAAACAATTCCTATATTTTGTTGTTGTTTAAAATCAAAATAAGAACCTACTTATGCCCTAAACAATAATTAACAACAAATTGAGGTTAGGTTAGATCGGTTAGAAAAGATTTTCTCATATTCCTAAACTAAATATAACCAGTACTGCAGTGATCGGCAACCTGCGGCTCCTTGGTGGTTCTTGAATGGCTTTTTATAATTTAAATACAGATCTGGAATCGAAAAATTAAAAAATTCGAAAACAAAACGCCCTGCGGGGTAACAATGAAAAAGTTATTTGATTAGTTTGTTCATTTTAGAGTCCCATAATCACTTTTAAATTGTTAAAATTCTAAAAAAGCGTCCTGCGGGGCAACATTTGGAATGTAATTTGATTCAATTTGTTCAATTAAGCGTCCCAGAATCACTTTTAAATTGTTGAAATATTAAACAAAAAACGCCCTGCGGGGCACGCCTGGGTGATTTCGTCAAAATATCAAAATAAACTCGTAATTCAATTTATTTTTTTCGGTGTATTATATTTGATTGCCTCTACTGCGGCGCCCATTATTATATAATTTACTAATTTTTGGGAAATTGGCTCCTTCGCCAAAAAAGGTTGCCGACCCCTACAGTACTGGACTTTGACCATGTACAAAACACAAACACACGACACAATCACCTCCTTCTAATGTCAAGGTCATATCTCAACACTTGTCCTGCCACATATCCACCTCCCAAGGTCACACTGTCTGCGCACTCTTCAATGCGCAGCTCGCTACTGCGCACCTTCTTGAGATACCACGCCCCGTCTCTCGAGCCCAGACTTCCGGTGCGCGAGCTCTGTCGGGCGAGATGACCGGTTCTTGCTGTCGCCGGTGCTTTCGGAACTTCTTCGGGAGCTGAGAAGGAAGGCAGTTTCATTAAAGTGCAGGTTCAAGTGTAGAAAAAATGCTTTCCGCTCGATTGGAGTGCCGAAATTGATTTTTTCATAATTATCGATTGTTTACATCATTCTTAATATTACCTGACGTGCCTTCAAATTTTTTGGTGGCCATCTTGGAAAATATGGCGGAAAACGTTAATTTTACAAAGTATTTAATTGATGGTAGAGGAAAGGTTGAAAAATTATGAAATAATTCACTAAAACTAATTCAATTATGGGAACTTGAAAAAAAATACGCTGTAAACGAATTATATTTTTCATTGTTGGAATTGACCAATCACGTTTCTGTGTTTTTTTGCTCTCAATTTATTATGAAACGCGTGGACTTAGACTAAAATATGTGGAATTAAAATTTGTAGACAATTTTATTGTGAACAATATGCAATATAAAAAAAATTTAAGTTTTTTTAAAATATTTTTTGGGCGTTTTTTCTCACGTTTCCATATTTGAGTTAGGTTAAGTGAATTATTACATAATTTTTCAACCTTTCCTCTACTAATAATTAAATACTTTGTAAAATTTATGTTTTCCGCTCGTTTTCCGCCATATTTTCCAAGATGGCCACCAAAAAAATTGAAGGCACGCCAGGTAATATTTAGAATGATGTAAACAATCGTTAATTATGAAAAATTCAATTTCGGCACTCTAATCGAGCGGAATTACATTTGCTCCCCTACTATCGGTAGAAATCTTCAATTTCGGCGATTTTCATTTTAAGGAGGGATCTCCGAAATTCTCTCTTCGTCAGAAATCGTTCAAACGCGGCATAAAAATAGATTATTATGTTCTGCATCATATTATGACAAGAAAAAGTGGTCAACGTGAACTAATTTTCGAGATTTATCACTTCAAAATTATAGCTTTTCTCTCGGTTTAACATGGTTTAACTTTGCGACCATAGGGAAAAAGTCGTGCTGATATTTTTCAAAAGGGTATGAAGCTGCTTTTCATCCTTTAGATTTTTTTGAAAAACTACTATAGCGTGTATCAGATGAAATTTTTCATTTTAATATTTGTAAATATACACTTCGTGGATGTTTTACCGAGCTATGAGGGTTTTAGTAATTTATTTGTGCGTTTTCCTACAGAAAAGTGCTGTTTTCCATGTATAATTGTGTTGCCATGGTGAAACGGCCTTCTTGAAATTTAAATTTCATTGCAAATTTGTTGAAATTTCCAGCAGGCCGTGATTATATTGCTGGAAACATGCATCTCCCATTCATAGCTTGCACGAACTTCTTTTGTTTTATATCAGCAATGCTAAATTTATGAATTTTCCACCTGAGGACGGACATTTTGTTGGCTCGTTGACGGGTTAGATTATAACTTTATTGATGTAAATCGATGTATTTTTGTAATGTGAGTGATTCCTCTTCGTACTAAAGATATCTCCGGAGCCTATACAATTTCCCAAGTAGCCATTAACTATAAAATATGATCAAAAAGGCAGGGAATCACAGCTATTCTGCGTGCCATGAAGATGGCGACGGCTACAATGAGATGACATCACGTGCAACCGATGAATTTTATTAGTTCGGAGAAAAATCGGAAAAACCACTTACACTTGAAGGGTACCTACAGGGAAAGAACGCTAAAGTACATTTCTTCAAAAAAAGAGTCTAAGGTGTAATCTTGCAGTGATTTTATGAGCTTATAGAATATACCCTTGGTTTTTAGAAAATATTGCCACAAATTCTTGAAAAACGCAATTGAAATATCGACCTGTATGGAAGATGGATACAAGTTTCAACATAAAACTCGTTTATCTCAGATTCATCCGAATGTGACTTAGAGCGTTCCTAAACAAAAGCCGGCGTTATCAGTTTTTTAACTCACGTTTTTGAAAGGAAAGATAATTTTTCTTGCACTTTGCATTGCATTTAGAGGATAGAGAATTAAACACTGTGTATTACCAGGTATCTATAGTCCGTTTCAACTAAAGAAGAATCATGTTTAGCATAGGCCGGCCTATAGCTGGCCACGCTAAGCAGGCACCTCTTTAGTTGAGGCGGATTCAAAAATATAAAAATAGGGTGTATATTTTAAATATCCTGATTATTGTGTAGATGTTTGAATACTCTCCAAACAACAATGCTAAATACCCACGCTGTTGGCCAACTCACCTATGATATGGAGCAGGTAGTTGAAGTGGTATGAGTTATCGGCTGAGCCGAAGTGTTGCACGGCGACGTTCAGTTTCTTGCCGCCGACGTCTAGAGAGCGCTGGAGCACGAAGATCTCGTCCCACGCAGTCACCACATTCACACTCGTCTACAAGCAGAACATACGTCACGATTCTCACCATAAATATTCATCAAGCATTAGTTTTGAAACCCCCGGTATTTCAATGATCTGCTAAAATCAGTAATTAGTTAACACAGTTATTCTGGAATGCCATTGGTTGTCGCTATGACAATGTCGTCCTAATCACCTGTTTTAAATTTAGCAGAGTATTGAGAAACGGAGAAACTGACCCTACGGACAGGTTTTTTAATGCTCTGTTAAAACCGGTTGTTAGATTCAAGGAATGCCATTGGTTGGTGTCTTAACCAAATTTAGCAGAGAATTGAAAAACATTAAGGGAGTGCTGAAAAACTTGCCCTAAGTTATAGGAAATTGATCAATGATAAATATGAAATTGAAATTAATAAATTATCTTGGTAAATGAATAAGTAGATTCACTTTCTAGGTCTTGGCGATTTCTTTTTCATGCAGTCATATTTTTTGTTGTATTCGAACAAATAAGCGATACGTGATGGAGCCACTTCTGACAGGAAACTTTTTAGATTCACTTTTTATTTTGAAGTTCGTGTTTCCATAGGGCAGTGAAAAAGGAGAAACAATTGAAGTCTAAATTTAGTTACAAGTTTACTTTTTCAGCCATAACAAACAACTAAAGCAAATTTAATATAAATTATTTATATAAATATCCCCCTGATATCCTCCATGATCCCCCTTTGTCTAGTACCAAAGAATCCACAAGAGGTCAGTCGTGTTCCTTATTTTCTCGTATGGAAAGAGAAAAGGGACTGAGAGGGGGGGGGGGGGGGATAGTCGCCTGAATTCGAGTGCACGATTTCACTAACCTCTTGGTCCCTGTGCCCGAACGAGTGGAGCGACCCGTCCAAGATGGCTGCCGCGTGCGTGGCTTGCACGTGTCTCCAGACATCCTCCAGCGCCCCCTTGATCTTGCAGCCCGAGGATCGTAGAGGGCAGTGGAGACAGAGGTGGTCGCCTCGCTGGCTCGCCTGCATCACCTGTACACGCGTCAAATGTCGTAGAACATAAACACTTAGGAGAAAGCTCTTGGTAACCATTGACACGCGCTTCTTTGTTTGGGATCCGCAAGTCTGTCGGCGATGTGTGCTGACCATCAGAAGCGAGTCCATAGCGATCTAATAGTCCAGTAATTTTGTGATTATACCCACCACTAATTGCAACAGAAGGTTTCAATACATGAATCGCTTCAGAAAAATGCCCTCTACAACATATCCAAAATCCTTCCGAATCCGAGTGCCGGAAGTACTTTTTAATACCCTTTTTAAGTTAATTTCCCATGTTAATTCCAACTTCCAAAAAAATAAAAAATCATGTAACTCCGATTTTGACGAAACTTGGCAGAATTGTTCACCATTCTAATTGAACACAAATAGCTCTCTTAGCGTTTTCCTCTAAATCTCATCGTTTGGGAAATATGGCCCATTGAAAAGTAATATTTTAGTAAGTTTTCGACGAAATATGCCACTTTGAGTGCAATTTGACGTTTTGCGAGGTCCATATTTCCCAAACGATGAGATTTAGAGGAAAACGCTAAGAGAGCTATTTCAGTTCATTTAGGATGGTGAACAATTCTGCCAAGTTTCGTCAAAATCGGAGTTACATGTTTTTTTTTTTTTTTGAGGATGGAATTAACATGGGAAATCAACTTAAAAAGTGATTAAAAAATACTTCCGGCACTCGGATTCGGGAGGATTTTGGATATGTTGTAGAGGGCATTTTTCTGAATCGATTCATGTATTGAAACCTTCTGTTGCAATTAGTGGTGGGTTCAGCTCTTTTCTTGCTTTAAATTACTGGGCTATAACTCACTCTAGGCCAAAGGTCGGCAACCTTATTTGGTGAAAGAGCCAATTTTCCAATAATTAATAAATTAGATAACAATGGGAGCCGCAGTTGAGGCAATCAAATATAATACATAGAAAAAAAATTTGAATGACTTGTTTATTTTGATATTTTGACGAAGCCCCCAGTTCTTGCCCCGCAGGGCTTCAGAATTTCAAATTTAAATTTGATTCTGGAACTCTAAAATGAATAAACTGAATCAAATAACCATCCAATTGTTGCCCCGCAGGGCTATTTTTTGCCCTGCTTTTGTGTTTGGATTGTGTTTAAATCCAAAAGTTATTGACATTTTACGGACATTTTGCTTGCTGCTACGGATCACGGCAACATTGACGCCTCAGTTCCAATGTTCCAAGGTAGTTAGAGCAGAAACTTTCAAACGCATAATAGACCATTTTAAATATTATCTTGGTGGCTCTGCTTTCTAAGAAAAATCATATGCTGTATTATTTCCAGACACCTTATTCCCTGTTTTACCTATTGTTGAAACAGGGACTAAGGTGTCTGGAAATCAAACTGCATATGATTTTTCTTAGAAAGCAGAGCCATCGAGATAATATTTAAAATGGTCTATTATGACACTTATAATCAACAGATCGATATGATATTGTGTAAACACACTTATATCATATGAGTGGTCCCAGGTATATTTTTGGAACCATATCCTGTGATTTTGAAAATTAACAAGGAACCATTCAATCATAAGGGTTCAATCGAACAACTTAAAACTTTGTATGGTTATTGCTTATTGGGACCAATATTTTTGGAATTTTTGAAGATTTTCATAGAAGTCTGTGACGAAATTGGAGAATTATTGGCTTTTAATGACATTTTCGATAGACAGAATTTCGGTTCGAGGTGTTGCGCGTATCCGTGCTCGCTCATCAACGCGTTACTCAGAGCGTTTTCCTAGTTATACTACACATGACCATTCAAATCTGTACTCCGACCGTAGGTTCTGTAAGTATACATGAGTAGTTGTTACCTTGAAGCAGTCCCCACACTTGTACTGCAGGCGCGAGCAGAGCGACTCCATGGACAAGTTCCTGGTGCCCAGATAACTGCCTCGACATGCGTGACACACGGCCATGCGCGGTCGACAGTTCCTGCAGAAATTACAATGTAAAATTTAAAAAAAATCTGAAATTGAAATTATTTTTATTGAACTGTTCTGAAGACTCGTACAAAGCTTTAGGTATTTTATTAAAAATTATACATTGGTAAAATATATTGATAAAAATAACAATCTGTGACGGTAGGTAGGGGGGAGGGTGAACAAGAGCGATGTTCTATATTGTGTTAATGGGGAACGGGTGAATGTTGAAATTATATTTTGTTTACAGAATAGCCTCAAAGAGCAATGTGACATTTTATTATATTTTTTTTATTCATATATTTCCCATAAATAATGTATTAGTTTTCGACATTTCACTCCTCTGCAAAAACAAGCTGTACGTCACACGCCGTGTTCCCTGTGTTACGGGATGCATAGAACCGGCTCTGGCTAACATTATCTATACGGCCCGACTCGGCGTGTGACGTCAAATTGTGTTTCATGGACAGCTACAATCTACCAAACTTTGTAAATTCGTTCCTTGAAAACTATTCATCACACAACAAAAATAATACCACATCTGTCTTCAACAACATCTCAACTTTCATAAAATATTTATTATTCTTAAATCTTAACTTCACTTCACTTTCCAATTTGTATGTTTCATAGCAATGAAATGTCACATCACATTTAGAGTTGCGATTCGAATTTTCCCTCTCATCTAATTAGGATTTGACCAATGATACAAAGTTGTTTTCTCACTCTTTTAATTTTGTTGTTGCTATAAATCAATAAGTAGGGAAAATATGAATGTTGTATTTTTTGATGGGAAAGGTATGTAGTTGTGATGCGCGTTTTAGGGTGGATTGTATAAAGTTTGACAACTTTGACTAGGGGGAGGGTGGAGGGGTGCAAGAGTGGCATATTTTGCGTTAGTTTTCTGTAAAATGCAATTATGTGTTTAAATGGCTATTTTATCGATTTTCGGATTATGTCTTTATCTGCTACCTAGTCGTGTTTTCTTCAATCTCTGTAAATACAAACACTAAACAAAAATAAAAAAATAAAATAAAATAAAAGTTTGCCATTTTACTTTAAACAAATTTTGCCTGCTTTGTAAGTTTTTGAATAATAAAATTTAAAAATGGACGTAGTTATGCAAAAGGGAACCAACCCACAGGTATCATGAACTGAGATATTGAGGGAAACGCGTTTTGTATCATAGTTTCTTTAATTTATGGACTAAATCAGTGATTTTTGTGTTGTTTGATCGGCAGAATTTTTATATATTTTTTTTAATTACTAAATATGTTTAAAAAGAATTTGGTTACTTTAAAAATTAATGAAATGTGGCTTGGTTCCTTCTTGATCAATGTGAACTTATTGTTGTAATGTTTTATGTGAAAAGGAACTAACCCACAAATATGTGGATTGGTTCCGTTTTGATCAATGTGAAATTATTTTTGTTCTGTATAAATTTAAATTGTGAAAAGGAACCAACCCACAAATATGTGGATTGGTTCCGTTTTGCTTATTGTAAATGTAGAGATAGGGCTTTGTGGCATAGCAAAAGCTCTATAAATATACATTAGACAACAAATGTGGGTTGGTTCTCTTTTGAAAAGTAAAGTTAAGGTCAAGATCTATCAGAAAAAAATCGTAACTCATTTTTTTTTTAATTTTGAGGGTTGGTTCCCTTTTGCATAACTACGTCCAAATATATAAGTTTTTTATTTATTGTCAGAATTTAATATTTTTTTAATGATTTATTCGTAATTTTTTCCTCTTTCCAAAAAGCTAAAAAGCTGGAAATCACTATCCTTCACCCACAGGTCATTCACAGATCGCATCATCATGAAATTCTGTTGAACAAGAGGCAGTGAGGGAGCACGGCGGCGGGGTGGCTCTCGTACGCGGTCGATAGCTCCAACACGCACAATAACATCGGGAGTTGCGAACGTTATGGCTCTCGACAAGCTCATCACTAACTGAATTCGATTAGGAAAGGACTAGAAGCGAAAGTCGTGTTATCCATTTAGGATAGGTCGGAGATAATCGGGAAAAGAACAGCTATTTTCTATACAAATGGACTCCGACGATTTTAATCCACGTTATGGAAGATCTCGATGTAGCTTGTTGTTTGTACAATAGAATGAGGAATAAAAATTATTATTACATAAACTCAATTATGATTTTTTTTTAAATATAAAATTTCGGGCTTTGAGCCCTCAAATCGATATTGAACAAATTAGATGAATGTGTAAAAGTTGTTGTATGAGAAAGATGGATGATTCGGTCCTAAGGTACGATACAAGCGCTCGGCCGTTATAGCAAATTGAACGAGAAAAATTGTTTCGTAAGTGGGTGTAACTTTGATGGAATGTTCACATGATCAGTCTGATTGTATATTAGTAGCACTTTTGAATGTTTGCTTCTTGCATCGTTAATTAGGCGCCGGTTATTCAACAAATCCGCTCAAAACTAGGACATTTCTGATACGATTGGGGACCAAACCCGTAAACCGATTGATCTCAAATTTAAACCATAATTAGATAAAAGAAAAACTTAGTGTTATCACTTGGCTTATTTTGAAAATTAAATTTTATACCGCACCCAGCTAGACAAGAAAATATGCAATTTTTCACCAAAAATCAACTAATATTTACTAATAAACAGAGCAAAAAATTAAAAATTATCGAAGTGATAGCCCTACGTTTGTCTTTTATCTAATCATGATTAAAATTCCAAATCATTTCGTCCACCCATTTTGTCTCCAAACATGTTCAAAAAAGTGCCTGCAACAAGCGGCAAAATCGCTTGCTGCTGAGTGATACAATCACGGTCTTCTGGAAATGTCTACAAATTTACAAAGAATTTCGAATTTCTAGAAGGCCGTTTTACCATGGCAACACACTTTAACATGAAAAACTGCACTTTTCAGATGGAAAAACGTAAAAATAAAGCAGTAAAACCCTCATAGCTCGGTAAACGTCCACGAAGGTATACATTTAAAAAATTTATAAAAATATATTGCATCTGATACAACTATAGTAGTTTTTCAAAAAACTCTATAGGTGGGAGAGCAGTTAAATACGCTTTTAAAAATGTCTGCATGACTTTTTCCGTAATGGTCGCAATGTTAAACTGAGAAAAAAACTGTAACTTTGAAGCGATATATCTCGAAAATTAGTTCACGTTGACCACCTTTTCTCGCCATATTATGATGCAGAACATAAACATCTAGTATTTATATGCGAAATTTAAACAATTTCTATACATAAGTGAAATTCGGAGATCCCTCCGTAATAAATATGAGAATGTCTGCAAACAAGTTCAATTTAGTGTAAAGAAATGTGCGTTCAAAGCGCAGAGTGAAGTCTAACCCATGAGCCTTGTGTCTCACCTGCAGACGTTATGCCCATTCTCACACTGGTAGATCGGCTTCTCCAGAATATCCACACAGATCGAACATTCGAACTCCTCCCGGACAAACGTATCCATGCTCTGTATCCTGAAGAACTGTCTGGGTCGCCGTCGTCCGACCTGCGGGGACGGCTCGTGGACCTCGTCAAGAGGGTCGACCTCCTCCACGACGGCCTCCCCGGGACGCCGCTCCACGAGCACGTTGGTGAACAGCGAGCCGCACGAGACGTCCTTGACGAGGTGGTTGCCGAGGGTCGTGACTTTGACGGGGACGTTGTGGTGGTGGGCGTCGTTGAGCAGGCCCGTGCGGCCCACGCCCATCTTGAACAGCCATCCGTTGTCTGCGCAAACAACATTCCATCAGGGCTGAGTAGTGAGCGTGGCCTTGAAGAGTTTTTAATCGACTTTTATCAATATCTTTTACAAATGTAATTCTTAAGAAAATACGGCTTTGTACGAGTATTCAGAACAGATCAATGAAAATAATTTCATAGTTTGGAATAAGTGATTAGTTTTATTTTGTCCAACAGATGTTTAGGGCCATAATTTTACTAATTTTCGGGCACTAAACGTCTGTAGGACAAAGTAAATCTAATAAACCATTACAAGCTTTGGAATTATTTTCATTGAACTGTTCTGAATACTCGTACAAAGCCTTATTATGTTAAACATTACATTGGTAAACGATATTGATAAAAATCGATTAAAAACTCTTCAAGGTCAAACTCACTACCAAGCCGTCTTAATTTTGTTTATGCCCATTCTTCATACGACACCATCAAAAGCATATTGTTGCACTGTGTCAGGTTTCCCTGCAATCTGGTGAAATGTAAGACGATCTCAGCCGGACGAGTGAAGAATTTCAGATTGGTACGTAAGAACAAGTCGCCATTCTTTGTCCCTAGACATCGACGACAGTCAGGCGAACAAATGAATTATTTGTCAATGATTTCATCGGATGCATAAGTCATACTCATATTGCAATTGTAATTTGCAAACATGATTGTGAATATGAAAGTTGGGTTTGAAAGTTGGCTCTAAGTTGTTAATTTCGAATCACCATATCGTCACTCACGTTTTGTACTCATTCCGATCTACAGGAGTATTGTTGTTAAATTGAATAATTTTCAATCTAAAAATAATTGATTTTTAATCTCTAGTAATTTACTACTGCAATCAAAGATGTAAAAATAGTTATTGCAAATGAAGGAAAGATGTTCAATGGTCAACCAAGCAGTTAATTTTGTTTATATTGGGTGCATTTGGTCATTGAATATAATTTCAATAATTTTATTGGTTTTTGAGTACGTGGGAGCCGTATTACTGAAGAAAGTTGAAGATAATATGAGAGACGGAACAGGTTGGGTGAGTGGTTAACGCTCTGAACTTGTATTCCGGAGGCCCGGGTTCGATTCCCGCGGCCGTCCTTCCTGACTGGGGGTTTTTCGTGGTTTTCCCTCAGTCTTCAGGTAAATGCTGGGAAGGTACCCAACTAATAGGCCATGACCGCCTCCTTCCATCCTTACCTACTCTTCACCATCATCTCCCAATCATCATCAAAATCATCCATCCGTCGCCATTAGCCTCGCTGCAGAACAGTGCGACGTTAAGCCCCAGACAAAAAAAGATAATATGAGAAAGAAACAGTGAGAAAATATTAATCCAGCAGGGTTAGATAGCTCATATAACATGTTCTCAATAATTTTTTTCTCATATCACCCTTATCTCTTATTTTAGGAAAAGGACTACTGGAGTCAAAAGTTGGGACTACAGATTTTCTATCAAATGGTAGGAGAAGGAAACGAAGAGAATGCTGGTGACTTTGACTCAATAAACGACGTCATACCTGTGACCAGCGCCGTCTGGCGTCTGCCGCACGCAACTCTGTGGACCTTGTGCTCGTCGAGGTAAGCTAGATGGAAGGGCGTGGTGATGCTTGGACATGCGCGGAAGCCGAGCTGGCCGCAAGCGTTGCCTCCCCACACGAACACCTTCCCCTTGTCTAGCAACACAAACGTCACCCTTAAGAGTCTACGATACTTGATGAAATCCATGTTTTATGAAGCACAAAAAGGCGGCCCCTACTTTTTTCTAAACGGCTTTACCGATTGTCTTCAAATTTTCACAGATTATAGATAAATAATAAATCTGTGCCTCTAGTGGGCCAAAAGTGTTATTTTTTGTTTAGAATTTTCAGGGCAGTGGTGCCAAAAAGACTAATATATTGCCCATGTTAGCACTTCCTCAAAACGAGAAAAAACATTTTTTATTATTTTTTTGGATCACTAGAGGCACAGATTTACTCTTTATCTCGATGCTGTTAAATTTTTAAAACAATCGGTCAAGCCGTTAAGAAAAAAGTAAGGGCCGCCATTTTATGGTTTTTTTGTGGTTTTCAATATTTGAATTAAAATAACTTACTTCACAGCAGTATATGCAACATGCAACACACGATTAAATGTACAAATGTCACGTACAACCCAGAGCTAATGCATTTTCATGCATTTTTAAGATTTTTTCCACATCGGAATCGAAATTTTCTGCGAGTCCTGTCGACTCTTAATAGTCCAGCGTAGCGAGCGTCGCCATGGTACTCTTATGCAGGGCCGTAACAAGGGGTATGCGGGCGGTGCGGCAGCACAGGGTGCCGCCAACAAAGGGGCGCCAGGAAGCCAAATGTTGATGTTATGACTTTTTTGCACCCAAAATTAATTTTTGCGTATTATAAACACCAAAATCGCCCTGCGGGGCATGGTTGATGTCGGTGATGATTTCAGTCAGACCCAAGAGGTCTAACCCCCCCCCCCCCCCCTTCCACAAATTAATGCGCCATTTAAAAAAAAATTAAGTTTGAAAATAAAAATTATTCTGCTGAAAAAATGTCAGTGAAATTGAATATCAGAAATGATTAAAAAAACCATTACAATATATAAAAAAATCAACATTTTCCGTTTCAGGGCCCTGGACCCGCAAATGGTTAGGAGGTCCTCCCCCCCAGGCCCTTATTGCTGTCATTATCAAGGGCCGTGGAAATGTTTGACCACTGTTTAGCATAATTATTTGTTTGTGCACAACCAAAGTTTTGGTGTGTGCTAGTCTATAATCATCACTGGTTGGGTATAGAGTTTTCTGGGTGGGGTTGGGGGGGGGGAGGGGCACCAAAATTTAGATTTGCACCGAACCGCGAAATCCCTATAGTTACGGCACTGCTCTTATGACACTTTATCTGTTTTTTCTGTGTTTTTGTAGGCAATGCTCAGGCCAGTTACCTGTTAGAGCGACTGTGTGGATTCCCCCGCACGCGACACTGACAAGTGGCGCCTCTATCGCCACCTCGCAGAACTCGTGTGGTATTACAGTTACCTGTTAGAGCGACTGTGTGGATTCCCCCGCACGCCACACTGACAAGTGGCGCCTCTATCGCCACCTCGCAGAACTCGTGTGGTATTACAGTTACCTGTTAGAGCGACTGTGTGGATTCCCCCGCACGCCACACTGACAAGTGGCGCCTCTATCGCCACCTCGCAGAACTCGTGTGGTATTACAGTTACCTGTTAGAGCGACTGTGTGGATTCCCCCGCACGCGACACTGACAAGTGGCGCCTCTATCGCCACCTCGCAGAACTCGTGTGGTATTACAGTTACCTGTTAGAGCGACTGTGTGGATTCCCCCGCACGCGACACTGACAAGTGGCGCCTCTATCGCCACCTCGCAGAACTCGTGTGGTATTACAGTTACCTGTTAGAGCGACTGTGTGGATTCCCCCGCACGCGACACTGACAAGTGGCGCCTCTATCGCCACCTCGCAGAACTCGTGTGGTATTACAGTTACCTGTTAGAGCGACTGTGTGGATTCCCCCGCACGCCACACTGACAAGTGGCGCCTCTATCGCCACCTCGCAGAACTCGTGTGGTATTACAGTTACCTGTTAGAGCGACTGTGTGGATTCCCCCGCACGCGACACTGACAAGTGGCGCCTCTATCGCCACCTCGCAGAACTCGTGTGGTATTACAGTTACCTGTTAGAGCGACTGTGTGGATTCCCCCGCACGCGACACTGACAAGTGGCGCCTCTATCGCCACCTCGCAGAACTCGTGTGGTATTACAGTTACCTGTTAGAGCGACTGTGTGGATTCCCCCGCACGCGACACTGACAAGTGGCGCCTCTATCGCCACCTCGCAGAACTCGTGTGGTATTACAGTTACCTGTTAGAGCGACTGTGTGGATTCCCCCGCACGCGACACTGACAAGTGGCGCCTCTATCGCCACCTCGCAGAACTCGTGTGGTATTACAGTTACCTGTTAGAGCGACTGTGTGGATTCCCCCGCACGCCACACTGACAAGTGGCGCCTCTATCGCCACCTCGCAGAACTCGTGTGGTATTACAGTTACCTGTTAGAGCGACTGTGTGGATTCCCCCGCACGCGACACTGACAAGTGGCGCCTCTATCGCCACCTCGCAGAACTCGTGTGGTATTACAGTTACCTGTTAGAGCGACTGTGTGGATTCCCCCGCACGCGACACTGACAAGTGGCGCCTCTATCGCCACCTCGCAGAACTCGTGTGGTATTACAGTTACCTGTTAGAGCGACTGTGTGGATTCCCCCGCACGCGACACTGACAAGTGGCGCCTCTATCGCCACCTCGCAGAACTCGTGTGGTATTACAGTTACCTGTTAGAGCGACTGTGTGGATTCCCCCGCACGCCACACTGACAAGTGGCGCCTCTATCGCCACCTCGCAGAACTCGTGTGGTATTACAGTTACCTGTTAGAGCGACTGTGTGGATTCCCCCGCACGCGACACTGACAAGTGGCGCCTCTATCGCCACCTCGCAGAACTCGTGTGGTATTACAGTTACCTGTTAGAGCGACTGTGTGGATTCCCCCGCACGCGACACTGGCAAGTGGCGCCTCTATCGCCACCTCGCAGAACTCGTGTGGTATTACAGTTACCTGTTAGAGCGACTGTGTGGATTCCCCCGCACGCCACACTGACAAGTGGCGCCTCTATCGCCACCTCGCAGAACTCGTGTGGTATTACAGTTACCTGTTAGAGCGACTGTGTGGATTCCCCCGCACGCCACACTGACAAGTGGCGCCTCTATCGCCACCTCGCAGAACTCGTGTGGTATTACAGTTACCTGTTAGAGCGACTGTGTGGATTCCCCCGCACGCGACACTGACAAGTGGCGCCTCTATCGCCACCTCGCAGAACTCGTGTGGTATTACAGTTACCTGTTAGAGCGACTGTGTGGATTCCCCCGCACGCGACACTGACAAGTGGCGCCTCTATCGCCACCTCGCAGAACTCGTGTGGTATTACAGTTACCTGTTAGAGCGACTGTGTGGATTCCCCCGCACGCGACACTGACAAGTGGCGCCTCTATCGCCACCTCGCAGAACTCGTGTGGTATTACAGTTACCTGTTAGAGCGACTGTGTGGATTCCCCCGCACGCGACACTGACAAGTGGCGCCTCTATCGCCACCTCGCAGAACTCGTGTGGTATTACAGTTACCTGTTAGAGCGACTGTGTGGATTCCCCCGCACGCCACACTGACAAGTGGCGCCTCTATCGCCACCTCGCAGAACTCGTGTGGTATTACAGTTACCTGTTAGAGCGACTGTGTGGATTCCCCCGCACGCCACACTGACAAGTGGCGCCTCTATCGCCACCTCGCAGAACTCGTGTGGTATTACAGTTACCTGTTAGAGCGACTGTGTGGATTCCCCCGCACGCGACACTGACAAGTGGCGCCTCTATCGCCACCTCGCAGAACTCGTGTGGTATTACAGTTACCTGTTAGAGCGACTGTGTGGATTCCCCCGCAAGCCACACTGACAAGTGGCGCCTCTATCGCCACCTCGCAGAACTCGTGTGGTATTACAGTTACCTGTTAGAGCGACTGTGTGGATTCCCCCGCACGCCACACTGACAAGTGGCGCCTCTATCGCCACCTCGCAGAACTCGTGTGGTATTACAGTTACCTGTTAGAGCGACTGTGTGGATTCCCCCGCACGCGACACTGACAAGTGGCGCCTCTATCGCCACCTCGCAGAACTCGTGTGGTATTACAGTTACCTGTTAGAGCGACTGTGTGGATTCCCCCGCACGCGACACTGACAAGTGGCGCCTCTATCGCCACCTCGCAGAACTCGTGTGGTATTACAGTTACCTGTTAGAGCGACTGTGTGGATTCCCCCGCACGCGACACTGACAAGTGGCGCCTCTATCGCCACCTCGCAGAACTCGTGTGGTATTACAGTTACCTGTTAGAGCGACTGTGTGGATTCCCCCGCACGCGACACTGACAAGTGGCGCCTCTATCGCCACCTCGCAGAACTCGTGTGGTATTACAGTTACCTGTTAGAGCGACTGTGTGGATTCCCCCGCACGCCACACTGACAAGTGGCGCCTCTATCGCCACCTCGCAGAACTCGTGTGGTATTACAGTTACCTGTTAGAGCGACTGTGTGGATTCCCCCGCACGCGACACTGACAAGTGGCGCCTCTATCGCCACCTCGCAGAACTCGTGTGGTATTACAGTTACCTGTTAGAGCGACTGTGTGGATTCCCCCGCACGCGACACTGACAAGTGGCGCCTCTATCGCCACCTCGCAGAACTCGTGTGGTATTACAGTTACCTGTTAGAGCGACTGTGTGGATTCCCCCGCACGCGACACTGACAAGTGGCGCCTCTATCGCCACCTCGCAGAACTCGTGTGGTATTACAGTTACCTGTTAGAGCGACTGTGTGGATTCCCCCGCACGCGACACTGACAAGTGGCGCCTCTATCGCCACCTCGCAGAACTCGTGTGGTATTACAGTTACCTGTTAGAGCGACTGTGTGGATTCCCCCGCACGCCACACTGACAAGTGGCGCCTCTATCGCCACCTCGCAGAACTCGTGTGGTATTACAGTTACCTGTTAGAGCGACTGTGTGGATTCCCCCGCACGCCACACTGACAAGTGGCGCCTCTATCGCCACCTCGCAGAACTCGTGTGGTATTACAGTTACCTGTTAGAGCGACTGTGTGGATTCCCCCGCACGCGACACTGACAAGTGGCGCCTCTATCGCCACCTCGCAGAACTCGTGTGGTATTACAGTTACCTGTTAGAGCGACTGTGTGGATTCCCCCGCACGCGACACTGACAAGTGGCGCCTCTATCGCCACCTCGCAGAACTCGTGTGGTATTACAGTTACCTGTTAGAGCGACTGTGTGGATTCCCCCGCACGCCACACTGACAAGTGGCGCCTCTATCGCCACCTCGCAGAACTCGTGTGGTATTACAGTTACCTGTTAGAGCGACTGTGTGGATTCCCCCGCACGCGACACTGACAAGTGGCGCCTCTATCGCCACCTCGCAGAACTCGTGTGGTATTACAGTTACCTGTTAGAGCGACTGTGTGGATTCCCCCGCAAGCCACACTGACAAGTGGCGCCTCTATCGCCACCTCGCAGAACTCGTGTGGTATTACAGTTACCTGTTAGAGCGACTGTGTGGATTCCCCCGCACGCGACACTGACAAGTGGCGCCTCTATCGCCACCTCGCAGAACTCGTGTGGTATTACAGTTACCTGTTAGAGCGACTGTGTGGATTCCCCCGCAAGCCACACTGACAAGTGGCGCCTCTATCGCCACCTCGCAGAACTCGTGTGGTATTACAGTTACCTGTTAGAGCGACTGTGTGGATTCCCCCGCACGCGACACTGACAAGTGGCGCCTCTATCGCCACCTCGCAGAACTCGTGTGGTATTACAGTTACCTGTTAGAGCGACTGTGTGGATTCCCCCGCAAGCCACACTGACAAGTGGCGCCTCTATCGCCACCTCGCAGAACTCGTGTGGTATTACAGTTACCTGTTAGAGCGACTGTGTGGATTCCCCCGCACGCGACACTGACAAGTGGCGCCTCTATCGCCACCTCGCAGAACTCGTGTGGTATTACAGTTACCTGTTAGAGCGACTGTGTGGATTCCCCCGCACGCCACACTGACAAGTGGCGCCTCTATCGCCACCTCGCAGAACTCGTGTGGTATTACAGTTACCTGTTAGAGCGACTGTGTGGATTCCCCCGCACGCCACACTGACAAGTGGCGCCTCTATCGCCACCTCGCAGAACTCGTGTGGTATTACAGTTACCTGTTAGAGCGACTGTGTGGATTCCCCCGCACGCGACACTGACAAGTGGCGCCTCTATCGCCACCTCGCAGAACTCGTGTGGTATTACAGTTACCTGTTAGAGCGACTGTGTGGATTCCCCCGCACGCGACACTGACAAGTGGCGCCTCTATCGCCACCTCGCAGAACTCGTGCGTGAATCCGTCGAAGTCTTGACCGAGTTGGCCGTGGCGATTGTTCCCGCACATGTAGAGCTTCCTGTCGGCTGGAACATATAGAGGGCCGTGGAAACTCAATCAATAGATTAGACACCAAATGTGATTTTGATAATCAGACAGATTCATGGGATTTCATGGGATGAGACATGGGATATTTCCCAACAAGGTCCCTCCGACGGCTGCCACCTTATCGCGGTGGTGGGGTTTGTGTTGGTCAATGATGCATTGCAGCTACGCCGGCGAGCATATGCTCATGTGTAAGGGCTACCCATGCCGGACAGGTCAGTGGTGAGGCCCATATTAAGAGCAGCCAGGGTCGACCTACCCATGCCCTTCCTTGAATTTGCTGTCCCCTCGCGTTGGCCTTCCCCTCGAGATGGTGATTCCCCTGAAATCGGGTCCCACTGGCCCGAATCCTCACACCCCCCGGTCTGACTGGCTTTCCCACCAGTTTCAGGACTCCCCCGGATCGGGCCCGTTTGGTTGACTTATGATCAACAAATTTAAATGTAAATATTTATGTGCACAATATAACCTCGTCGTTGATGCGCCGTTAAACCATAATCTAATTAGTAATCTATAATCCCAGCAAGGTCCACTAAATCTTCTCCTATAGCGGAGAACGGGCGAAGCGCCAAATTAGGTCGTTGCAGATGACGCCATATTGTTTCACAATCCCACTGCCTTCTTTCGGGAAAGAAAAAGATTTAATCAAGGTCCACTGGAAGAAGGTATAACAGTGGCAACGGCATAAATCAATAAATTTGAGTAACTACCCCTGACAAAACGTAATTTATTCTTTCTTCTTCTTAAAATCGTAGTGAAGAGTTGGCAACACAGGTAAACATCAATATTGAATTATGTTATAGTTATTTCGCCTGACAGATCAGATGTCGGTTGAAAGCTCAACTGATCGACCACTAAAATCAAGAGCTTTGAAGTTTTGAAACAGCCAATCAGGGTTTTGACCCAAAATGGCGGACAACATTTTTGTTAAACGTTGTGGAAGTGTATGCCACTACCTAATTTATACATCGGGCGCTGCGCTACAGGCTGTTCAATTTACTCTTACAACGCCGCTAGGGTGTAACTAAGCAGCACCGTTCAGACCTTCCACTTGAATTCACACTTTGCCAACTGAAACTTGCCAAAAAGCATCCGCTATCTTGAATGTGCCCCCTAAGTTCTAGCTGATTTTCATTTTGTTGTGTTGGTGCTTGTGTAGTACATAATTTTCGTTGACAATCTTTGACACCATGTCATTGTAAAGAAGATTTGAACAAACTGTAGTTGGAGCGGAGATTTAGTGACCTTGGATCTCACCTGTAAGGAAGGCTGTGAAGTCCAGACCGCATGAGACAAGCACCACTCTCCCGGGACTGGGCAGCAGCCATGTTGGCGTGATGACGTCACTCTCTCTGTTGTCTAGACCCAGCTGACCGAAGTTGTTGGCGCCCCACATATAGACGCGGCCGTTTACTAGCAGAGAGAAGCAAGGAAACTATAGGCTAGCTGAAATATGGTTTTTACTGATTCCCTCAGGTAGGTCAATGTTAATAAATACCAACTGCAATGTGAAAAGATTTTCCTCGAGTGTTATATTGGAACACAGCCGCCATAATGTGAACAGCCTCGATAGCTCAGCGGGTAGAGCATCTGACTGGATAACGGAAGGTTGTGGGTTCGAGTCCCACTCGAGGAAAATCTTTTCACATTGCAGTTGGTATTTAGTATATCACTGGTTGAATCCATAGGAAAAAATCTAAATTTTTTGTTATTTTTTTAGTCAACATGAAGTCATGAAGTTACTGGCCACTATGAATTCTCACAAGAGGGCGCGCTTTTCCTGTATAAAGCGCGTAAATAGTTCCTTATCCCGACATAGAAGTGCTGGTCACTCACTTGTGAGCGCTGCTGAGTGACTCTTGCCGGCTGCTATGTAGGAGATGCTGTCTAACCCCGGCAGAGGCGCTGGCAGCGTGTACACCTTCAGCTCCTCCAACCCGGCCTGGCCGCGCTTGTTGCTGCCGCTCGCATACACCTTGAACTCGTCTGTAACATGTGTGGTTGGTACATCGTACATCGTGGCCGGGCTACTACAAGCAGCACGATGTAGGGATGTGGACTTTACAACGTTAATTACATGTGCGACGTCTTACAGCATGTATCTGTTACACCTTGAATTCGTCTGTAACATGTGTGGTTGGTACATCTTACATCGTGGCCGGGCTTCTACAAGCAGCACGATGTAGGGAAGTGGACTTTACAATGTTAATTACAGGTGCGACCACTCGGTATTGTATACAGAGTCTTACAAGCATGTATCTGTAAGTTGTGGGGTATTTGCAATATGGAAATCTTGTCTGACGTCACATTTGACTAAAACCTAACTGAAAGACAGATGTTTTCAGTAAATAAGTAAAGTACCTTATCATTGTAATATGGCTTTTCCCTTATGACATAGTGTTGGTGGTTGTGAATAAATACGAACTGCAAGATGAAAAGATTTTCCTTGAGTGGGATTCGAACCCACGATCCTCCGATATCCAGTCAGATGCTCTACCAACTGAGCTACCAAGGCAGTTCACATTGCAGCCGTTGTGATTTTGTGTGTATTATTTTTCTAGAAACTATTTTCTTATATATTATTTGATACTATTTCTCTCTATCTTTTTTAAAAACTTTCTCTTACAACTGAATTTAATATACGTTTAAACTATTGACATATTATCTGTCCCCCAGCTAAATAAAGAAGATTGAATATTCATGTCCAAAGGACGTAAACATTCTTTTGTTAACTTCTTGACCACCTTGCATGTGGAGGAAACATGGCATCGAAACATATTTGCTATTGGCACAAATATAAATAAATCTGATTGACTGAATGTAAGATCAGAAGTGAGTCCAAGCGATCTCCTTGTCTCACTCTAGTAGGTGACCTCACACTTCAATGATAATACATGAGGGGCACATGACCAGCAGTCATTCAAATTGTTCCCCGATCATTTATTATTGATTATTTATTTAGGTGTAGCTCACCCACGGCAGAGAGATATATATAGATATACACTACACTATAGCAGAGGTATTCTCACTCCACCAATGAACGTGAAGCCTTTTCGACATGAGAAATATTGGGGTATCCGGGCATCGTTAGCGCATATATCAGCACTAGTGGTAAAAATATGAACTAACTGCTAAATTTACCCATTGAGACGTCGTTGCATTTATATGCTATGCACGATCTTCTTTTGTTTTATATCAGATATTTACAATTAAACTATAAAATTAACTATAAAACCATTAAATATCGTCAAATAACAGCTTTTCTACGTGCTAGCAGGTAAACTATGAATTAGCGGTTGAGCCATCGTCAGAGATTGGTCATCAAGTAGTTCACTCTTCACGCTATAGACGTCGCTCAAATCACGGGGTCCTACCAGATTTCCCCAATCACAGGGTCTAAAAAGGCTTCACTGCGTTCAATGTTATCAGTATAGGAGTGAGACAACCGTCTCTACTAGTATGAATGTAGTAATGATGTCCATGAATCTTGACTCACCTGTTCTGAACAGCGTGTGTTCTCCGCCACAAGCCACTTGCATCACTCTCATGCGGTCCAGCGCTGCAACAAACATACGTGTTACCAAGGTTACGTGAGATGAGAGATAGCGACATGGTAGGAATAATATCGTGGATGTTTTCGGGACCATCGAGTTTGTACGAACTCTTCAACGCGTTACACTGAGCGTTTTCCGTGTATAGTTAAATGGGTACCTAGGAAATTGTATAGACTCCAGCAATATCTTTGGTACAAAGAGGAATCACTCTCGGAACATATCGGAACACATCGGAACATGGAGGGGAATGAGGCGGAATGACTCACCCTTCACTTGCTGCGGCTGGTGTACTGGGACGTCGCTCATGTGACCGTGGCCCAGTTGACCTTGACTGTTGTCACCGGAAGTGTAGACTCTGCCGGAAGCTGAGGAACATAGCAAGACATTATTGAGCGAGCGTCACCACGGTACTCTTATGACACTTTCTCGGTGTTTGTGTTTTTGTTGCTTGCACTGCCCAGGTCAAACCGCACTACCAATCGATCTGAAATTTTGCACACATACTGACATAATCTATGCGGTCTCAGGGATCGTTTTTGAACGGGATCCTGTGATTGGTTCAAATTTAAAAAAAAAATCGATTGGTTGGTCCGATCAATTGGAAATTTTGACACGTCATTTCGACCAACATTGTCCCCAATCTTACAAAATTACAGCCAAATTCTCCTATTGGTTAAAATCAAAACCCCTCTTTCTAGTGACACTAAAACCGATTGACCGATCACAAATTAGAACTTCGCATGGTCATTGGTACTAACATGTTAGATATTTTTGCCAATTTTCACTCTAATCTGTCGTTATTTTCAAAAGTTTTTGTCATTTTAAGATGGCTGAGTAGTGAGTTTGACCTTGAAGAGTTTTTTAATCGATTTTTATCAATATCTTTTACCAATGTAATTGTTAATAAAATAAGGCTTTGTACGCGTCTTCAGAACTGTTCAATGAAAATAATTTTATAGTTTGGAATAAGTTATTATTTTTATTTTGTCCAACAGATGTTTAGTGCCTGAAAATAAGTACAAATATGGCACTAAACATCTGTTGGACAAAATAAAACTAATAACTTATTCCAAACTATAAAATTATTTTCATTGAATAGTTCTGAAGACGCGTACAAAGCCCTATTTTGTTAACAATTACATTGGTAAAAGATATTGATAAAAATCGATTAAAAAACTCTTCAAGGTCACGCTCATTCTATAATCTTAAAATATTTGAAATGTATCAGCCTGGCCGTGCTGTTAGCGAGGAGTGGGGGGGGGGGGGGGGGGGGGGGTCAACTTACCACACACAATGGCAAGGCGGACTCCGACAGAACTGCTGGCAAGTTGCACCACGATCTCATTGCCCAAGACGATCGGGCGTCCCGAGCTGGTGGCGTCCTTCAGCGCCAACACAGTGGACCTAGCTGCAAGCAGTTATATACTTTGACGTCACATTGTTTGATATGGACCACTCAGAAGCCAAGGGTCACTTCAGCCGCTATTCTAAGCGCGAATAAGCAAGGGTTTTAAAGAGGCTCAACAGATCGAACATTCCAAAATATTTATTTTTTTGAAATTACCATCATAAATTACTTTTTCAACATTTCAACTTTATTTAAGTATAAAAGAATCATAAAATATCATTTATTAGCGAGGTTTAAATTTATTGCTTTCCGAGAATGAACAAAACTTCAACACAGGGAAATCATTTAGTTTTTGGTTTACAATTTTAAAATAGCACACGTTGGTATTGTTTTCAATTTTTTCCTATCAGAATGTCCCAACTATATATCTAGAAACCATTTTTTTTTTAAAAAAAACGTTAAACCTCAGTAAAATTCAAAACTCAAAAATAGCATGGAAATCGTCATGATTTTCATGGCCTAGGTAAGACTACATGTAAAAAATAGGAATTTAATACTACAATATCTCAAAATCAAGACACGAGAAGTTGTTCATATTTCACAGTATCGTGTAAACAGTGATTGATACCTCTGCCAAAAATAAGCTTATTTAGAAGATGTGACTTCAGCGTTGTGCCTAAGTATTTCGGTACCCACCTGTGATCTCAGCCTCAGCCTCGTCCGACTGCATGGGCACCCCCATGATGACGTCAGAGGCAACACGCTCTGTCCCCAGCGCGTTCTCTGCAACAACCAATAAGCCGCTTTCACATAACACGCGTTTCGCGTTTTGCGTTACGCGTTTTTTTTAATAACCCATCAAAACCACCGAAAATTTCGCCGCACGCGTTTTATTTTTAAGCCACCCCATTACGATTGTCAGGAGGTGTTTTAAGTACCGCGCGTGGCGAAAATGACGTCACTATAAGTACGTAAACTATAAAATAATCTATAAAATAACTGACAATAATGATAATAATTACTTACATCTGCATATTATTCCTAATCATAATCTAATAACACTTAAATTGTTACTAACAAGAATAATAAATTTATATCAACATTCTGTTTTCGACGGCCTCTTCTAGGCTTTATAAAAAAAACGCGCTAACGCGCTTTATGTGAATCCGGCTATACGTCACTACATGGACAGACTGGATTATTTGATGTGATTGTTTAGTCGAGACGGATTGTTTTCACGCCGTCGAATGACTGATAACAGGTCGCAGCTTATCTTTACAAGTGCAAAACGTTGTTGTCAATAAAAAGTTATTTACCCATACTTTTCTGTGCAATCTGTGGGTGATTATAGGAGACTAATCGTTAATGTGGTGCAGATTTACTAATCACTTTCTGAAGTACGAGAATGGCAGTAAAAAATTAAAAATTGTTGTACACTCGGCGATACGTAAAACGGTTTGCTAATGAAACTGCATGACTGATGGTGATGTTCCTTGACAATCAATCCTTGTTATTATCAATGAAATAAGTGCTTACATAATAGAGCTATAGGCGAGGAGACTACGTAGACTAGGTGCTTCCGAAAACGGAAATAAAATACGATTAACTTTCAATCAATTAGATTTTTGAGTAAATACCGTTTTATCTTTTGTTGAGTGTACATGTGGTATTTTCCCATACAACATACCTAATCGTAGAAAAAATAATGCATTTCGAAATAGTTCGTTATTAAGCACACTCGACAATGCATAAAACGGTATTTGAAAGAAATGGATTGTCTGAAAAAAATTTGATTGCATCATCTGATGAAGTCTGTGCTAACGCATCATTCAACTCTAGTAAGTGAGCTCTGATTTCATTGATAATAACAAGGATTGATTGTCAATGAATCTGACAAGCAGCCAATCTGTTTCGTTCAAATACCGTTTTATGATTTGTTGGGTGTACTTACATTTTAGAACACGAGAATGTATTTCACATTTCCATAAACAATATCATTTACTTAAAAGATATTTTCTTCTGATCCCCAGCTAAACTAATGGCGACGGATGAATGATTATGATGATGATTGGGAGATGATGATGAACGGTGGGAAGGGGCTGTGCATAAAGGACGTCACGCTAAAAATTGGATATTTTGACACCCCCCCTCCCCCCTGTCACGATGTGTCACACTTTTCGAGACCCCCCCCCCCCCTAAAAGGACGTCACAAACCTGTCTCTACCCCCCCTTAAGTAGAATATTTTTGACTGTAAAATGTATCAGAATTTCTCGTTTTTAGCGAAATATGCGGTACCGACGTATCAACTGAAATTTAAAATGTTTGAACATATCTATATCAAAACGTGACGTCCTACTGCCTCCAGTACCCCCCCTCCCCCCTGTCACACTGTGTCCCACACTGGTGCACCCCCCCCCTCCCCCCCTGAAGCGTGACGTCCTTTATGCACAGCCCCGAAGGAGGCGGACGTGGCCTATAAGTAGGAAACCTTCCCAGCACTCTCCTCCCGACTGAGTGGAACCACGAATAAACTCAGTCATGATTGACAGCCTCGGGGATCGAACCAAGAACTCCGAGAAATAATGTCATAAACAACAGTTCCCATGAAATCGCACTTCTGAACGTATCGCCAATATCTGATGAATAATCAGGCGATGACGTCACTGATGTTGCTTACACGCGTTGCCATGGTAAGATGACGTCACCATCAGGTACATGCCCTCGCATAGCCAATCAATTCAGTAATAAATGTCAGTTCAGGAAGACACTGTGCTTATCACATCTTTATGATTCTAAGAAGTTGACGGTAACTAGACTTATGAAACTGATTACACCAGAAAGATGGACTACAGACAAAGAAAAACTGATTTCGAGAAGGTTTACCCTCTTGCTTTGAATTACATCACAGTCAATCCTTAAAAAAATATTCCAAACTAATCCAATGTATTGTGTACCTACATATTATGTTCATTACCCCACTGTTATGCAACTTTGGGAGGTTGTTTTGATACCCATGTTTTGGAAATATTATATTGAAAAAAATAATTTGAAGAAAAGCATTTTTTTTTAATTTCATAATAATATAATATTATGTTATAATAATATATATCTAAACTATCTCCCAAAATTGCATAGAGTGGAGAAAATATTGAACCTATAGGATATGTCCGCATTTTAGGTGAATTTTACGCAACCGTCCGTTTCTACTGCAGTCTAGAACCCTATTCTAGAACTTTTAAATTCCCAATTCCACTGGAGCTCGAATCCATGCAATGTTCATCCTTATGGCCATGGCCGGATTCCATCAGAATGGAATTGGAAAAACATTCTAGAATAGGCCTCATAGAACTGATTTTAGACTAATACGAAAACTCTGAGTGACGGAATTTTCTAAATGGACATGTGATATCTAATGATGAACCCTCTTAGATGGAGTAATAATATAGAATGTAGAGCGTACCTGTAGAATGTAGAATGTCTAGTCTTTGTCTGCCTCCAGATGATGTATGAAGATGCGTCGTGAAGAAGAAATACTTCGCTACTGACGACTGAGAAAGAGATACAATGTCTTGATATGTTATCTCAATACACTTGGAGTTCGCGAGATAATGGATTAGCACAGATAAGAAGATACATCGCTCTCGTGGATTCAGGTTTGTAGGTAGCTCCACTCTTTGTTGTAGTTCAATATCAATCTGTTCTAATATTGTTGACGCGATTGTTGCTTGACCTATAGAGTACACACTCCTATCGTAAAATGTCCATATTAAAAAAAGCTTTTTTTGTACAACACACACGTTGCAAAAAACACTACTAATATGTCAAAAGAAATAGAAAATGTTTGGTTAGAAGCTAATGATTACAAATGGAATAGATAAAATGAACGTTATCTTTCACCTCAATATAAATTGTAAACAACAACAAAAATAAGACTATAGGTTGTGAATGACAGCAAATTAAATAAAAAAAAAAATATTATGTAGATCATGCTATAATGGCAGAAATGAAAATCATTTATCTTACTAAATCTTGAATATAAATGATTTAGCATACTTAATTTAATACACATTGAGTACATAAATTAAATCGTTTCTAAGAAATTACTTGCTTAAAATATTAAGACGTTAAAAAAGGAACAAAATAAATCAGGAATCGTTCCTCTGGCTCCTGTCATCAGACCAATGACCTCAATGTCAGCTGCGATTTATAAAGTCTTCTAGACTGAAGTGAAAAGTAGAGCCAAGTCATTGAAAAAAAAATATTATATAAAATATTTTTACAAAAAGACAAAACAGGGCGCATAAAAACAGCTCCATTGAAATTTGACTGGTATTTTGGCAGGGTTTATTAAAAAGTGTTTTTAACTATGTGGGCACAATGTAGAAAGATTGAACCGTGATGTAGTATGCGTATTTATGCGTTATAAACGGATTTGTATGCGTAGCGTTATGTATCGTTTTTTTAATTAATTTTTATAATGTGCTCAGCGAGAAAAGTAAACTATGATAATTTTCTAAAACATAAATCAACCAATTATTACTGATCAAGGAAGAACGAATATAAAAATGTACCAAGTGACAATTCCTAAGTTTGTATTTCATCTATTCTATACGTAATCATGTTTAAAATGTCTACTCATTATCGTGAAGAAGTGAACGGGCTGATCTTTATACTCTGTCATTATCAACCCATTTCATCTCCAATCTTTCAATAAAGTGAACATTATAGCGACCATACAGAAAATTATATGGTGATGTTTCAAAAGCGAATTAAGCTGCTTTCCCATCGTTAATTCTCTGAAAAACTACTATATCGTGTATCAGGTACAATATTTCATTCTGACAGTTTTAAGGGGGGATGCCCAAGTAGAGGTCTCCGATAGATATTTGAATTAATATGCTTATTTAATAGATAATTTCCTTGTGCACCATGAAAACGCAAGAAAAAGTAGGGTAGCCGAACTTATTTCCAAGATATATCACTTTATAAATTTGAGTTAGCCCTATCTTTAACATGGTAAGTCGAAAAAACACGGTAATTTTCCTAGTAAATTTTAGATTTAAACTATTTTCCACCGATAGATTTTTTCCAAAAACTAATATTATGTGTATTAGACAGAGAGGTATTTATTAAGATTTTGATATATACACCTAGCCGTTCGTTTTTAAAAGTTAGGCGCCAAATTCTAAATAATTTTCCTATACCTCCTGTGTTAAAATTTCTTAATCTTCCGAAGACATCATGTTGAAAACTCAATATAATTCGAGAGTTGCAAGTTACAAGACATTTGATGAAACTTTTACTTAAAAATATAGTTGAAATGTTAGAAAAATTAATAAAAGTCGTACATTTCAACAAAAAATATTTTCGGAAAATCTACTTGGGCATCCCTCCTTAATTCTACACGCTCCTGGATGATTTACTGAGCTATGAGGGTTTTGCTGCTTTATTTTCACGTTTTCATATGAAAAGTGCTGTTTTACATGTAAAGGCCCATGCACAATTGACATAACCCGCAGCCGCAACCCGTAAGCGCAACTGCGTGAAAAGTTGAAACCATGCATACCAATGCACCCGCGCACAATCGACATACCCGCAACACGCAACCCGCAGCCGTAGCCCGTAGCCCGCAAGACTTGACCAAGATTCAACAATTTTACGTAAGCTACGTCAGGCCACGCCCACATTCTGACGGGCAGCCAATCAGAATGAAATAACAAAACCGGAAACGGAAATAGACAAATATCACACGTCAAAATCAAAGTCAAACTACCATCTACTTACAACAGCATAACCTAACCCAGCCGTCAAAACTGTGTTGTCATTATTTTTCCTGGATTTTTCGTTCTTTTCTTGTTTATTTATGTCTGACGAAGAGGAAGCCGTGCCTTGCGAACAATGATGCCGTGATGTGTGCGTCATATTTTTTCACTCTATATGCTTTGGTTTCTTTGGTCCGTAACTTCTTGGTTATGTCAATTGTGAACAGATAGTGATACGGGTTGCGTGTTGCGGTTGCGGGTTACGGGTTGCGGCTGCGGGTTATGTCAATTGTGCTTGGGCCTTAAAATTGTGTTGCCGTGGTGAAACGGCCTTCTAGAATTCGTATTTCTTTGCAAATTTGTGGAAATTTCAAGAAGACCGTGATTATTTTGTGATGTCGAATACCATGGCAACCGTTTGAAATCTCACTGAAGGGCAGCAGATGACATCATTGATTCAGATGAAATTCTCCTAAACCTAGGATATGCATCACATTGGGATGACGACTGACGACTGACCTAGTTTCTATTCTATAGGGATTACACGGGCTATTTATAATCACTCTTGGATTAGTCCTCATATTTCCTGATTATTGACAACCATTGAGGTGACTCACTAATCTAATTCAAGTGACTGACAGCTCTCGATATTGACATGAAATTGTTTGAAGCTACGAAATGATATTTTCTTATCATCATAAGTTGGGAGAAATTAAGGATAATGTAGGTCACAATAATAACAATAATACAACGTAACAGTTATAGGTGTATCGTATGTGACTTCAATCAGTGGCGTAGGAACCGGGGGGGGGGGGGGGGGGGGGGGGGGGGTCAAGGGGTGCAATGCCCCCCCCCCAACTTTCAGGGAAGAGGGGCAAAGGGGGGCAAAAAATAAATTGTATAATTTTTAAATAATAGTAATTTAAGAATTTAAATTGTCAAATCGACCAATATTTGTGTTTAA
The DNA here is from genome assembly GCA_934045905.1 of Leuctra nigra. Taxonomy (NCBI): domain Eukaryota; kingdom Metazoa; phylum Arthropoda; class Insecta; order Plecoptera; family Leuctridae; genus Leuctra; species Leuctra nigra. The sequence continues at coordinate 2,012,039 of OW203770.1, forward strand.
ATCGCGTTAAAATGCATTAAATTCATAATATTGAAATTCAAAAATTTTACGGGCCTGCGCGCCCACACCTGCGTAATATTCTAATGCCCTCCCCAGACTCAAATTGGACCCGATGTTATATTATTTTACCTTATACTATTACCTGCCATTATACTACAAAAATCCCCCGCATATGTAACTGGATTTACAACAAAAAAAAAGTGTCATAAATTTTTTTAAAAATTTAAAAAATATTTTTATTTTTAAATGCTTGATGAGTGATGACACTTTTTCAGTTATTGTAACTCCAGTTATGCTGTGGATTTGTGTAGTAAAGATAGTAGTAGGTAGTTAGTATTACTTTTCGTACTTTATTATTAGGAATTGGAGTCCTAAAGCACTTCATTTAGAAAATAAAACAAATTTTTACTACCATTCTAGTCATATTAAAACGATTAAAAATAGCATTTCTACGCCATTTCAACCTCAAATTTTGCAAAATTTTCGCCGCCGGCGGCTGGGGCTCTCGCCCCAGACCCCTTCTTATTGACGTGGATTTCTTTTCTGGCGTGACCTCCTTGCCCCCCCCCCCTAAATTTGAAAACGTTCCTTCGCCACTGACTTCAATCAATCAACATTTGTATCAACATTTGCTTGTATTATTGTCAAGTAATAACTGTGAAATGTGTTTGACATTAATTTGAATTGCTTGTTCTGTTACGTAATAGGGCGCGCGATACCCCACTTTTTCTCATTGTTTATAATTGTTATCTGCAATGCCCTGGTCAGCCAATCCATCTGAAATTTTGCACACACACTAATGTCATAAACATGAATGTCTTAACAAAATCTAGTTATTTGTTGAAAAATGAAAATGAACTGGTAAGTTCGATCGAGTTCAACGATTAAATATTTTACCAGGTCATAAAGTACTACAGTGTTTGGCATTATTTAGTCTATTGGGCTGTAATAAGTAGCTACTATCTGATTTACCCAAGCTATTGTAACCAATGAAACTTCATTGTCTTCTTTCTTGTTTAATAATGAACATAAATTGTTTTTAGTTTGACAAATTATTTCATTTTACTTAGATAACTTCAAAGATCACAATAACTTCATAACAATTTCCATCCATCCCATTCTACAAACTTCGCAACAATGAAAATGAAATCTCAACAATGAAAAACTCTTAAAACAAACAATAATTTCACTGCTTCCTAGAAGTCAGTGGCTATTACATTCGGAGGGCAGGCTCTTCCATGAAGAAGCCATTCCCCACAGGATCTGTACCAACTCCTCACCAACAATCTAACAACTTTTACCGATCATCGTGCAATTTGATTAAAAACTTCGAGAGTTAGACCATGGTTAGACATTTTATTACTCTTGTAAAAATAATTGTTATCGAGGAAGTATTAGTACCTACGTATTTGTGTATGTTCAAGTGTAGAGTGTGGCGAAATTGATTTTTTCATAATTGTGTCCATCTTAGAAAATATGGCGGAAAACGTAAATTTTACAAATTATGTAATTGTTGGTAGAGGAAAGGTTGAATAATTATGAAATAATTCACTAAAACTAACTCAAATATGGGAACTTGAAAAAAATAAACGCTGTGAACGAATTTTATTTTTGATATTTTGCTCTCAATTTATTATGAAACGCGTGGACTTAGACTTAAATGTGTGGAATTAAAATGTGTAGACAATTTCATTGTGAACAATATGCTTAAAAAAATATATATATGTTTATAATGTTTTTAAAAATTTTGTTCGCGGCGTATTTTTTTTAAAGTCCCCATATTTGAGTTAGTTTTAGTGAATTATTTCATAATTTTTCAACCTTACCTCTACCAATAATTAAATAATTAGTAAAATTTACGTTTTCCGCTCGTTTTCCGCCATATTTCTCAAGATGGCCACCAACAAAATTGAAGGCACGTCAGGTAATATTAAGAATGATGTAAACAATCGATAATTATGAAAAAATCAATTTCGGCACTCCAATCGAGCGGAATTACATTTGCTCCTATACTCTTTTCTGTATCATGTACTAAACAATAAACATGTGCAAATCATGAAGTTTCTCGCTTAATTTCCATAAGAACAGCAACTCTCAAAAGCATATGAATTCGCCTATGCTCGCTGTCAACGCGTTACACAGAGCGTTTTCCTAGTATTGCAGTATTCATCTGGAGATTGCAGCTGGCGATGCAATCAGATAGCATTAGTGGAGCAGGAAGTGATCCACATTCACCGACATTGTGCGTTGTTATCTAGTCCAAGATATCAGCACACCTCCATGCATTCGGCAGATAGCAGTCTTATCTTTCATTCACCAAAGGTTCAGATTCAGTTCATTTTATTTCCAATAGCAATACAATGTTATTGTGATTATTTACAAAGTCGACACTTCTATAAAAGTACATAAAATATTGCTTACACTAGATTCATACAACAAAACGAATTATTATTGAATTACAATAGTAGTAATTAATGACGTTTAACAATTTACCGGAATGTTTACAACATTTAAAGAATATTAATCACATAAAAATAAAGATCATACAATAACTTTTCTTGAGGTTAAGTTCTTGCTGTTAATTTTCGGGTTTAATTGATAATACTAATATAATGTCAATATCATGTATATATATTTTTATTGTATAACTGGAGTATATGAAAATGTATATTTTCTATTGCTTTTGTATACAATTATTAAATTTTAGTGCATTGAGTAATATTTATGATGATTAAATAAGAACAATTAACAGAATTTCATGTATTATTTACACAGTATAGTATGAGATGCTGTTGATTTGATATGTGTTTCACTTAAGATCAGAAAGAGAATGGAGAATATGCATAAGTTTTGTTAAAACATTATTTTCCAAAATTAAACATATTGGTAAAACATAATTTTCTGTACTCAAATGAATAGTGTACATTAGCATTAATAAATGTGAAATTTAAATTCAGAGGACATTTTGGCGGGAAAATTGATGTCATATTTTATTTTAAACATAGCAACATTGTTGTTGATTGATAAAAATGGCTTCACTCGACATGAATTTCCCGCCAAAATGTCCACTGAATTTAAATTTCATATTTCTTAATGAAAAATTACACTTTTGAGTGTGAAAATAGTTTTTCATTTTGGAACAAATATGTTGTTATTTTGAAATATAGTTTTTAAAAAACACGTAACTTCCCTATTGTCTCGTTACCAGAGTTGTGGTTACAAGCAGGGACTGAAACCGAAACCAGTACCGGAACCGGAACCGGAACCCTAATTAATATTAAATAATATTTGGGTTCCATAAGGTTCCATAAGGGTTCTTTGAATAATTCATTTAATTGAATTTTTTCTTCATTGCTTTTCAAATCTGAAATTATTTACTATTATTTTACAGTTTTTCAGATAAATGATCACCGAGTCAAATTAATATTAGACTTTCTGAGCATGTAAATTCCCAAAAGTCGATTAAAAAAATATTGAATTATTGTCAGAATGTGATGGAACTGATTGGAACCCACACGGAACCGGAACCGGAACCGATATTCATTGGGTTCCAGTCCCTGGTTCCAATAGATCTGTTGAAAAGTCTCACAGCTCCACTTTGACTATCCTGACATTACACACCACATCCTCCCCAACAAAACCCTCTCCACCATCCTCCACTCTCCGAAACCCCTCCTCCACGAAATGTCCTCGCTCGAAGATCTTCTCGAAACCCTCATCCACATCGGCGACCTTGTTCATGTAGGACACTTGACACCCGGATACTTGTAGGAAGAACCGAAACCTGGCGGAGTTCTCTCCGAAGTGCCGCACGATCGCGACGAACCTCCCGACCACGCGATCATAGTAGCGGAAGAACACGAAGATCTCCCCGAATGCTGCGATCACATCTGTCTTCAGGTAGTCATCCATTTCGGAGCCTCCGTGGATGAAACTGTGTGACGCTCCGATCTGCGTCCATACCTAGTGTTGGCAACGTGAAAAAATTTCATTAAAAATTTTCAGTGAAATGAAATTTTTCTTCACAGCCTTGTTAAAATTTTCATACAAAATTTTATTTTCATAACTCCGATTTTGACGAAACTTGGCAGAATTGTTCACAATTCTAATTGAACACAAATATCTCTCTTAGCGTTTTCCTCTAAATCTCATCGTTTGGGAAAAATGGACCACTAAACGTGACCTAAATCGTCGAAAATGACTTTTCAATGGGCCATATTTCCCAAACGATGAGATTTAGAGGAAAACGCTAAGAGAGCTATTTGTGTTCATTTAGGATTGTTAATAATTCTGCCAAGTTTCGTCAAAATCGGAGTTACATGAAAAAAGTTTTTATTTTGGAAGATGGAATTGTTTTTCAAAATGGCGGATAATCCGACGCAGGATTTTCGGGGATTTTGAATGGGTCATTTAGGAAGGTTAGATGAACATTTTCCAAGTGGACCCGGTTTGTTTTTTTGAATGTCTAGGTTCGCCCCGATTTTGATCTAACTGCACTCTACTATATCCATACCTCTTGGCGCACGAAGAGCGTTTTTTCAAGTATTTCCAAGTTTTTAAAAAATTTTCATGAAAATTTTCAAGATTTTTTTTTCATGAAAATTGCCAACACTATCCATACCTCATGGCGCACGAAGAGCGTTGTTTCAAGTATTTCCAAGTTTTTCAAAATTTTCATGAAAATTTTCAAGATTTTTTTTTCATGAAAATTGCCAACACTATTCATACCTCATGGCGCACGAAGAGCGTTTTTTTCAAGTATTTCCAAGTTTTTCAAAATTTTCATGAAAAATTTCAAGATTTATTTTTTTCATGAAAATTGCCAAAAATAATTTTTATGAAAATTTTCAATATTTTTTTTCCATGAAAATTGCCAACACTATCCATACCTCATGGTCGCTGAGGCAATGTGAGAAGACATCTGCTCCTCGTCCTGTCCAGGAACACTGCAGCGGTCCCTCCATGGGACACGGTATCTTCTTTCCCTCGCTTCCGAGGGCCAGGAAGGTCGAACAGATGATCTCCAGACTCAGGTTGCGCGTGTTCTGGAAGCGACCGCGGCATGTGGGACACTTGGAGAGGCGGGGACGACACTTGGCGCAGACGTTGTGACCGTGTTCGCACATGTGAATGTGTTGCTGCATGATCTGGAGGCAGACACCGCATTCCAGCTCCTGTTGCACCCGATGGTAGAGGGAGCTGGCGTCGCGTGTGGCGGCCATCTTGGACACGTGCTGGAAGTAGTGACGTAATCATTAGGTCATGTACATGTGAATGTGTTGCTGCATGATCTGTAGGCAGATACCGCATTCCAGCTCCTGTTGCACCCGATGGTAGAGGGAGCTGGCGTCGCGTGTGGCGGCCATCTTGGACACGTGCTGGAAGTAGTGACGTAATCATTAGGTCATGTACATGTAAATGTGGTGCTGCATGATCTGTAGGCGGATACCGCATTCCAGCTCCTGTTGCACCCGATGATAGAGGGAGCTGGCGTCGCGTGTGGCGGCCATCTTGGACACGTGCTGGAAGTAGTGACGTAATCATTAGGTCATGTACATGTGAATGTGTTGCTGCATGATCTGGAGGCAGATACCGCATTCCAGCTCCTGTTGCACCCGATGGTAGAGGGAGCTGGCGTCGCGTGTGGCGGCCATCTTGGACACGTGCTGGAAGTAGTGACGTAATCATTAGGTCATGTACATGTGAATGTGGTGCTGCATGATCTGGAGGCGGATACCGCATTCCAGCTCCTGTTGCACCCGATGGTAGAGGGAGCAGGCGTCGCGTGTGGCGGCCATCTTGGACACGTGCTGGAAGTAGTGACGTAATCATTAGGTCATGTACATGTGAATGTGTTGCTGCATGATCTGGAGGCAGATACCGCATTCCAGCTCCTGTTGCACCCGATGGTAGAGGGAGCTGGCGTCGCGTGTGGCGGCCATCTTGGACACGTGCTGGAAGTAGTGACGTAATCATTAGGTCATGTACATGTGAATGTGGTGCTGCATGATCTGTAGGCGGATACCGCATTCCAGCTCCTGTTGCACCCGATGATAGAGGGAGCTGGCGTCGCGTGTGGCGGCCATCTTGGACACGTGCTGGAAGTAGTGACGTAATCATTAGGTCATGTACATGTGAATGTGTTGCTGCATGATCTGTAGGCAGATACCGCATTCCAGCTCCTGTTGCACCCGATGGTAGAGGGAGCTGGCGTCGCGTGTGGCGGCCATCTTGGACACGTGCTGGAAGTAGTGACGTAATCATTAGGTCATGTACATGTGAATGTGTTGCTGCATGATCTGTAGGCAGATACCGCATTCCAGCTCCTGTTGCACCCGATGGTAGAGGGAGCTGGCGTCGCGTGTGGCGGCCATCTTGGACACGTGCTGGAAGTAGTGACGTAATCATTAGGTCATGTACATGTGAATGTGTTGCTGCATGATCTGGAGGCAGATACCGCATTCCAGCTCCTGTTGCACCCGATGGTAGAGGGAGCTGGCGTCGCGTGTGGCGGCCATCTTGGACACGTGCTGGAAGAAGTGACGTAATCATTAGGTCATGTACATGTGAATGTGTTGCTGCATGATCTGGAGGCAGATACCGCATTCCAGCTCCTGTTGCACCCGATGGTAGAGGGAGCTGGCGTCGCGTGTGGCGGCCATCTTGGACACGTGCTGGAAGTAGTGACGTAATCATTAGGTCATGTACATGTGAATGTGTTGCTGCATGATCTGTAGGCAGATACCGCATTCCAGCTCCTGTTGCACCCGATGGTAGAGGGAGCTGGCGTCGCGTGTGGCGGCCATCTTGGACACGTGCTGGAAGTAGTGACGTAATCATTAGGTCATGTACATGTGAATGTGTTGCTGCATGATCTGTAGGCAGATACCGCATTCCAGCTCCTGTTGCACCCGATGATAGAGGGAGCTGGCGTCGCGTGTGGCGGCCATCTTGAACACGTGCTGGAAGTAGTGACGTAATCATTAGGTCATGTACATGTGAATGTGTTGCTGCATGATCTGGAGGCAGATACCGCATTCCAGCTCCTGTTGCACCCGATGGTAGAGGGAGCTGGCGTCGCGTGTGGCGGCCATCTTGGACACGTGCTGGAAGTAATGACGTAATCATTAGGTCATGTACATGTGAATGTGTTGCTGCATGATCTGGAGGCAGATACCGCATTCCAGCTCCTGTTGCACCCGATGGTAGAGGGAGCTGGCGTCGCGTGTGGCGGCCATCTTGGACACGTGCTGGAAGTAATGACGTAATCATTAGGTCATGTACATGTGAATGTGTTGCTGCATGATCTGGAGGCAGATACCGCATTCCAGCTCCTGTTGCACCCGATGGTAGAGGGAGCTGGCGTCGCGTGTGGCGGCCATCTTGGACACGTGCTGGAAGTAGTGACGTAATCATTAGGTCATGTACATGTGAATGTGTTGCTGCATGATCTGGAGGCAGATACCGCATTCCAGCTTCTGTTGCACCCGATGGTAGAGGGAGCTGGCGTCGCGTGTGGCGGCCATCTTGGACACGTGCTGGAAGTAGTGACGTAATCATTAGGTCATGTACATGTGAATGTGTTGCTGCATGATCTGGAGGCAGATACCGCATTCCAGCTCCTGTTGCACCCGATGGTAGAGGGAGCTGGCGTCGCGTGTGGCGGCCATCTTGGACACGTGCTGGAAGTAGTGACGTAATCATTAGGTCATGTACATGTGAATGTGTTGCTGCATGATCTGGAGGCAGATACCGCATTCCAGCTCCTGTTGCACCCGATGGTAGAGGGAGCTGGCGTCGCGTGTGGCGGCCATCTTGGACACGTGCTGGAAGTAATGACGTAATCATTAGGTCATGTACATGTGAATGTGGTCCTGCATGATCTGGAGGCAGATACCGCATTCCAGCTCCTGTTGCACCCGATGGTAGAGGGAGCTGGCGTCGCGTGTGGCGGCCATCTTGGACACGTGCTGGAAGTAGTGACGTAATCATTAGGTCATGTACATGTGAATGTGTTGCTGCATGATCTGGAGGCAGATACCGCATTCCAGCTCCTGTTGCACCCGATGGTAGAGGGAGCTGGCGTCGCGTGTGGCGGCCATCTTGGACACGTGCTGGAAGTAGTGACGTAATCATTAGGTCATGTACATGTGAATGTGGTGCTGCATGATCTGGAGGCAGATACCGCATTCCAGCTCCTGTTGCACCCGATAGTAGAGGGAGCTGGCGTCGCGTGTGGCGGCCATCTTGGACACGTGCTGGAAGAGTAATGACGTAATCATTAGGTCATGTACATGTGAATGTGTTGCTGCATGATCTGGAGGCAGATACCGCATTCCAGCTCCTGTTGCACCCGATGGTAGAGGGAGCTGGCGTCGCGTGTGGCGGCCATCTTGGACACGTGCTGGAAGAATGGTGACGTGTTCATTATAGTGCAGTCCATAAACCCCAATTTAGGGGTCAATTGTGAAAATAGTGATAGAAACATGAAAATTTGTGTACTTATTAATTTGACCATGAGAAATCAAAATATTTATGGCCCAAAGCTAAATTCCTGCAACTTTTGCATTAATTAATAAATTAAGACATACTATTTAGCAAATATTTCAAATAACACGCTGTTTTCGAGTGATTAAAACACGTACCTTGATTCAATCATAGCCTTCTAGATTTTCATTCTTTGTGAATGAAAGTCCAAATTAATGATTTGGAGATTGATTCTTATTTCATAATTATTTAATTGAAGTCTAAATTAATCAAAGTTTAATAAAACAATTGATGGTTTATATTTAAAATAGTAATTATTTATAATATTCAATTCTAAAATTTCCAAAAAGTCGCCAACTTCATGTGTTATTTGACATTTAGTTGTTTAATTTAATTACGTAATTACTCCAAAAGTTGAAGAAATTCAGCTTGGGGCCATTAATTTTTGGATTTCTCATCGTCCAATTAGTAAGCACACAAATTTTGTGTACATTTTGGGTATGTTTCTATCACTATTTGCACTATTGTTGGGTTTATGGACTGCACTGTTAGTCGGGGGCGAAACGGATGCGGTTTCAATATTTGGTACACATGGTTTTAATGAGAATCTACACTGCATAAATCTGAATCAATTTATAACAATACGTAGAGAAAATATTTTGATTTACATTTTTTTAATATTATAACTAATTTTTAAAGATTTTAATTTTTTATACAATCTCTTGTTGTTAAAAATTGGGCTCCATTTTGGGCTCATTTTCGCCACTAGTGAAAATTTAACTTTGATTTGTGCTTGCACAGTCGGTATAAGTGGATCCCAGATTATGACTAATCTGTATGTAATACATTTTGTTTAGTACCTACTATACTTACTATGATAGAGAATAATAGATGATACAATAATGTCTCATTCCAACAATAATAGAAAAATCTATAACAATATTATGAAAAATGCAATCATTCTTTCATTAAGCGCTATTGTTTGTTATAATTAAAAATAATTGTTTTATGTTTTAATCAACGTTTCAAACAATCAAACATATTTTTTATTAATATCAATAATGTTTGTATTTAACTAAAGATGAAATTATTTTTAATCAATGTTTATCAGTCGGTGAAACCTGAATCAAACCCCCAACATCAGGAAAAAAAACTATATCCTACCCAAGATAGTCGATAGATGTTCCACTAATAATCTAAAAAGTATAGGTACTCACTTTTTCAGTCAACTATTTCACAATCATCCCAATCACTAATTTAATAGACGTCTTTCTTCAACAGACTCCAAACACGATCTGCTCAAAACAACCAACCACCAGAACACAGGCACATTGATGACTCACCGCAGTAGTATTGTTTCAAATATTCAGATAATACTTAGGGCCATTGTGTTACAAATATCACCATTCAATTATCAATATAACTGTTATCAAGCCTCTAGGATTAGCGTCAACATGCGAGTGGCAAAGTTTTAAGTACGGAAGTTGGCGGTGTGATCCGGAGTATTGTTTGTAGAGAGGGATTTATGATCTGTTGATGAGGACATAGTCGAGTGACGGCATGAGTGCGTAGATGAGTATTTACACGCAATGGTGTGCGTATGTGTGAGCAAATAGATGTGGATCGAGTGGCTCAGGCGGTAGCGCACGGGACTTACAGTCAGTTTTGTAGTCCTGTCTATACGTTAAAGAAAATGATACGCGAAGGAGAAATGTTCTTCTTCATTCGTTTTGGTTCTATTATATTGCCGGTTCCAATTTTACTTTTCCTGAATTTTCGTGTCATTTTTTTTGTCAATAATTTATTATTATGAGAGGTTATATACGTACAATAAATATTTATAAAATTGAAAATTTTCTTAGCACATGCGATTTGCTGTTTCAAATGATATGACGCTTATTTGACTGGGATTATTTTAAATGCATTATGTAATACAAAAGGTTAATTATTTATAGGTATACCTACGTACAATATAAAAATAATTTATTCTTGTATACCCCCGCGTATATTCTCGACTACCGACTGCTAGAGGTACTCAAACCGGCGTTCTTGAGTTGTTTCGTGGCTTTCCTCATTGAGACTGGCGGCAAATGCTGTGAAGGTTCCATGTAATTGACCACGACCACCTTCTTTCCACCGTCCACCCTTCTCTATCCTTCATAATCTCATCTCCGCATCATCATCATTCATCGTCATTGGCAAGTTGCAGAATAGTGTGACATTGCCCTGCCAAAACAAATTTGAAACATAATTTCAATTGAGAATGAGTTGTTATCTCAATTGTTTTATTTATAAACAACAGAAGTCACACCGCGGAAGTGAATAAACTATTATCTATACGACGAGATAAGGAAGTGGAACAGCCATGCAATTGCCCTATTTCTTGCGAGTATCGTGTATACACTTGATAATTAAGTTCTAAGCACTCGTTTAAGGAAAGTGAACAATAGGGAAGTGAATTGAAGTTTAGATTTTAGAATAATACATATTTTATGAAAGTTGAGATGTTGTGTAAGACAGATGTGGTATTATTTTTGTTGTGTGATGAATAGTTTTCAAGGAACGAATTTACAAAGTTTGGTAGATTGTAGCTGTCCATGAAACACAATCTGACGTCACACGCCGAGTCGGGCCGTCTAGATAATGTTAGCCAGAGCCAGTTCTATGCATCCCGTAACACAGGGAACACGGCGTGTGACGTACAGCTTGTTTTTGCAGAGGAGTGAAATGTCGAAAACTAATAAATTAATTGTGGGAAATATATGAATTCAAAAAATATAATAAAATTTTACATTGCTCTCTGAGGCTATTCTGTATATAAACAAAATATAATCTCAACATTCACCTATTCCCTATTGGCTGATGGTTTTAAAAATTGACGTAACGTATCGTGGACATATTGGCGACGTAAAGTCCATATTCCACTAAACAATTCAAATTGGACAATTTCAACCATAAGCCAATTCGATTTCAGAGATTCACTCAAAACAATATTTCATTGGCTAGAATATCAAATTGTCCAATTTGATTTGAGTGGAATATGGACTTAACACAAATTGTGGTAGACATTGAACTTCCTCAACATCCTCGTTCCGTCACGTACGTCGCTGTTACGTCATGTATAGGACGTCCGTAACGCTACATATAAACGCATTGATTCAAAGTAATTGATTAATTTTGCGTAGATTATATTGCCTTTCTTACGTAGCACAGATGGGGGTGTCGTCATAAAGTTTTATAAAAAAACATACTCTGATCCACTTAAATTTTAATTTTCAAAATTCACTTGAATAAGATTTTTTTTTAGAATCATTGCTTGTGATGAAAATTTTGCAATAAGTATTTTGTTTTCTGTTACTAAACAATCAATACAATACAAATCTGGTTACATCTGGTGTAAGTATTGTAATCTGGTTACAATACAAATGAAGTTCAAATTAGATTTTGTATTGTATTGTATTGTATTGTATTATAAATTATTGTTTTATTGTAAAAAAGAATGCATTGCCTATAGCTTCAACTTAATTGGATGACTGTAAGAGATGTTAACTTGAGTACAACCTTTGGTACAACCTTAAACAAAACAAAAAGCGATTAGCATGCTCCATTATGGGTTCATTGATTTAATATTTTTTCAATATTTTTTTTGATTTTTTTTCTTAACCATTTCTAATTTGTTTCGTAGTTTCCCTCAGTCGAGACCGCAATGTTTGGCAAATTCCTTAAACCAATAGGCCACAACCACCTCCTTCCCAGTGTGCATTTTATTTATTCTTTATCATAATCATTCATAATATTCATCCCATTCATCCTTTTCATCCTATTCATCCTATGATTGATAATAAGTAATAACCAATCTTGCCTAGTTGCAGTACAGTGCGTATTCACTGGTTTTCAATAACTGTTAAACAATATAATTGATGCGTCACTCAAGTATTATTGTCCAGCATTGTTAGGTTCATGATATTTTTAATTTTATAAATTAAATAACCATGGAGATTTCTATATAACAGAATTATCAACAATGTAACATCAATGTTATTCAATGATAATTGAATTGTTTTGAATGTAACTATGGTAACAATGTCAAGAAAAACAATCTCATATTTCGGGCTCTAATCTGTAAATTGTCAAGTAACACATACCAAGGCTGAGTCTGTGATGCGGACCAGCAGGTCAGCAGAAGACAGACGTTACAGTTGCGATGAACGCCGCCAGAGCGCAGCCGCTGTCTAAAGCCGACAAGAACATCCTGGATGCGGTGCTCAATCAGAAGGTTTTGTGCAGGTTGGTTCATCAGTATCATTCCTTCATTCAGCAGTAGACTTGTAGCTTCTTAGTCATTGGCGTCCGCAGACATGTTGCTAGGGTGAGCAGGTCAGCAGAAGACAGAGGTTACAGTTGTGATGAACGCCGCCAGAGCGCAGCCGCTGTCTAAAGCCGACAAGAACATTCTGGATGCGGTTCTCAATCAGAAGGTTTTGTGCAGGTTGGTTCATCAGTATCATTCCTACATTCAGCAGTAGACTTGTAGCTTCTTAGTCATGGGCGTCCGCAGACATGTTGCTAGGGCGAGCAGGTCAGCAGAAGACAGAGGTTACAGTTGCGATGAACGCCGCCAGAGCGCAGCCGCTGTCTAAAGCCGACAAGAACATTCTGGATGCGGTTCTCAATCAGAAGGTTTTGTGCAGGTTGGTTCATCAGTATCATTCCTTCATTCAGCAGTCGTCTTGTAGCTTCTTAGTCAAGGCGTCCGCAGACATGTTGCTAGGGCGAGCAGGTCTAGATGACAGTGGTTTTAGTTGCGATGAACGCCGCCAGAGCGCAGCCGCTGTCTAAAGCCGACAAGAACATTCTGGATGCGGATCTCAATCAGAAGGTTTTGTGCAGGTTGGTTCATCAGTATCATTCCTTCATTCAGCAGTCGTCTTGTATCTTCTTAGTCATTGGCGTCCGCAGACTTGCTGTGCATGTTAGTTCATCGGCAGGGCCAGCCCGTGGGTAGGGCGACGCGGGCCCACGCCCAGGGCGCCGAGATTTAGGGGGCGCCGAATTGTAAAATGATATTAATATTTTTTGGAAAATATAATAAAAACATTTATTTCCTTTAAAATTGATCTGGATAAAACACAGAACATATGTGGATAAACGCACATTTTTTTAAAAAAAATGTGTGCTATTAACTCCAAAAATGTACAAAAATACTAGGGAACTAGGGAAGCTTCAAACCTTTAAAATGTATGAAAATACATCAATTCGAATTAAAAAATTAAAAAAATCCGGGTCTGTGCGCCTCGGATTCCCATGTGCTGGGGGGCCCTTCCCCCAGACCCCCCATTGTACACGGGCGATATAGTATCCCGGAACGGAAGGGGTTGGGGGGGGGGGGGGCAAAAAGATTCTTTCCCAGGGCGCCGAAAAGTCACGGGCCGGCCCTGTCCATCATTCATCATTCCTTCATCCATCATTCGACAGCTTCTTAGTCATTGGCGTCCGTAGACATGTTTTTTTTTGTCTGGGGCTTAACGTCGCACTGTTCTGCAGCGAGGCTAATGGCGACGGATGAATGATTATGATGATGATTGGGAGATGATGGTGAAGAGTAGGTAAGGATGGAAGGTGGGAAGGAGGCAGTCGTGGCCTATTAGTAGGGTACCTTCCCAGCATTTGCCTGTCGACTGAGGGAAAACCACGAAAAACCCCCAGTCAGGAAGGACGGCCGTGGGAATCGAACCCGGGCCTCAGGAATACAAGTTCAGAGCGTTAACCACTCACCCAACCTGTTCCGTAATGCAGACATGTTGCTAGCGGTGAGCAAATTAGTCCTTCGCATGTAATCATGGAAATAAGTTCATGTCAACCTCCTTTCCCCTCTCCATGCATTTACGTTCGTTTGGGCCCCTTGCCCTCGACTCTTATCACGTACAATTTGTTTGAATGCGGTGGGGGATGAATGGAATATTAGGTTCTTGTTTTCACGTGTGCGTTTTATTTTTTTAGAATTTATGTGATTTTTCAAAGGCACGAAATTTCTTAAAAAATACTAGTGTCTCGTACTTTTAAATATGCCCTCCGGAGGTCTATTCTAGAACGATTTTCCAAACCAATTCTGATGAAATTCGGTCACGGCCATAAGAATTTACATTGTTTGGAGTCGAATTCTAGTGGAATTGGGAATTTAAAAGTTCTAGAATAGGGCCCCCGGTCCCGTCCCAGTTCCCCAGAGCGACTCAAGTTAGGATGACCCCTCTCCACGACGTCCCTGAATATTAAATGAAATGTGTATAATAAAGTACACCATATGACCTTGCTGTCAAGCTGCCTTTATCAAACGGTTAACGGAAAGATAGGCGAAAAACCAACTAGGAAAAATAGGCGACGGAAATTTAGGCGACAAGAATTCAGCCAAGGCGGAAATATCGGCGAAAAACATTTTCATGGAAAATTACTTATATAAAATTTTTATATAAATTTTTTTCTGTTTTAATGTTGAATGTTTTATTCAATTTAATTTAATTTTCTTTAAATTTGGTTAGATTTATTTTAATATTTCTAAGTTTATTATAATTTAATTTTTTTAATAATTTTTTTGATTTTATTTGTTATTTTGATTGTATTTTTTTTTTATCAATTACAAACAAACTGTGTTTTATAATTAATTTCTGAGTTTTATGTATACATCACATATTTAGATATCACAATTTCAGTAGCAAATGGGGTAGTGGCAGAAAATTTTGGAGAAAATTTGTTACAATTCTTTTGGGACAAGAATAGGTATTTTCTATGGAACAGTTTTTCACCTATATTTCCGCCCTGGGGGGTTATTCTAGAACTTTAAAATTCCGGATTCGGCCCGAATACGGTTCACGGCCATATGAATTAACATTGCACCGAATCGTATTCGGGCCGAATCCGGAATTTATAAGTTATAGAATAACCCCCCTGGTTGAATTCTTGTCGCCTAAAATTCCGTTGCCTATCTTTCCCTATCTTTCCTACAATCTTATCGAACTCATGTCGTCATTCTGCTTGACAGGAAGAAGGAGCGGGTGTCTTCGCGCACCATCCCGCCCTCTACCAGCAGCAGCTCGGAACTACGCACCGCCGGCAACTTCCGCGAGCGCTCCTACCTCGGCTTCATGAAGCGCCGTCTCCGCATGACCAAGCCACCTCGCCACCCTCCTCCGTCGACCGCAGCGCCGGACAAGAGCGGCGTCGGCCGGAACTCGCGGCCTAGCTTCGTCCCGAAACCGAGCACGAACATAGTGACGAACTTCCTGCGAGGACTGCGTCGACGCGAGAACGCGGCGAAGACGAAGCCGGTCGTCTCGGACGGTTTCAGCACCTCGACGAGGAAATCTGACAGAAGTAAAAGCAGCGGGACGAAGAAGACTGACCGAAGTAGAAGCAACACTACGAAACCAAACGCATGTGATAAATGTTCTGTTGGCAAGAATCTAAGTCGAGGTGAAGACCCACAGAGTACTTCCAAAGCTTCCCGACCTGAAGGACTACTCGCTCAGACACTTGTAAGAAAAAGCGTATCCCCGATTAGTGGATATAGTTTCAAAATCAACTCCGCGAACTCAAAACACGAAGAAGTTAACGAGAGTCGAGAAAGACTGAAGAAATTCTTTGAGTCTTTCCCGAAAGAAAATCATCCACAAAAGGTCTCGGACAATGAAACTCTGATTTCTAGTATTTACTTCCTGGCGTCCGAAGGAAGCTTGAAGCCTAAAGCAGTCATCCCCACGAAGACATCAAATGTGGAGGTGTTGGTTGATAAGGACAGCTCCGAAGTACAGTACTATGACGTGGACTCGAAAGTGGTGGATATGGAGGAGAATGTTCCGGACGGTGGATGTTTTGAAGAAAGTTATCTGGACGACGAGAGCGTGGACGGATTTTTCTTCGACGTGGAATCGACTCAAGTGATTCATGTGGACAATAGGAAGGATTATGTCGGCAAGAGTTTGGAGAAGAAGGAGAGTTTTGAAGATCGATATAGCGAATTGGCATATAGAGAAGTAGTACAGGATGACAAGAAGGCAGACGAAATGGAGAAGATGTTGGAGACAAGTGTTGCAGGGAGTTTCCATGATGTAGAAGCCGAAGTGAATGATGATGTCGTTGAAAGAGTCGAATCGAAAAAAAAGCTTACAAAAGAAAAGCTTGACGCATGGAGATTTGAAATGAACAGACGCTTGGATTCCTCTGAAGAATCTTTTTTGACATCCGCAAGGGGAAGGAGTATTTCCAGTTTTGAGGATAGTAGACCTATTGAGAAGATTTACACACCTGTTGATCTGACTGATATCAGCGATGGATTTGAAGAGCCGCAGTTGGAAGCATCTGCGAATTCCGAACTTGTGCGCAAGTGCAGTACTGTGAGTAGCTACTTGGGCGAGGAATACTTCCCCAAGGACTTCCCGTGCGTGAAGAAGGAATCTCGCACCAGAGACTTCCTCCCGCTCCTCGCGGATGCCGTGTCGAGATCGTCAGCGTATCTCAGCGCCGTTGACGATCGCCATCAGAAGCACAGGACAGTCGAGAACGTCGAGTCTTCATCCTCGGCGCAAACCAGACCCGAGAGTGACATATCGAGTCTGGGGAATATTTTCGACCATCTCAGAAACTGCGTCAATCTATATTTCTCCGGACAAGCGCAAAAGACTAAGACGAAATACAAAGCGAACGAGGCTGAAACAATGCAGGACATTCTGAGTTACATTGGCTCCAACATCAACACGAGTGTGTCCTCCGGAGGGAAGAATCAAGGTCAAGGAGGGAACTACGCGGGGTGCATGGGACTTGAGGGAATGCCGTGGTTGGCGTCGAGCAACGTCACCAGTGAGTCTGAAGATCGCGGAGGACTCGGAACAGGTTCGTGCAGGTTCTATCCACCGCCAGTTGGGTTGTTAACTGCACAGCGAGGAGGGACTGACAGTGCAGAGAAATGCCGCAAAATAAGCGCTCACACTTTGACGGATATCAAAGCTTTCGAGGATGTCTGTTCGTCAACCGTCAGACTGAGTGACGTCGAGAAGGTAGAGAGTTTGCGCACTCTTGAGATGAACCGAAAAATAAGTACGCATTCGAACCATGAAATCGGACACCACAACGGGAGTTTAGAAGTAACGGAGAAACAAGAGAACAAGAAAACAACTGCACAGTTCGTACCGGAAGTCTGTGAAAATAAGCCTCAAGTCCAAGAGAATTGGCATTTTACAGATCTTCTTCCCAGCTGGAGTTCTGGACCGCGGTCTACCGTAAAAGAAACTTACGCTTTTGCCAAAGTGGAACTGAAGAATCAGTGCGACACGGGATGTCAGACGGAAGACTTTCTCCTCTCTGACGTCAGAGTCAAGGACCGCAAGTCGTCCACAGTTCGCTTCCGCCCCGGCGCCACCAACATCGTCCTCCCCGAACGACGCGATCCCTCGGAAGACGGCTCGTCATCGGAACGGAGCTCGCTGGACATCTACGAGGAGGCGATCGAGAGGGACTTCTACTTCGTCGAGCACACCGACGACCAACTCTCGGTCGACGAGAACAGCTCCGTGGACCGGCTGTTCGGCGGCAGTTGGACAAGCTGGAAGGACGGCCGACGCAAAGAGGGTCGCTTTGTCGCTCTGCCCAGTTACAGGAATTACAAGCCAAGCTCTCATCTGTGGACGAAGCCAAAGGAAAGGAACAAACCAGTCGCAGCTTCCAAATGCGCGAATTGTTCCAAACAGTTAAATCCGAAAGCTGACAAAGACACGTCTGTTCGGTATTTGTTTGTGTCCGAGAAAGATAAACAGCTGGAGATCCCTCAGGATGCGGAGAGTCCTGTGAATTACACGGGAGACAAGGGAGACGGCGGGTTCAAGATGAGGAGCTGGAGAGACGAGAGCGTCATGGACACGGACTTCCTGGACGACATTCTGGACGAGGCTCTGGAGGAACCGAGGAAGGCGGCCAAGTGTTTCGTCGGCGGGAGAGAGGTGAACGTGATCCCCTGGAGGGACACGACATACGGGGATCTCTCGCTGCATCAGGTCGAGACCCTGCCGGCCAACAAACCCAACCTCTACGAGGAACGCGCGGCCGCAAAGGACTCGGAAGTTAAGGTAGAACCACCAACCTCAATGTTTCCGTTGATAATCACGCCATACACAATCCCTGAAGAAATGTAATACTTTTCGTGTCCAGTTTCTGAGATATATTGATTTGTTATCTGATAGCGGAAATAGAAAATCGTATCATTTTAGGCTATAATGAAGATATATTTTTTGTGTCGATAGATTTGAAAAAAAAATTGTAGACATATGAATATGCTATCACTATCAGGAAAAAAATGAAAACAATACCTAGGTGTGCGATTTTTTAAAGTTATAAACTAAATTCGAAATTATTTTCCAATACCTCTAATATTAAAGTTTTGTTTATCTGATGTCATAAAATTGAAAACTCATCTTTTGGCTGGAGTTGTAAACTACAGGACATTGAATAAGCAATGCAGTGGTGACGGTTTGTTCCGATGAAAGTGCTGGTGGTCTTTGGTTAGGGCCGTTCGCGACGTTTCGAAAGCTTTACTCCATCTTCTGGCGGCGACTGCTAGTAAAGCTTCCGAAACGTCGCGAACGGCCCTTATCAGGGCCACCAACACTTTCATCGGAACAAACCATCACCACTGCCTTGCTATCACTCGATGGTTCCGAAAACGTCCACGACATCAAGTCTGTTATACTTAAAAATATACCCAGTTGAAATGTAGGAAAACGTTTTTGAACTTGTGAATCTTAAAGTTGAGCGTAAAATCAGAAATGTGAGAAAAAATGAACTTTTATAACGTGTGTACCTAATAAAGGTTAAAAAATAATATACAATTTCTGATTTTACGCTCAACTTCAAGATTCCATAAATTTCGTTTCATTAGTTCAAATTGATTGAAACTTTTACACAATCGATCTTAATCTATTTTCAATATAATTTGAAATTTTCAGCATGATATCGCACGTAGTTTTGAAGAAACAGCGTCCCGGCCATTAGAAGTTTTCTGGACGCGCGCTATTTGAGCTCCGTATAATCAATTTTTTAACAACCAAATTTGAAGAGCTGTTACTTTTTTCCTACAAAGTAATGTTTTTAAAACTTGCACATTTTAAATATTGGTATGTT
Source organism: Leuctra nigra (assembly GCA_934045905.1). Classification (NCBI taxonomy): domain Eukaryota; kingdom Metazoa; phylum Arthropoda; class Insecta; order Plecoptera; family Leuctridae; genus Leuctra; species Leuctra nigra. Next base: position 2,031,689 of record OW203770.1, read on the forward strand.
TTCTAATAATATTTGTACAAATTTCAGAATCCTATCTCTAATAGTTTCGATAAAGTGACCTCTCAATCAGGGTGATTTTTTTTGAGCCACCCGGTAAAGTTGAAATGTAGGAAAACGTTTTTAAACCTGTAATTTCAAGAAAAAACATGTTCATATATCGATCGATTGCTCTACCTCTAGTACTCGGTGAGCCGCTACGGGGAACGCGACGACCAGACGCGCTCGTTCGTCGAGATCGAGGTGCTGGTGACCGACGAGACTCAGTTCGCGCTGATGAGAGTAGTTCCTACGCGCCTGATCACATCTCTTGTCCCTCCTCAAGTACTCGGTGAGCCGCTACGGGGAACGCGACGACCAGACGCGCTCGTTCGTCGAGATCGAGGTGCTGGTGACCGACGAGACTCAGTTCGCGCTGAAGAGAGTAGTTCCTACGCGCCTGATCACATCTCTTGTCCCTCCTCAAGTACTCGGTGAGCCGCTACGGGGAACGCGACGACCAGACGCGCTCGTTCGTCGAGATCGAGGTGCTGGTGACCGACGAGACTCAGTTCGCGCTGATGAGAGTAGTTCCTACGCGCCTGATCACATCTCTTGTCCCTCAAGTACTCGGTGAGCCGCTACGGGGAACGCGACGACCAGACGCGCTCGTTCGTCGAGATCGAGGTGCTGGTGACCGACGAGACTCAGTTCGAGCTGATGAGAGTAGTTCCTACGGTCCTGATCACATCTCTTGTCCCTCAAGTACTCGGTGAGCCGCTACGGGGAACGCGACGACCAGACGCGCTCGTTCGTCGAGATCGAGGTGCTGGTGACCGACGAGACTCAGTTCGAGCTGATGAGAGTAGTTCCTACGCGCCTGATCACATCTCTTGTCCCTCCTCAAGTACTCGGTGAGCCGCTACGGGGAACGCGACGACCAGACGCGCTCGTTCGTCGAGATCGAGGTTCTGGTGACCGACGAGACTCAGTTCGCGCTGATGAGAGTAGTTCCTACGCGCCTGATCACATCTCTTGTCCCTCCTCAAGTACTCGGTGAGCCGCTACGGGGAACGCGACGACCAGACGCGCTCGTTCGTCGAGATCGAGGTTCTGGTGACCGACGAGACTCAGTTCGCGCTGATGAGAGTAGTTCCTACGCGCTTGATCACATCTCTTGTCCCTCCTCTAGTACTCGGTGAGCCGCTACGGGGAACGCGACGACCAGACGCGCTCGTTCGTCGAGATCGAGGTGCTGGTGACCGACGAGACTCAGTTCGAGAGGAGCACGTTGATGAAGGAGGCCCCGCGGGTGGTCGGGGGGCTGCTGGCCAAGGGGCCCACGAGGGCGGCGCGGCGGAGGCTGCCGATGAGGAGGAGCGACTGCTCGGTCACCGACAAGATGCACAGGACGTTCACAACGCAGTACCAGACGCCGGGGGGCAGATGCGTCGTCAAGGTAACATCAAATTGAAACCTCACTTTTGGACAAACTAAAGGACATTAAAAGAATCTTTTATACATATAGTTAAAATATTGGAAAACGTTTTTGAACTTATACTTTCAAGAAAAAAATATTTTTGTATATATTGATCGCTCCAGCCACCTTAAGAGTCTACGATACTTGATGAAATCCATGTTTTATGAAGGACAAAAAGGAGGCCCTACATTTTTCTAAACGGCTTCACCGATTGTCTTCAAATTTTCACAGGTTATAGATAAAGAGTAGATCTGTGTCTCTAGTGGCCCCAAAGTTTTATTTTTTGTTTAGTTATTTCGGGGCAGAGGTGCCAAAAAGACTCATATATATATTGCCCATTTTAGCACTTCCTCAAAACGAGAAAAACCATTTGTTATTATTGTTTTCGATCTCTAGAGACACAGATTTACTTTTTGTCTCTATGCTGTTAAATTTTGAAAACAATCGGTCAAGCCGTTAAGAAAAAAGTAGGGACCGCCTTTTTGTGTTTTTTTGTGGTTTCAATATTTGAATTAAAATAACTTACTTCACAGCAGTATATGCAACATGCAACACACGATTATATGTCACAAATGTCACGTACAACCCAGAGGTAATGCATTTTCATGCATTTCTATAGGATTTTTTTTACATCGGAATCGAAATTTTCTGCGAGTACTCATGCGAGTTGGAAGGTGGGATATGTGACATAAGACGTGTTCCTTAACGCCCACAAGAAGTGACGCACTATCTGTGTGACAGGTGGATGAACAACCTACCGCTGTGACTCTCAAGCTCTTGGTCTACTTCGCTTTATGACGTGTTCCTTAACGCCCACAGGAAGTGACGATAGAGATTTATATATATATATAGATATACACTACACTATAGCAGAGGTATTCTCACTCCACCAATGAACGTGAAGCCTTTTCGACATGAGAAATATTGTAGTATCCCGGCATCGTTAGCGCATATATCAGCACTAGTGGTAAAAATATGAACTAACTGCTAAATGTACCCATTGAGCCGTCGTTGCATTTATATGCTTTGCACGATCTTCTTTTGTTTTATATCAGATATTTACAATTAAACTATAAAATGAACTATAAAACCATTAAATATCGTCAAATATAACAGCTATTCTACGTGCTAGCAGGCACATCAAGTGTAAACTATGAATTAGCGGTTGAGCCATCATCAGAGATTGGTCATCAAGTAGTTCACTCTTCACGCTATAGATGTCGCTCAAATCACGGGGTCCTACCAGATTTCCCCAATCACAGGGTCTAAAAAGGCTTCACTGCGGTCAATGTTATCAGTATAGGAGTGAGACAACCGTCTCTACTAGTATGAATGTAGTAATGATGTCCATGAATCTTGCAGGAAGTGACGCACTATCTGGGTGACAGGTGGATGAAGACGACATATAGGACCAGCGGCACGCAACCTACCGCTGTGACTCTCAAGCTCTTGGTGTACTTCGCTCAGCCGATAAGTGCAGTCATGGGACAGATGAGGAAGACGTCTTCGGTGTTTTCCGTCGGAGCTCGACAACGTTCGCCGGGGCTAAAGTCTTGATCATGTGACACCAATGTGTCAGCGATTAGAAAATGTAATAAAACAGTTCACTATTCTTTCACATTTCTGTTCATTTTCTTCTTATTCTATTCTTCTACAGACATTAACTTGCACATGTAATAGAGTCTCTTCCTCTTTAAAACGGTATTTAAAGAAAATAAAGTTTTATTTCTCACATATTTCATGAAAAAATACTATTTTTTGTTTGTTTTTGTTTCAAGTGTTTCTTTAAATTTCACAAATATTATTAACAAATATCACAATATTATTAATGAAACTTTCAGTTCACCGTTTCTACGTAGCATGAGACACAATAATAATGTCTTACCACGCTTCTTTGAAATATGTGAAAAGAAAATATTGATTCACAAAATGCCAGCCCGACGATTCAAAGAATTGATTCCAAGCCGCCATGTTGAATTCCTGCTGTGATATTCGTGTACTTGTAGAAGAGTCTTTGTGTGGCAGACGAGGAGGCAACTATCATGTCGTTCATGTGAGGAACAAAGAGGCAACTATCATGTCGTTCATGTGAAGAACAAAGAGGCAACTATAATGTCGTTTATGTGAGGAACAAAGAGGCAACTATCATGTCGTTCATGTGAGGAACAAAGAGGCAACTATCATGTCGTTCATGTGAGGAACAAAGAGGCAACTATCATGTCGTTCATGTGAGGAACAAAGAGGCAACTATCATGTCGTTCATGTGAGGAACAAAGAGGCAACTATCATGTCGTTCATGTGAGGAACAAAGAGGCAACTATCATGTCGTTCATGTGAGGAACAAAGAGGCAACTATCATGTCGTTCATGTGAAGAACAAAGAGGCAACTATAATGTCGTTTATGTGAGGAACAAAGAGGCAACTATCATGTCGTTCATGTGAGGAACAAAGAGGCAACTATCATGTCGTTCATGTGAGGAACAAAGAGACAACTATCATGTCGTTCATGTGAGGAACAAAGAGACAACTATCATGTCGTTCATTAGAGAGAGATATCAGCAAGTGAGAGACGTGATCAATGATAAAGACAAGGACAGCCTGTGGTTCATGGAGACAATCATGTTCAAGTTAGGTGAGTATTATTTAAGAGGCAAACGGAAGCGAGCGGGAATCGCACGGTTCGTCAGAGCGTTTTTTGAACTTTTGTCTTCCCACTAAATAATTTTAAAAAATCAGATAGTAACGATTCATAACAGCATAATAGACTAAATAATGCCGCAAACCGGAGTTCATTGTGACCTCTGGCGCGACCTCAAAGTGTCAAATACGATATTTTTAGTAAAACAATCGAATTTAACACTTTGAGGTCGCACCAGAGGTCATAAAGTACTGCAGTTTGCGGCATTATTTAGTATATTATGCTGTAATGGGTCGTTACTATCTGATTTTTTAAAATTATTTAGTGGGAAGACAAAATTTCAAAAAAAACGCTCTGACGAACCGTGCGATTCCCGCTCGCTTCCGTTTGCCTCTTAACATGGTAGAAGTATCTATTCGAACAATTAAGCGATAGGTACGTGATGGAGCCACTTCTGGCAGGAAACATTTTAGATGCACTTTTTTATTTTGGAGTTCGTGTTTCCATAGGGCAGTGAAAAATGAGAAACAATTGAAATTGAAATTTAGTTACAAGTTTAATTTTTCAGCCATAACAAACAATTAAAGCAAATTTAATATTATTTATTTATCAAAATATCCCCGTAATATCCTCCATTATCCCCCTTATGGCTAGTACCAAAGAATCCACCAGAGGTCAGTCGTGTTCCCGATTTTCTCGAATAAAGTGGGCAGCAGGACTTTATCCCGAGTCAACAGCATTTGCACGGTGGTGGGACTTTTCGCCGACGGAACTTTAGTCGACATTTCTAAACTTTGGCCGACGGAACTTTGGCCGACAGAACTTTGACCGATGCAAGGCGGAATTTTAGCCGACAAAGACATTTTTTGATGACGTGGTATCGATGTATTTTTTGGGGACGTGATATCGAAGTATTGATACCTACATTATATAAAAAACATCGATATTAAATATAAAATTCCAATGCTGCTATAGGCAGCGTGTTTAGACTACAGATAGCGCTGCAAAAGGTACATACAGGGCCACCTAAGCTGTGGAAAGGAAGCTTACCTTTGGCAAGGCGTCCAAGTCGCTGCAGTTATATGTTATGTTGCTGCACATATTACGCATTATCACTTCTTAAAATTTAAACAAGTTTATCTAATGTTTATTCGCCTACAAAATATTGATAATAAAGTGTTCACAATTTCACTGAATCTGATCACAATATTAATTTGCGCGACTTAGTTCTGATTCCGAAATATTTTGAGTACATTTGTTGATATTTGATCGGTTGCTAGGTCACGGCCAATGAGAAATGCGAAACAGTTGAAGATCATTCCCACAAATGATGCTTATTTCTTTCACTCGTGGCGCTGGGGGTATGAACTCAAGGTGCCTATACGTTGAAACTTCGATAGCTGAAATTAAAAGTTCGCATTGCTTCAACCCACGGCAATAATCAACCCATAGGCGTGCGCACGGGGGGGGGGGGGGCGGGGGGGGGGCCTTGGCCCCCCCTAATAGGTCAGAATCAACTAAAAAATTATATAATGCGGTCATAATAGTGTCAAAATTTTGTTTTAAAAGGGTTTCAAACAAAAAAATCTCCCTACGGGGCACACTGAAGTTGCTCACATGACTGGAATCAAGTACTAGGTTGATCAAAAACACAATATTATTTTGAAGAAAATACCACGTAAACAATGCCTAAACGACCTTCCAAAAATACGATTTTTTCATGAATTTCCAGGTTTTTCCCATATTTTTTTGGGGGCTCCGCCCCCGAACCCCCTTTCAGCACAATTTTGAATTTATATTTATATGTTGTGTAAAAATAAAGTTTTGTGGTGTTTAACATATATAGTTAGTTGCATTAGGTATGTGAACAAAGTGCACCTCAAAACGTCTGAAATTCAATTTGAAGGTCCAAAAAACTACAAAACACTCTGCCGGGCCAGGTTTTGGGGCACCTTATTGTAGTGAAAACGTAGGTAAAATTAAAAAAATAGTAACAAAATACTCCTCAGAACGGCCCTGAAATTGATTTCAAAGTTCAAAAATCCAAAAAACGCCCTGCGGGGCAAGGTGGGGGGCGCGCCCCCCACACCCCCCTTATCCCGTAGCAATTTTTTCACTTGTTATTAATCGTGTTGGCCCCCCCTAATGATTTCTCCTGCGCACGCCTATGATCAACACTTCTTTGTTCTCAGGTTTCTGGAGTGAGGTCAACAACCCAAGTAGAAACAGTTATCCAATCAAACTCTTCTATTTCTCAGCACCATTGTTCATCATCTCACTCGCTGGCAATATCTTCAATGACAGGAACAACATTGAGGGAATGTTGACTTATGTTTTACTTACATTGACTTGTACGATATACTTCATCAGTACCTTGACAATCGTATACAATCAAATCGAATGTCAGTTTATTATTAAATATCTGAGGAAGATGAGCAAGCAAAAACACAGATATGACAAAGCAACTAAGAAAATTTATGAAATGAACGAGAGAATAGCGAAAGGATTAATTTTGTTTTCTCTGGGTTGTACTTTATTAAAAGCAGTACAGCAGTTTGTGTTACTTTTGAACTGTATTTCAAAACGAGCATTTAATCTAAGGTTAGTCCACTTACGGTCGTGGCGAGCGCGAGCGATTTTGCTGCGTTTTGCTGGCACTTTTTTGGATACGATTGGAGACTAAATGGGTTGACGAAATGATTTGAAATTTTAACCGTGATTTGATAAAGGACAAACTTAAGCCCGTCTTCCATGGTCGCGGATTTTTGCCGCAACGCGATTCCGCGCCGCAATCTTGGCCTCTCAGCCAATCAGTGCTCGAATCGCAGCGCCGCGTGACGTCACGCGAACCGCAGCTGAATGTTGAGCCAACTTCAATACTTGCGATTCCGCGACGCGGCGGCGGTTTCGCCGCATGCGCTGTAAACGACTACCGATAGGAGCGCTCTGGCGCTGTTCGTAATTGCTTAAAATTCCGCTAGGTTCGTCTCAAAATATCGCGCTGCAACGGCAAATCATGGAAGATGATGGGTGCGAAATCGTCCCGCAAAACCGCATCGTGGCGAAAAAACCGTGACCATCGAAGAAGCACTTTAGGGTTAGCTCTTAGTACATTTTTAATTTTTCTTTTTGTTAATTAGTAATAATTAGTTGATTTTTGGTGAACAATAGTATATTTTCCTGTCTCAATGGTTATTATTATTATTTTAAAAAATGTGCCAAGTGATAACCCTAAGTTTGTCATTTATCTAATCATGATTAAAATGTGAGATCAATTGGTTCAAGGGTATGGTCTCCAATCGTATCGGAAATGTCATCGCTGTGAACGGTTTTATTAACAAGGCACGAAGCAAACATGAAAAAGTGCGTCTACGCATATACAATCAGACTGATCATGCGAACATCCTTATGAAACAATTTTTCTCTCTCAATTTTCTAAAACAGCAGAGCGCTTGCACCACCTTAAGGTAGCACAACTGATATCTCATATCTTCCAAATAAGCTTATTTTTGGCAGAGGTATCAATAATCACTATTTACACGATACTGTGAAATATGAACAACTTCTCGTGTCTAGATTTTGGGATATTGTAGTTATAAATTCCTATTTTTACGTGTAGTCTTATGGGGGCCATTAAAATTATGACGATTTCCATGCTATTTTTTAGTTTTGAATTTTACTGAGGTTCAACGTTTTTTAAAAAAAAAACTGATTTCTAGATAGATAGTTGGACATTCTATTAGGAAAAAAATTTAAAACAATTCCAACGTGTGCTATTTTTAAAGTTATCAACCAAAAACTAAATGATTTCCCTATACCTCCTGTGTTCATTCTCGGAAGGCAATAAATTGAAACCTCGCTATAAGACAGGGGTTGCAAGTTAAATGACATTTTATGATTCATTAATACTTAAATATAGTTGAAATGTAGGAAAACGTTTTCTGAACTTGTAATTTCAAGATTTTTTTTTTGTATATGTATAATGAAGGTACTACCTTAACTAAAACAAATATGTATTAACTTTGGTCATTCCGAACATTCCGCGATTTTCCCACCAAACTTACAACCTTAAACATAATCATTTCACAGTTTCCCTTTTGACTTTTGTAGTATCTGTCAATATTTGTCAGTTTTACATTTTACAGGTTTTGGACGCCGTTTGACCAAACCAAGTCACCAATTTTTGAAATGTCACTCATAGTATTTACTTATGCGGAATATGCACTTGCTGTACTTCCCAATGCTGTGGCAGTGAATTTCGTTACATCATTCTACATTCTCGTGATTGCTCAGTGGAAGATTCTGAGATACAATCTGAGCCACTTGCCTCAACGAGCAAGAGCGAACATTCGACTTGAAGCTATTCTCACGCGAGCTGCTGGTAAGTGGATGAAAGCAGCGGGAGTTGGAAGATTTGCTCGGAGATATCCTCGCAGAGTTTTGTCAAGAAGAACGCTGCTACTTGAGTGGTGCTCTGTGACCTTGGACTCTCACAGCCACGACATTGTGGACAATCAGGCAGATGAGTTGCCTGTTGAGAGCGTCTGGTGGAGGAAAGAAGCCGATGAAGATGTTTGGCAACATATCAGGAAGAAGAGGTTTGACCTTGAAATGCACCGCCTCCTTGGCGACTGCGTCAAACATCATCAAGATCTGTTCCCTACAAACACTGGGAGGTCCCTGGACGCGTCCTAGGCCGTCCCAGATGGGCGTACGGGCCTGCCCAGGGACCTCCCGTCTTATGGGTGATTAGCATGGAGTGAGACTCCCGGGGCCTGCCACTGGGAATAAGCCCGGGCGGCGGCCTGGGCCGTCCCATGACGCCCGCGCGGGAGGTATGGGCCGTCCCTGGACCCTCCCGGGCGGCCCGCGCGGGAGGCATAGGCCGGCCCTGGCCCCCGCCCGGGCGGCCCGCGCGGGAGCAGCTGCTCGCTTTGTAGCCCCCTCCCCCTACGCACATTCCATAACGGTCACGTGCTAGCTTGCTAGGTACACTCTCATTCAAAATGCAGTACCTACAAAACGTGCCTCTGATCCAGACACGTGCATATAGGCACTAATTTTGAATGCGAATGTACCTGGAAAAAATACGTTTCATTAAGACATAATTAATTGCAAACGTGAGTGACACGAGAAACGGGATTTTTTCACAATTTCGGAGAGTGGGCGTTGCCATACGAAAAAAATAATCCAGGTATTTTCTTCCAGGGTCAATGTATTAGTTCACAGTTCACGGAATATTTCACAACAGTTGTAATTTGTTATGTCAACTAGAAGAACAGTAGGTTCCTACTCAAACACATTAGAAATGCATTTAAGGTGCTGCAAGCGCTAGCGATTTTGCTGCTTTTTGTAGACACTTTTTGCGATACGATTGGAGACGAAACGGGTAGACCAAATTATTTGAAATTTTAATCGTGATTAGATAAAAGACAAACTTAGGGTTATCCCTTGGTACATTTTTAATTTTTTGTTTCGTTAATTAGTAATAATTAGTGGCTTTTTGGTGAAAAATTAGCTGTTTTCTTGTCTCCCTGGCCGCCGTATAAAATTAAATTTCAAAAATGTGCCAAGTGATAACCCTAAGTTTGTCTTTCATCTAATCATGATTAAAATTTGAGATCAATTGGTTTTCGGGTTTGGTCTCCAATCGTATCGCAAATTTCATAGTTTTGCGCGGTTTTGTTGAATAACCGGCGCCTAATTAACGATGCAATATGCAAAAATGAAAAAGTGCTACTAATATGCAATCAGAGTGGTCATGTGAACATCCTGTAAAAGTTCACTCGCTTATGAAACAATATTTCTCTCTAAATTTTCTAAAACGGCCGAGCGCTAGTATCACCTTAAATGGTCAAATATTAATAAAAAAAAATAGCCGGTACCTATATTATAAAGTTAATCAGTGGTTATTGGAAGTTATTTTATCTCGCCATGTTTCCCTATTGTTTGAAAGCTGTTCCACTGACCTGACACATTACCTAAGGTACCTCCTACTGTTTTTATTTTTAACGCATTTTTATTTGGAGGAAATATTTTGGGATCATTTGAAATCCTCAACTTGACTGTCACATAATGGGGAAGTCTCGTGAAATTCAGATTTCAGAATAATAGACCCTTATTTTATGAAAGTTGATTATGTTGCTGAACACAGATGTGATTTTATTTTTGCTGTGGGATGAATAGTTTTCAAGGAATGAATTTACAAAGTTTGATTACTTTTAACAGGAAAATTTACAGAAAATTGACAGATGATCCACAATGGTAACACATTAGTGTAAGTGGATTCTTGTAATACGTCGTTTTTCCCGCCAAAAGTCCCATTATAATTGAATTTCATTTGCATGAATTAATTTTTAACATTTCGCGGGTGACAAATGTCAGTAATTATTTGCGTTGATATTTAAAAACTTACTGGAACAAAATTTCTAGAGACTTAAGTATTACCTACCTTATTCATAAAAAAATGAAGAAGGATAAAAAGATCCATAATTTTTGTTTATGAATCAGTTGTTGGATTTTGAAATTAGCAATTATTTTTTGATAATCTCTTACAGGACGATTGAATCGTTTCAATAAAAAAATTTTCATGTACTCTTCCCTACTTACTTAGGTACTATATTGTTTTGATAAATTACAAAAAATAAAATGCTACACATAGGAGATTCACTGCAATTGAATTTTAGGAATAATAAAGAGCAGGAAAACACACGAAAATTAAAAAAAAAACAGTTTCATATAATATAAACGTATATTATTGTAAAAGATTATACTACCACATCACTTAAAATTTTTAAATGTCCTTCAACCTTCACACGTCACATAGTATCAAAACATTCTGAGGTAGGTACTACCTGGCAGTGAGTCTGGCACGCTGTCTCTTTATCGACAAGACACAATTCGGATTTTACTTCACTCACGGATATGTTGGCACAATTTTTCATCTTCAGTTTTTCAAGAAAATGAATGCTATTGAATACGTATTTCTTTCATCTGAAAAAATAAAATTGCAAAGTATTTAGGTAATGTACCTTGTACTAATAATGTTCGCAAGATATTTGCAATTATTTATTATTGTAGGTACAGATTCTAACCTAAACAAGATTTATACAAGATCTTGAAAAGTTTAGCAAGATCATGCAGCGTATTGTTAGAAGTGTTTTTTATTTTTTGTGTAAATTTTTATTCGGTCAGACCAATGAAAGTCCAACATTTACAAGATCTTGTTATCAGTAAGATCTTGTTAATTTTGTCAATATTTAACACTATTATTATGCTATGCTCAAAAGAATTTTCCGATTTAATGGCCAGATACTGGATTCCATCCATAAATTATTAGCACACGGTCTTGTGGTGTCGAGGACTGACATCCGCAATCTACGTGGATGCAACTTCTTTTGAGCATGAGGCTGCCTAGCAAATAGTTTCTACCTACTACACAAGAACTATTTATGTAAATAACTGCAATAGCAGATAGCTGCAAATAACAGTCTTTACAAAAATTTTAAAAATTGAATTTTTGGCACAGAGTGATCCCTAAAAAAAAGAAAGATAGATTCAATGAAGAATTTGTAAATTGATAGGATAAACTTCTTGGCAATGAATAATACAAAAATCACTTTTGTGTTGTGTGACCTGCCACAATAATCACTTGAGGTACAATTATTACCATTAGGTACACTATTTATTTAAAACCCCAATAAAAATTTGAAACATTCTATATTGCATAAATGTGATTTATAGGTAAGGTTAGAGGAAATACTACACATATAAAATACTAAAATGTGGCTTACCATCAGAGAGTTCTGAATCATTACATCTGTAGGGTAGGTAACATTTAATCCATTAACTCGATGAAGTCCCAAGTCCTGTGCATCTTCAGAATTCTCGCTAATTTGCCAAGAAGTAAATTTACTTTTTAATTGAAGTAGGTAGGCAATTAAATCGACTCTAGAATAAGAGCAGGGCAAGTTCACGGTGAATCTGTAGAACCTACAAAAAGTAAGGTGAAAGTTAGCAACTCAAATTAATTTCCTCTCAGCCATTCCGTGTTACGGGTGTACGGGCATCTTATTCATCAAAATAAAAATAGTTCTAGGATCATTGTGCAGCCTTCTAAATTTTTTATGTAATTTACATGGTTCGACACGAAATTTAAATTTAAATGCGGTCCCACAATTTTACTGATAACAAAATAACTATTCAAACTTAAAAAAAAACTGATTACATATTTGGAATCAGCAAGAAAATACCATGAATTTAATATAAAAACATGCTGATTTATTTACATTTAATAATTCAGCAGTCATCATGTATTATGTGGCATAATATGTCTGCATTCGCATGGAATGGCTGCTCTCTTACCACCGGCGCGTTAGAGGAAATTCAAAAGGTGCGGTTTATTTTTTTGGATGACAACATTCAATCTCAAAAATTTTACTACGTATTTGAATGAAGCGGGACCACCATTCAATGTATGTATCTACTACCTCCGACAAGAATGTAATTTCCATGCAACATAATTTTTACTTTCGGATCACAGCAAAAATGTTTGTTATTGGCCTTGTAAGGTACCTACATAAACAAAAATAATTGATGTATATCTAAAATCCTTGATAAAGTTAAATAATTAAAAATAATGAAAATATTTACCACTCTGCTCGGTTCGGTTCTTAATGTTTCGGCTCGGTTTGACGATACAGCTTGGTTCGCTCGCAGGACGAATACGCGCTTTGTTTCTGGAGTTCAATATCTTAATAGCCTATTTTCTTCCAGAGTAGATTCACCTTTAACAAGTAACATTATTAAAACTGCAGTAGGTACCTTGGTAGGTATGTGGGATGGTTATTGGTTAATGTAGAGGTGAAAATATTCCCAAAATAGGCGGAGGTACGTACTAGGTACCTACAGGTAGGGTTTCCTACTGACTACTACCACTGATATGTATAGACTACCACGCCAAGCAAACTGTTTACCTACTTTATTTATTTTATAAATACCTAAACTACCTAGTTGGAAATTTTACTTTGCATAAATTGCTACATTTCAAAAATTTACATGTGAGGTTAATGTTTACTGAACATTGGTCACACTACCTATTGGTTTATTAGTATCCCCAGCATACAAAACTAAAGTAACAACGATTAATGCCTGGATACTTATGTAGGTAGTTGTGATGAAGACTCACCTTTAATGGGTTGTATGGCTCTGTGATGAAAATCCAAGCAAAAGAGGCACAACAAAACTGTAATTATTTCACGATTTGTGTCACATTAAATGGTTTGAACTGAGACAAACTATTCAGCAGTGAACACTGCATTCACGGACACAGATAATAATTGAAATCACATTCAAAATCACTCAAAAGGACGTAAACTACACACTCATGACACTCTGTAAAATATCAACAAACGTCAAACGCCGCGTTTGAAATGAAGAAGGGAGAATGGAAACAAGTTGATTCACGAAGATGGCCGACTGCCGAGTTCATAAAAGAAACTTTACTAATAACGTTTAAAATGGTATGAATACTTTGCTTTGGAATTGTAAACATATTTATTCTTAAATCAATATATCCATGTGAAATGTAGATGTAATTATTATAGAAATGAAGTTATAAATATGAAAAAAATAAGTCATTAGAGCAGCTCAAATTCAAACAGTCGTAGCGCCCGCGCGGGCCGTCCCTAGCCATTCCCGGGCGGGACCAAGACGGGACATTCCTAGAAATTTTACAGCCAGATAAAACGGATCGGTTGGGCTCCGTTGGGCAGGCCCAGGGCATGCCCTAGTAGTTCCCGCCCGGGACGTCCCACTTGGGCGCTAGATGGGCAGAAGCCCGGGCCGCCCAGTGTTTGTAGGGTTGGAGTGAGTACTCGTTTAGTTGTCTTACAATCAGATTCAGGACTTAAAAATAACCTCACATTTCGATCATAGTTAATTTCTTATGAACGTAATTTTGAATGGCTTCGATGAACTTCAAAAATCAATGAGGATGCCATCTTAATATTTCATGTGAACGGTTAAAAGAGTCTTTACAACAATTGAAATACTTGTTGAGCAAGTGAAGCGATCGACGTCATTCCACAATATCCACTGACCTATGTTTTCTTGTTTATGCCATGCTCTAAAGGTAGATCTGTTTCTCCTATCAAGCGGATATTTGCACCCATGTAAAGACCATTCTTGTGGTGTGTTGACCAAAATTTGAACAAAATCCTCTGTATTTTGAAGTTTTTAAATGAAAAATAGATCCACTTTATTATTTCGATCAAGTAGAAATATTGCAAGATCAAAAGGCCATATTGTAATGTGTGATCCCCATAAAAAACACTCCGTGTAAAAATACCAGCCAAGTCTCTTCAACTAAAAAAAATAGAAGAAATCTACAAATTCAGCACTGAAAAGTACCTAGTGAAATTAAAAATTGGGCCAAGTCAAAACTTAATTTTAAAAACCAAAATATACTTGGCGCATCGTATCTAAATAGTAAGAAGCATAATGTCAAAAATTAAATATATCTAAACATACATAATATACCTAAAATGCCCTTAAAAATGATGCGCCAAGTATTTTTGAGTTTATAAAATTAAGTTTTGACTTGCCCATTTTTTGATATCACTACTTTTCAGTGCTGAATTTTTAGATTTCTTCTATTTTTTTATAGTTGAAGAGACTTGGCTAATTTTTTATACGGAGTGTTTTTTATGGGGATATCACTAATTATTTTAGTTTATTTAAACAACTTGTAACACACATCGGAGCAACAATGACTAATTCCTTTTAAAAAAATACGCCATTTCCGAATTGGTTTCTAAGAAAAAGTACGACTTGAAAAATGACGACTTAGCTGGGTGGAGCGACCGCTCCACTAGATCAGTTCCCAAATTTCATTAATACCTCAATATTATTTTTCAATATGAATTCTTCAATCGAATTATCAACCATACTCTTGGGAACAGTGTTGTGATTAGATAATTTTATTTTTATCTAGATAAAGATCAAGATAACCTGTCAAAATTTTATCTAGATAAGATAATAGATACATTTTAAAGAAATCATCTAGATAATAGAAAAAGATAAAAAATAATTATCTAGATAATTGTAATAGATAATAGATAATATTGTTACCAAATACCATTGTTCCCCAATTTTTTTCGAAACCTTTATTTGGAACTCAAGTTTTTTAAAAATAGGGCCGTCAAAACAAGCCAACTAATGTGACTAAAATTAAGATGATTTTCCTTTTTTTCATATCATCTGACATTTGAGGTTTGTGCATGTTGATACACACAAATACATGTTGAAATTTATATTTTTTATCTAGATAATTGCCAATAGATAACAATATTTTTTATCTAGATAAAGATGAAGATAACCAATTATTTAATTATCTAGATAAGATAATAGATAAAAAATATTTATCTACATAATTTTATCTAGATAAGTCACAACACTGCTTGGGAACGACCAAGTTTGACAATATTTTTTCTTCTTTACAGGGTTGTACATTTGTTCGAGGCCGCAATGGAGCCGACTTCCCAATCATGTATTTTGCTATTAATGATCATCAGTACATCGTGGCTGTTGTTTTCTCAGACGGTTTGTAATCATGTTTGGAAGCTCAGACCAGAGAGATGTATTACAGAGAGATGAAACTACTAGTTGCTGGACTCATTTTGAAGGATCCTTTTTCTCCATATTGGAGATATTTAATAATTCATTGCCACTGATAAAGAGACTAAACCTACACTTCCCCCGCCCCACCACACGTCAAGAGCGTCAACTTCCAGATTTTCGCGGTCTGAAAATGGCCAATACGAATAGTTCTAAAATCTCAGTTACAAACGGTAGCGCTCCTGAAACGCTGTGGTGGTGGGAACTGAGAGAACTATTCGTTACGTATATAATCTAAATATGTAAATATGTATATGAATATTTACGTATATATTTATAAATAAATATATAAATGCATAAACAAATGTATTTTTAATTACATTTTACGTATTTAATGCGTTTACTATTCATAGTTTGCACGAGCTTCTTTTGTTTTACATCAACAATGTAAAAAAAATTATATTTTCGGCCAACAGCTGTCAAATCGATTTAAGGCTGATGCACAATTGAATTAAGGTTTATGGTTTAATGTTTAGTGATTAGTGTTTAAGATGTTATAACAGAGTCCAGTGCACAACTGCTTATTTCACGAGGTTATTTCACCACGTGATAAAATTAAATAATTGATCGAAAAATGATATGTAAACAAATATATGAGCAAGATTAGGCACAAATATCAAATTAAAATGCTTCCAATGACATTAATTCAGACGACTTTTCATTTTCCCGTACGAATTTGACATTGACATTTACTCTGCTCTCTTCTGATTGGTTCGTCATAAGGTGAAATAGTGTTTTGCAATAAGAAATGGATTTTGTTGATTTCTTATTTCAGCTTAAACCTTAAACACTAAACCTTATAACGCTTATGACAGTTGTGCATGGTAACGTAATAACAGCACCTTTCATTTCTCTTAAACACTAAACACTAAACACTAAACACTAAACCATAAACCTTAATTCAATTGTGCATCAGGCTTTAACTAATTATTATCGGTTAGTCGAAGATATAGTTTGTAAATGAGTGGTTTTATACCTACAAGAATTACTTCTGCGACCTGTAATTGCACAGGTAACCATAAATCTAGTGGAGCGGTCGCTCCACCCAGCCAAGTCGTACCGTACACTCACACTCACTCAACATACCGTAAATGCCTAATAAACTGAGGAGCAGACCAACCACTTTTACTGTAAGCAACAACATGGCATTTTCGGCCTACTGGATCTTAAAATTGGAAAATCTCACATTGTTGCAAAATATCTTAATTTCGAGCTATGGCCCACCCCACCCCATATACCGAATTTGGGAACAATAGGGTATGTCATTTTCGTGCTAGAGGGCCGTGAAATATGTAAAATTACACCACTTTCCGATTCTGAAGATGATGATTCTGATGATATCAGGAAACACTGTTGACAGCGCCACAGCCTAAACGGCTGAGCCGATCGATCTGAAATTTTTACCATATATGCACTTTTGGCGTCTGATGATACCTTGTCCTTACGAATTTTTTGTGCCACCATTTTGAAACCGGAAGTGACGTCATATCTTAAAAACTGATGGACCAATTGGGACGAAACTAGCGCCAAACGATTCGGATGGTCTTCTCAATGAAATATCAATAGTCAAAATAGAAATGTACTTTTACCGAAACCGGAAATGACGTCATAAAAATGCCAAATTTGAATGAAATCATCTCTTATAACAATAACTACATATTCAGAAGGCTTATAATGTTACATAGCATTTAAAGACACAAATTTTAGGTGGCAGTGAAGTCAGCCGCCATTTTGAAAACCGGAAGTGATGCCATAACTCGAGAACGGCTGGACCGATTGGAACGAAACTTGCGCTATACTTTATAGCATATCATTTATGGCATATACATAGTAACAAGCACAACTTTTCTTAGCAACCAAATCAAAAAGGCTTATTTTTTTAAAGGAATTATAGTCTTTGGTTCCACAATATATGCTACAAATTGTAAGAATAAACTGAAAAAAGGAATGATATCCCATAAAAAACACTCCGTGTAAAAATACCAGCCAAGTCTCTTCAACTAAAAAAAAAATAGAAGAAATCTAAAAATTCAGCACTGAAAAGTAGTGATATCAAAAAAAGGCCAAGTCAAAACTTTTAAAAATTACTTGGCGCATCGTTTTTCTATGGGATTATAGATATATTTTATGTATAGATGAGTATATTTGATTACCGACCTACTTCTATACTATTTATATGCACGATGCGCCAAGTAATTTTTAAAAGTTTTGACTTGGCCTTTTTTTGATATCACTACTTTTCAGTGCTGAATTTTTAGATTTCTTCTATTTTTTTTTTAGTTGAAGAGACTTGGCTGGTATTTTTACACGGAGTGTTTTTTATGGGTATTAAATACTATGAAAAATATACTGAGAAACAGATTGACAGCGGTTCTGACATGTTACCTCCAAGATGGCCGCACAACATATCGACTGAGCCATTGACTGTTTATTTACTTCCATTGTCACGTGGAAGGTGACGCTCGAGGTAGTAGCTCAGATGGCTGTTTTGTGCTTCAAGAATTAGCATTGGCAGCATTGGAAGTTGACGCTCTTCCCAGTGGTGGGGCGGGGGAAGTGTAGGTTTAGTCTCTTTAGCCACTGAAATTGAAAATTATTTCGGAAGGCAGTGATTTTTTTTGAGCTGTCAAATTCTAAACTTCTGAATATTACTTGATAACACTTGAATATAGAAGACTATTACAATATTATACCTTGATATTACTGTACATTTATTTGTTCTGTGTTGTTTGTTACTGTGAAGTATGCACTGAAGGTCAGTACAAAGTAACATTCAAGTCTCTTGCCAACTAATCTCATTCTCGTCACAATCGAGGGGGTGCCATATTTAAAGTCATTGCTTGAAAAGTCTCCAAGATGGTGGCTGAGCATGCTCAGATCTACCCTCAGTCGGGTGCCACGCATCATACCACAGCCTCCCATCCTTGTTGCGTCTCTCTGAAGGTAATACATCTCTATGCTTAGACGAATATATTATGACCTCAGAAGAAGAAGGTCTGAAGTCCAAATAAATGAAACTTGATTTTACCTCAAAGACCTGTTCTGCCTTCAAACAATAATTTTTGTAAATGTTGACTCTTATTAAAATAAAATGAAATTTTTCAATAAAACTGTATTTGAAGGGATGTGTGTTGTGAAAAATATCCGACCGAACCGGGGCTCGAACCGGGGCTCGAACCCGGGACCTCTCACTTGCCGGGCGAGAGCTCTACCAACTGAGCTACCCGATCGGACGGACGGACATTAGACACAACACACTGATGAGGATTAGAGATCTCCGAGGAGAATGGAATGAAGGTAGAGAATGCTTCTACGAACTGTCATACCACCGGTGACGATGCTGTCACCATGTCTCATTGCTCATTGCACCATGTCTCTTTGCACTGAGACATGGTGCAATGAGCAATGAGACATGGTGACAGCATCGTCACCGGTGGTATGACAGTTCGTAGAAGCATTCTCTACCTTCATTCCATTCTCCTCGGAGATCTCTAACCCTCATCAGTGCGTTGTGTCTAATGTCCGTCCGTCCGATCGGGTAGCTCAGTTGGTAGAGCTCTCGCCCGGCAAGTGAGAGGTCCCGGGTTCGAGCCCCGGTTCGGTCGGATATTTTTCACAACACACATCCCTTCATATCATCCTGACTCCATGGAAGTTTTCCAAAGAAACCTACATTCTCAAAACTGTATTTGATTACTAATGTAGTAATTAAGCTTGATTTCTTCATTTCGAAAGTACGTAAAATCGAGAAATTGGGCTTAGGGCATTCAACTTCTGATGTTTAGAACAATTTGTGACAAGAACTGTACAAATCAATATCAGATAATGAGGTTAAGACGGCTGGGTAGTGAGTTTGACCTTGAAGAGTTTTTTAATCGATGTGTATCAATATCTTTTACCAATGTAATTGTTAATAAAATAAGGCTAGTACGAGTATTCAGAACAGTTCAATGCAAATAATTTCATAGTTTGGAATAAGTTATTAGTTTTATTTTTTCCAACAGATGTTTAGAGCCCAAAAATTAGTAAAATTATGGCACTAAACATCTGTTGGACGAAATAAAACTAATAACTTATTCCAAACTATGAAATTATTTTCATTGAACAGTTCTGAAGACGCGTACAAAGCCCTATCACTGGTAAAAGATATTGATAAAAATCGATTAAAAAACTCTTCAAGGTCAAACTCACTACCCAGCCGTCTTAAAATAAAAGGAAATTTTTCAATACAACTGTAATTATTACTTGTAGTAATTCTACTTTGATTTACTGATTTCTTAATTTCAAAAGTCGAGAGAATCGAGAAATTGGACTAATGACATTCAATTTCTGATGTTTAGAACAATTTGTGACAAGAACTGTACAAAACAATATCAGTAATAATTACGTTAAAGTTCGTTCACGATAAGAATATCACTGACGTTTTAGTCGATCACGTCGTTCATTGGTCAGTCACTTGAACACTGCCCTGTCAATGGCAAGACTTTCTTCTTTGTATTATTGAAATTTTATAAATTATGTCAAATACACAATTTTTAATAGTAGTAAATATTATAAAAATTCAATAAAATTGATTTATTTTTATCTACAGCCGTATTATACACATTTTTTGATTATTCTATTGATATTTACATGTTTAGGTATACGTTCACTTGACTATGGTAGTACACGCCGCCATTACGGGTTGCAATTCTAATCGTGAATGAACTTTAGCTGAAGTTTATTAGAAGTGGATCTGATTTTAAATTCGAAAACTAAAAATGATGTTTAATTGTGTATCAGGTGACAAATTATGGAGGAGAGACTTTGATCGTCGCGCTAAATTCTATTTCTCTTCTTCTGGTCGCTTACGTCATAGCTTGGCTCTCCCAGAAAATTGTTGACGAGGTTTGGAATTATGCATTTTTTTTTTTTTTTTTTTTTTTTTTTTTGAATTATGTCTTTTTATTTCTAAGCACAAACTTGAATGATCTCTTATGTTCTTCTAGAGCGAATCCATACGGGAGGCTGCGTATGATACACAGTGGTACGCAGCAACAGATGGGTTCAAGAGGTCAATCCGTATCATCATGTCACGTGCTAATCAACCTGTTGTACTCAAAATAGCTGGGTTTGTACCTGGAACCATGGAGACCTTTGCAAATGTGAGTGTAAATGAGCGAATTGTTTGTTACATTATTCAGTGTAACGCGTTGATGAGCGAGCACGGATACGCGCAACACCTCGAACCGAAATCTTGTATGAAAATCTTAAAAAATTCAAAATATATTGGTCCCAATAACCATACAAAGTTTTAAGTCGATCGATTGAACCTTTATGATTTAATTGTTCCTTGTTAATTTCCAAAAATCACAGAACCTTGTTCCAAAAATATACCTGGGACCACTCATATGATATAAGTGTGTGTACACAATATCAGATCAATCTGTTGATTATTAGGCTGCGTTTCACCAAGATTCCAAACCCGGGTTAGAGGCGGTAAACCTGGTCATGTTTGAAGTGTCATGCGTTTGAAAGTTTCTGTTCTAACTACCTTGGAACATTGGAACTGAGGCGTCAATGTTGCCGTGATCCATAGCAACAAGCAAAATGTCCGTAAAATGTCAATAACTTTTGGATTTAAACACAGATGTGTCTGAACATTGTCAAAACCACAGATAATGTTGGTCCCAATGACCATGCAAAGTTTTAAGTTGATCGGTCAATCGGTTCTAGTTTAAATTTCAAAAATCACAGTTCAGATGGTTTTAAATTTTAACCAATTGGAGGATTTGGCTGAAACTTTGTATGAATGGGTAAAATGTTAGTGGTAATGACTTGTAACAGAATCGTCAGTAACAGAAAAAAACACACAAAAAAAATACAGAGGTCCGTGCCAAAAGAGCCAAAAGGAGACGCTCTCTTCGCTCGCTCAATTATTCATTTCTAGCTCCATTTGTTCATGGGGTTGTTATCAGGTTGCTAGCAAATCGCTCAGTGTAACGCGTTGATGAGCGAGCACCGATACGTGCAACTTCTCAAGCCAAAGACGATCCACCCTACGACACGGTGATAATCTTTGCAACGTTCTAATGTACACTCCTGGACACTGAAATTGGCCCGCGGTCAATGTTCAAGTGGCACTACGGCTAGTATTTAACATTTATTTTAATGTAATTTTTTTACACAAAGACCGGATGGCTAGTGTGAGTTTAGGGCCGAAAAATTACTTTAAATAAATAAATAAATACTAGCCGTAGTGCCACTTGAACATTGACCGCGGGCCAATTTCAGTGTCCAGGAGTGTAAACACGCTAGTTCTGAAAAAATTGATATTATGATCCATTTGCCTTGGTTTACCAATAAAAAAATATTTATACCAAAAATCTCTTTTGACAAACTATTTATTTTTAAACTATTTTATTGGCAGAAAGTCGGTAAATACTTCACCGAATGGGTTGAAAATATATACAGTTAAGAGACAAACGGAAGCGAGCGGGAATCGCACGGTTCGTAAGAGTGTTTTTTTTGAAATTTTGTCTTCCCACTAAATAATTTTAAAAAATCAGATAGTAACGACCCATAACAGCATAATATACTAAATAATGCCGAAAACCTGAGTTCATTATGACCTCTGGTGCGACCTCAAAGTGTTAAATACGATATTTTTTATAAAATAATCGAAAATAATCGAATTTAACACTTTGAGGTCGTACCAGAGGTCATAATGAACTCCAGTGTGCGGCAATATTTAGTATAGTATGCTGTAATGGGTCGTTACTATCTGATTTTTTAAAATTATTTAGTGGGAAGACAAAATTTCAAAAAAACGCTCTGACGAACCGTGCGATTCCCGCTCGCTTCCGTTTGCCTCTTAAGCGAGCGGAGCGATCCACTCCACTGTAAACTGATGGCTAGAATTTCTGTTTCTTATTTTGTTCATCTGTGTTTTCCGCATTGCATTTTAAGCAAAGTAATTTAACCGGTAAATTTTTTCACAAAAGATTCATTACTAACCAGTTCACGGTGCTAATGATGGAGACTTGATTTGTTCAGTTCATCAGTTCAGTTTCAAATCATTTATTTCTCCAACAAAAACAAGTAAATACACACAATTCGCTGTTATAAAAATAATGAAAAGAGAAGCCCGCATAAGAAAATATTCTTGTGTGCGGGCTGTCTAAATAAAAGTACAAATTATAAATAATCAGCCACAGGCAGTGAGAGAGAGAGAGAGAGAAAATAAATATAAAAGAAACATACTAAGTACATATTATAATACAACAATAATAATAATAATTACAATAATATAATTACGATATAATATTACAATATACAATATATAATATATAATTAATGATTATTCATGGTTAATTTTTATACTGTTGAAAAGAAATTGTCTCGCATCCATTTACTGAGGGTTTTCTTAAATATGTACATGCTATTACTTTTCCTAATTTCAATAGGAGTTTTATTATAGTGGTACGGGCCCAGGTAATCAACGTGCCGTTGGCCAGTGAGTTTAATTTTTTTGGGGACATACAGAGTATAATTAAAGTTACTTGTTTGTACTTAGCTTGGCAATATGACAGAAAATCAACTCTGTATGTCAATCAATCTGGAATCCTACAACGGTCATCACCAAATTTTGCATGCTCATTATGGTAGATTCCAGCACTTTTTTTTTTGTTTTTTTTTGTTTTTATTTACAAATCTCTATTGAAATTTAAGAGTAATAGACATTTTACTGACTTTTTATTTATTACCAATTATTTACTAGGAAAACGCTCTGAGTAACGCGTTGATGAGCGAGCACGGATACGCGGAACACCTCGAACCGAAATTCCGTCTATCGAAAATATCATTAAAAGCCAATAATTCTTGAATTTCGTCAGACTTGAATAAAAATCTCTAAATATTCCTAAAATGTTAGTATCAACCTTTATGATTGAACTGTTCCTTGTTAATATTCAAAAATCACAGGACCTCTTTAAAAAAAATATACCTGGGACCACTCAAATCATATGATATTAGTGTGTACACAATATCAGACCAATCTGTTGAACGGTCATTATTGGTATCATTTCGTTTGAAACTTTATGCTCTAACTACCTTACCTTGAACTGAAGATTCGAAGTCGCCGTGAATTTGACAGCCAACACGCAAAATGTCCCTAAAATCACAAAAACTTTTGAAAATAACGACAGATTTGACTGAAAATTGGCAAAAATACCTTAAATGTTGGTAGTAATGACCATGGAAAGTTTTTAGTTGGTCGGTCAATCGGTTCTAGTTTAAATTAAAAAATCACAGGAAAAATGGTTTCAAATTTGAACCAATGGGAGTATTTGGCTGAAATTTATTATGATTGGGTACAATGTTGGTTGCAATGACTTTGCTAAATTTCAAATTGATCGAACCAACCAATCGAAAGATTTTTTTTTTAAATTTGAACCAATCAGGGGATTTAAAAAAAATTAGGGTCTGCAACGCCCGGAAATGGTCAGTACATGTGTGCAAATTTTCAGCTTGATCGAAGAAAAACTGTGACTTGTATATCGTCAGTAACAGAAAAAAAAAAAAAAAAACACAAAAAACAGAGGTCCGTGCCAAAAGAGCCAAAAGGAGACGCTCGCTTCGCTCGCTCAATTAACATTTAGGTGTTTATCCTGCACTGATATCGTGACAGCAATTGAGATCAGATGTTGCACGTATCGGTGCTGGCTCGTAAGTGCATCTCACTGAGCGTTTCCATCTAGGTTATCATTTTCAATATTACCTAATTAGAAACGATGTTCTTTTGCAGGTCACAAGCTTCATATACAAATGTTTTAACACTTTAAGAGTTAAGACACGTTTTCAAAGTCAATGAAGTTTAATCAGTGAAGTTTAATCTTGACCATTGACTTACTTTCCCCTAAACTGTACGAGTGGGGATTGCGGTCAGTGTTGGAGGCGATTGAAGCTTCATTAAGAAGAACAGTGTTGTGAAGTTCAAACTTTGAACTGTACGAGTGGGGATTGCGGTCAGTGTTGGAGACGATTGAAGCTTCATTAAGAACAGCGTTGTGAAATTTAATCTTGATCATTGACTTACTTTCCCCTAAACTGTACGAGTGGGGATTGCGGTCAGTGTTGGAGACGATTGAAGCTTCATTAAGAACAGTGTTGTGAAGTTTTATCTTGACCATTGACTTACTTTCCCCTAAACTGTACGAGTGGGGATTGCGGTCAGTGTTGGAGACGATTGAAGCTTCATGAAGAAGAACAGTGTCGTGAAGTTTAAACTTGACCATTGACTTACTTTCCCCTAAACTGTACGAGTGGGGATGCGGTCAGTGTTGGACACGATTATAGCTTCATTAAGAAGAACAGTGTTGTGAAGTTCAAACTTTGAACTGTACGAGTGGGGATTGCGGTCAGTGTTGGAGACGATTGAAGCTTCATTAAGAACAGCGTTGTGAAGTTTAATCTTGATCATTGACTTACTTTCCCCTTAACTGTACGAGTGGGGATTGCGGTCAGTGTTGGAGACGATTGAAGCTTCATTAAGAACAGTGTTGTGAAGTTTTATCTTGACCATTGACTTACTTTCCCCTAAACTGTACGAGTGGGGATTGCGGTCAGTGTTGGAGACGATTGAAGCTTCATGAAGAAGAACAGTGTCGTGAAGTTTAAACTTGACCATTGACTTACTTTCCCCTAAACTGTACGAGTGGGGATGCGGTCAGTGTTGGACACGATTATAGCTTCATTAAGAAGAACAGTGTTGTGAAGTTCAAACTTTGAACTGTACGAGTGGGGATTGCGGTCAGTGTTGGAGACGATTGAAGCTTCATTAAGAACAGCGTTGTGAAGTTTAATCTTGATCATTGACTTACTTTCCCCTAAACTTTACGAGTGGGGATTGCGGTCAGTGTTGGAGACTATTGAAGCTTCATTAAGAACAGCGTTGTGAAGTTTAATCTTGATCATTGACTTACTTTCCCCTTAACTGTACGAGTGGGGATTGCGGTCAGTGTTAGAGACTATTGAAGCTTCATTAAGAACAGCGTTGTGAAGTTTAATCTTGATCATTGACTTACTTTCCCCTAAACTGTACGAGTGGGGATTGCGGTCAGTGTTGGAGACTTTTATTGATAAAACTCAAGGATCTCAATCACACGATGAAGAAGATGAATTATTATATCAAACCTAATAGCGTTTCTCACTTGGATTTTTAATTTATAATATTTACTTTGTAAAAGCGTTATAAAACTATTGTTGCTTTACTTTTCAACAATTAAAGAGAATTGGATACAAACGCACCTACACACTTGAAGTATGTATGTAACCAAGGTGACAAACTGTATCTCAGTGGGAGTGTTGTGATTAGATAATTTTATTTTTATCTACATAAAGATAAAGATAACATGCCAAAAATTTATCTAGATAAGATAATAGATAAATTTCCAAGGAATCATCTAGATAATAGATAAGGATAAAAAATATTTATCTAGATAATTGTAATAGATAATAGATTTAAAAAATCACCAAATTCTACTGTTCCGTAATTATTTTCGAATCCTAAATTCGGAACTAATTTTTTTTTTAAATGGGGCTTCAAAACAAGCGAATTAATGCGACTAAACGGAGATGATTTTCCTTTTTCATATCATATTTGACATTTGAGGTTCGTGCATGTTTATACACACAATGAATTTTGAATTTTATATTTTTTTATCTAGATAATTGGCAATAGATAACAA
Organism: Leuctra nigra; assembly: GCA_934045905.1. NCBI lineage: Eukaryota > Metazoa > Arthropoda > Insecta > Plecoptera > Leuctridae > Leuctra > Leuctra nigra. Next base: position 2,058,186 of record OW203770.1, read on the forward strand.
TATTTTTATCTAGATAAAGATAAAGACAACATATAATTTAATTATCTAGATAAGATAATAGATAAAAAATAATTATCTATATAATTATCTAGATAATTTTATCTAGATAAGTCACAACACTGCTCAGTGGTGATGCCTTATCACTATTCGGATTTTGTGTAAATAGTGAGAAAGATATTATACAACTCCATTTTTTTTTTAGAGAATTTGTGAAATTTATCAAAAAGAAGATCTCTTTAGGGGGTCCATTCAGTTTTTGGGGTTTTGGGGACGTCTCGTCTCCGGTAATGACACGTTTCAAAACGTTTTCGTCGTCATTTTGCCATTACAAGAAGTTGCTGACACACCATGTCTACAAATTATAACTGAAGTTGCAGATGAGATGAGTGGCTGAAAAGTTTGTTACCGATAATTTTGACCGAGGAAAAAAAACACCGAGCTTTGGTTTGTCAGCAACTTAAAATGGCAAAAAGACGATGAAAACATTTTAGAACGTGTAATTACCGGAGACGAGGGGTCCCCAAAACGCCCAAAACATAAGAGACCCTCTGAAGAGACCTTGATCGTTTTGATCAATTTCACAATTATCACAATATCGAAGAATACAAAAATCTTGTTTCACCATAACTTTACAATAAATATGGTTATCGGGAATCTGAAAAAACAGTTGTGCTCAGGAAGAGTCATGCTAAACAATGCTGCCAACCGCACTGCTCTCCTATTGCCGCGAAATAGCCTATTACCGCGAAATTCATCAAGTCCTGGAAGTTTTTGATCAACCCATGTATGTGTCATAAGTGGTTGGTATAACCTCAATATATTCTCTTGGTTTGTAGCGCAATAGTAAAACAATTCCATAATATACTACTATTCATACGCATTTAATAAAAACTTCCGGATAAAATTGTGGGCAATATTTTATATTTATTTTTAATGTGCCAATGTTTCGACGAGTGAGTCTTCCTCAGCGCCAACAACTTATCCGGAAGATTCTATTATGCATTAAATATATTGATTGAAGTGAATTCATGCTGCTATGGTGAACTCCTGCGTCCCTGATATTATTTCATAAATGTTTTATGATCTAGTGAATCACACACTAGCTTGAACGAAAATACGATTGGTTTCGTTGAAATACTTCCAAGTCGAGTCTTGATAATTCAACCAGCCAGATTCTGTGCTTACATAATCAAGAAACTATCAACAAGCAAATGTTTTTTTTCGAATCACCGCTGGGAGTGTTTTAGAATTTATACAATTTATAACTGATTCTGGGATGATACATTTGATTTATTATCATGAATGAGGGGTCAGATTGCTCGGGGGGAGATAATCCCCCCTCATACGCGCCTGGTGTGAAATACATGTTCGCTGGCGAAATCCACCTGATTTAGGAATTGTAAAGCATGACAATAAGTTTAGCAAGATTCCTTGTAGTTCAGAAACTAGTTGAAAAAATGGCCTGTGATTTGTTTCGATTTTCTTGAAACCATCCTTCACCCTCATTTTCCCCTTCTTTTGAAATTCAGAAACGATCCCCTCTCAAGGCATACCTTTTCATAGTTAAAAATTAACGCATTCATTAATGTATAACTATTCCAATATTAATTGCAATATTTAATAATATTGTTATTGATAATTAAAAAGTTGAGCGATGAACCCATTATTAATTTTTATTGTTCCTATTTTAGCTTATAATAGATGTGTAAATAATAGGCAGTTTAATGTCAATAATTTTAATTGTATAGTATGCTGGAGCCAAGCGGTAAACGTTTTATATAAGGACAGTTATCAATAATAAAGTGATTTATATATAATTTTAGTTAATAACAAAATGGCTACAATATCGAGGATAACAATTTGTTTCTATTCCCATTGATTTATAATCGGAATTCAACTCAAAAGTGGGACTTTACCTTGACCCTTTTCTTTTCTTGGAATTGTACAGAAGTCATACATTTTTTATATCATCGATCCCTAAAAATGTTCAAAAGAATATTGATATCTTGACATGGAAAACACGCATAGACAAAGATTTTATTTCGAATTCCGCTACCGATGACAAGTTATGTAATTGTTGAATTGTTTAGTTATAGGTAATATATATGCAGAAAATAACTGCTTCATAATGGTATGACTTTTGTTTGTTTCAAATTAAGATGTAAGTTTTATGCAAAAGTTTATGAACTGTAATATTTGTGTTCATACAATGCCTACGAGAGCAATGGACGATTTGGGGGGAGGGCCCCACGCGCCTCTTCCGTCTCTCGGATTCAGTAAATTTGTACCTGGAGGTCAAGTCTTTAAACTTACGCTTTCAGGACGCAAACGCTCTAGGACGTCAACAAGTCCCATTTACTGTAAGAATGATAACCTTGAAATCTACTGTTAACTGTTAAGCTTAATTTTGAATAAGGTTTTATGACTGTATTATATCTGTAATAGTAATAATTATAATGTGATAAATTGTTTCCAATAGATTGCTGGATGACAATCAAATAAGTGGCTTGACTTGATGTTTGATGTCGATCTAGTGGAGCGGTCGCTCCACGCCAGCCAATCGTACGGCGCGCGCACACTCTCATATAAAGGCTGGAGCAAACCCACTTTTACTGTAGGCATCAAAGTGGCATTTTCGGCCTACGGGATCTTAAAATTGGGGAATCTCACATTGTTGGGAAATATCTCAATTTCGAGCAATGGCCCACCCTACAACATATACCAAATTTGGGAACAATAGGTTACGCCCTTTGCGAGCTAGAGGGCCGTGAAAACCTTGTTTTAGGGCGGTTTTCATAATAATAATAATAATAATAATCTTAGTAGTTGTAGTATCCTGGAATACAAATCCGGTAAACAGGCCACAGCCTAAACGGCTAAACCGATTGATCTCACATTTTTACCACGTGTGCACTTTTGGCGTTTGATTTGCCCTCCCCCCCTTGACTTTTTTTGTGCCGCCATTTTGAAACCGGAAGTGACATCATATCTCGACAACGGCTGAGCTGATTGGAACGAAAATAGCGCCAAACGATTCGGACGGTCAACTATATGGATTATACATAGCAACAGACTAAAATTTAAGTTAACGAAACCGGAAATGACGTCATGAAATTTGAAATACATCGATTGGCATTTCGGCAACAAATTTGATCCGATTATTTTGATATTTATGTAACGTATGTACTTTTGATATCTCATTTGACTTGTTATAAAACCAACCGGAAGCCGCCATTTTGAAACCGGAAGTGACATCATATATCAATAACGGCTAAATAGATTTGAACGAAACCAGCGCTAAACAATTTAGACGGTCAACTTTATGTATTATCATCAATAATATTTGCAGTTTTCCATACCAAAACTGGAAATGACGTCACACTTTTTAAGAATCTCACAAATTTACATGTTGATGCAATAAATATACTATTTCAGACAGCTTATAATAAAATGTAATCATGTTTAAATTATAATTCAAGGAGTCAGTGATTTCAGCAGCCATTTTGAAACCGGAAGAAACGCCATATCTCGAAAACTGGTTGACAGATCGGTATGAAACTAGCGCGAAACGATTCGGAAGGCCATCTCTATGGAATAGGAACAGTCAAACTAGAATGTTCCTATTTATGAGACCGGAAATGACGTCATTCAAATTTATAAATTATTATAATCCCCTCCTATACAATAAATACATATTCAGAAAGCTTAAAATGATACACATCATTTATAGTTATAAATTCTATGTGGCAGTGCAGAAAGTTCAGCAGCCATTTTGACAACGGATATGTTGCCATATCTCGGAACTTGGTTGACCGATTGGAATGAAACCTTTGCTATTCTTCATGAAAATAACCAAATTGTAAAGGGTGATTTTTTTTAAGGATATAGTAATTGTTCATTCGATTGTCACAAGTTGTAAGAATAAACTAAAAAAAGTAGTGATATCCCATTAAAAAACACTTCGTGTAAAAATAACAGCCAAGTCTCTTCAACTAAAAAAAAATATGAAATCTAAAAATTCTGCACTGAAAAGTAGTGATATCAAAAAATGAGCCAAGTCAAAACTTTATTTGAAAATCAAAAAATACTCGGCGCATCGTTTTTTTAGGGCATTATAGGTGTACTATGTATTTGGATATTTTATGTATATTTTATAATTGGTCTATACTTCCAAGCTTTTTATATACACGATGCACCAAGTATTTTTTGATTTTCAAATAAAGTTTTGACTTGGCTCATTTTTTGATATCACTACTTTTCAGTGCAGAATTTTTAGATTTCATATTTTTTTTTAGTTGAAGAGACTTGGCTGTTATTTTTACACGAAGTGTTTTTTAATGGGATCACTCTTACAGTTAATGGGACTTTATGACGTCCGAGAGCGTTTGCGTCCTGAAAGCGTAAGTTTCAAGACTTGGCCTCCAGGCCGACAAGACGACTTCAGCGCATAGGAACTTTATTTTGAGTGGGGGGGGGGGGGTCAAAATTATCGGGGATCGATGGAAGTCAGGAAAAGGACGTGCGCCGTTACAAGGGGGTCTGGGGGTTCGTCCCCCAGTTAGCCCCGTAGGGCCTTTTTAAAAATTTTGATACAAAAGAATCGAATTTGAAGCTACTTTATCATTATATTCAAAGAAATTTAAAATATTTTTTGCAATATTCTGTGGAAACTTAAGACAAATTGTTTTTATAGAACCCCCAATTACTGCTCAGGACATTTTTTTATTTTTGATAAAAAAAAATTATCGACTCGACGCTGTTTTGGCAGCCTTTTGAAAGAAATTTAACATGTGGGATATGCAGTATTCTTGGTGAAACTTTAGACAAAATGCAATAAAATCTGTTAATTTTGTTAATTTATAGCATCCCCAATGGCCCCGCAGGGAAACTTTTGAATTCTAGTAAAAGTGAATCGATTATGAATCGATTTTTTAAAAAGGTTGCAATAAGCTATAAGAAAGATCTGAATAGGTCTGTTCGTTTTGCTTACTGCACTTTACTGCTCACTGCAAATCCGTTCGTTTTGCATCAAACTTGCTGTTCCGTCACTGCGATTGTGTTCGATTTGACACTGACAGTAGCTGCGCAGTGACTGCTCTTACAGCTGGGTAGGGAGGTGATGTAAATGCAGTAACTTTGCAGTAGGCGGCAAAATGGCCCATGTTTGAAATGTAAAATGTGTTTCTTATGGATGGATAGTGAAAAAATGCCTAAGGAGGAGGGAAATGAGTATTTGTTTCAGAGTTTAGTTTAGTTATATGTTATGAAATGATACATATTTATATACTAGGAAAACGCTCTGAGTAACGCGTTGATGAGCGAGCACGGATACACGCAACACCTCGAACCGAAATTATGTCTATCGAAAATGTCATTAAAAGCCAATAATTCTTGAATTTCGTCACAGACTTGTATAAATATCTCCAAAATTTCCAAAAATATTGGTCCCAATAACCTTGCTTTTTTTTTATTATTATTTTTTTTATTTAGAAACACACATAATAAATACATTGTATACAGTCACTAGACCACGAAACACCTAGGAGGTGTTTGTCCGTGGTATTATACACAAAAATATAAATTGGTAAATAATAACATTAACATAATATAACAAATAAAATACACAATCGGAAGAAACAATCTATCATGATATTGATACTAATTAATCAAATTACTAATACTAATTACTAACAAACACATAATAAATCCTGAACAGAGGAAGAAAAATCAAACATATCAAATGAGAAAAATCATGGTAACTTATAATAATAATAATACTTAAATAAGAGGCAACACATCAGCTACTCCAAGGAACGTAATAACCAATTTTTGATTTCATATTTAATTTTCTGATAATTTCTTAACTTTTTTTAATCTGTTGGTATTTTATTAAAAATTGCTGGAACCACATACCTTAAAGCTCTTTTGCCGTACTTATTATTAAATTGTGGAACGGAATAATTGTAGAGGCTATGTCTAGTATTAATTTCATGGTCTATATCTAATTTATAAGTTGAATCAAAATAATATTTTATAATAAATCTATATTCGAATAAAACTTCGACGGGAAAGAAATTACAATAGCGATACATAGAAACTAAATCGTGCTCACACTGTTCTCTGAAATGGCTGGGTACTATAAATTTAATCATTTTATCATTTTATTTTGAAGCGCTCTAATAGAATTTAAATTTGATTGTGAAGTGTAAGTTGAAACCAGTATACCATAAGAAATTATTGATTCGGCCAAGGCAAAATACACCATTCTTTGGAGATTATGAGGCAATATGTTTTTTAGAGTAAATAATTTCAAAGCACATGATCTTAGTCTACCACACAGAGATAAAATATAAGGTTGCCAAGAAAATTTGTGATCTACTAATAATCCTAAATATTTATAATTTTGGACAAAGTCAATTTTAGAGGTACAGCCAATACACTCTGAAACTGGACTCATTTGATGTAAACAATCATATGTATGATAAATAATATTAGCATTTATAAATTGATCTTTATTATATGGTGAACGAATATGCAATATTTTGGTCTTGTCAGCATTAATTACTAAATTTTGATCGTGAGTAAATTTTAGTATACTTGTGAAAGCTTGTTGCAAGGACTCCGCAGCTACTTCAAACGAACGATGGGAAGAGATTAGTATTGTGTCATCAGCATACATATAGGTTTGACAATTTAACACGTGGTTTGACATCTCATTTACATAGATTAAATACAATATCGGTCCCAAAATCGACCCCTGAGGTACTCCAGATTCAATTTCCTTAACACTGCTGTAAGTATCTCCGACTCGAACCAAAATTTTCCTATTTTCTAGATACTTTAAGAACCATCCTAACAGAGGACCTCTTATACCAACTTTCTCCAGTGCAATTAATAATTTAGCGTGGTTCAAAGTATCGAACGCTTTAGAAAAATCTATAAACAGTACCAACACATGCATATTAAGATTTAATCTTGTATTTACATAATCCGAGAACAGTGCCAACAAGTCCCCCGTACTCTTACCTTTTTGGAAACCGAATTGAACAGAAGTAATAATATTAAATTTTATCAAGTAGTCGGATAGTTTAATAGCTATACATTTTTCCACAATTTTATTAATAATAGGCAACAGTGCAATAGGTCTATAATTACTGAACGACATGTGGTCACCTTTCTTATAAATTGGCCTGACAATAGAGATTTTTAACTTATCAGGCACAAAGCTAGCTTTTACGGACATGTTTACAAATTTTGCTAATAATGGACTGATATCTTTTGAAACGATTTGTATATCCTTCACCCTTATTTTATCTAACCCCGGTTGTTTATTGACATCCATGTCACTTATAACCTTCATTATTTCTTTCGAAGAAATTTGAGGCATGTACATTGATTGCATAACTGAGTCACCAACATTTACCGAAGTTATCAATTGACAATCGTGCCTGATGTCTTTAATTTCATCAATAAATGATTAAGCGAACCTATTTACAATAACGTCGTCTGACAATTTTGAACCCAAATAATTTTTAATGACTTGATCCACTGAGTTTTTCTTTTTTTTACCAATAATTTCATTAATCGCTTGCCACATCGCCTTTGGATTATTCTTCGCTCTTTCTAATTCATTTTTATAGAACATTCATTCATTTTCTATCTTTAAGTTAACATCTCTCCTGCATTTCTTATATTCATTGTGATAAAATAATCTCATGGTATTCTTGCAATTTCGCCATTTCCTAAATAGCAAGTCCCTGTTACGTAATAAATCCATTAGTTCTACTGTCATCCAAGGCTTGCGTGGTATTTTCCTGGTGCTGAAAGATTTAAAGGTTGCAGATTTATAGCACTCTTGAAATCTTACTTCAATCTGATTATACAACTCACTACAGTTATCAATCCCGGACAAAAGTTGCCAATCAATTTCCTTTAATTTATAACACAACATGGACTCATTCAAGCAATATTTAGATGTCATTTCATTTTTAACAATATGTTGTATTTCCTTAAAGCAAATATCGACCCCAACAAGATAGTGATCAGATAGTTTCGTAGTGTAAATAACAGAATTAGTTTGTACGGCATTACTTCTAACATTAATATGATCTATGCATGAAATTGTGAAATAGTTACATTTCCATTCCTCACGAGTAGCATCCGTGATAGCCTTGACAAACCCATTAATTGCCAGAATATTTTCGTATAATTGTACTGCACCATCCTCCCTATCCAACAAGTTCAGATTGACATCACCTATAATAACAACATTTTCATAATTTAACGGCCTGACTAATTCTTCTAATTCATTGACAAAGCCTTGTTTACTAAGAGAAGGTGGTCGGTAAACAGCAATTAAGAATACCTTTTCATTGTTTGCTGTAGTTAGAACGCCACAAATGCTTTCAAAATAACTGGAGTTAACACATAAATTAGAAAAATTTAAATTATTTCTTATAAACAGAAGCAATCCTCCACCTCCTTTATTACATCTAGTTTTTGCAAAAGAAATATAACCATCCAAACAATAATAATCATCCAGGCCTCTTTGACAGATATCTCTGAAAGTACCAAAACATCGAACTGACCAATATAACTATTCAAAATCACCTTTAATTGATCAAAGTTCTTTCGTAGTGACCTGATATTTAAATGAAGTATAGTTAAACCATTCACATTCCTTATCCAATTATCAATGTCATCAACAATTACTCGATTTACGTCATTTTCTTCATCTATAATATCTACATCATTACACGTCATACAAAAAACAAATAATTAACAGAAGCTGTCGAGCTAGGTACAAGTTTAAGTTTGAACAAAAGCAAAAGCACTCTTTGAGCAAAATCTTAACAAATCTTATTCAAATCCGCAAATGATAAAATTTTTATGATTTTCTTTGCGTTCTCGTCTTTCTTCGCGAAAATTTTACCACTCACAAACCAGACGAACTTAAAACCAGCAGCTTTTGCTTTCTCTTTAGCTTTCCACAACAACTCCTTAAAGTAGGTGTTCAAATTTTCGTTGATATACACTCTTTTCTCACCAGCGCTACTCACACCCCCTGTGAGCAAGTTGCTGGATATGATAGTGCTTCTTTTCTCAAGGAATTCGTCTCGCTTCTTCCGGGAACTGAACTGGACGATAATACGCGATGTTTTGGTGACGTCCCTATACGGCAAGCGATGCGCAGCTTCAATGTCACTCTCGGCTAACACAATATCCAGGTCTTTTGCCAACTTAAAAACTAAATTGATAACATTTTCTCCTGGAAGGGCCTGTATGTTGAATAGTTCAATGTTCTTGTTTCTCCCGTATTGATCTAACTTATTGATATGGTTAGACAACGATTCAATAATACAATCCTTTTCAATGTTTTGTTTTTTCAAGGTTTCCACGTCGGTTTGCAAGACTTTTACCTCTAACGCAAGGTCCTCCCTTAATTTCTTAATTTCCTCACTGATTGACTTAAAATTTTCACGGGATTCAGCTCGAAACTCTGCCATGAAAGCGTTAAACGCAGCGTCGCCATACGTAAATACCTGCGTTGCGTCTGGTGTAGTCAAGGGCGTAGAGCTGCCTGTCTTCTTGTTGTCAGACTTGCACTTCGCACAGCGCCACGCTAACTTGCTTTCTTGCGACTTAGCCACGTACGTAGCTTTTTTAATTCCCGAACAGGTAAAATGCAAACCTACATCACACCCCGAACACGTCAAGAACTCATCTTGACCCAAGATACCTGTACATTTACCGCACGACATAACTCGAAAAACACAATGTTATTCAATACCAACGATCAGTTACTACAGAGCAAATCAAATCAGAGACCGGTCTGCTCTGCACGGCTGACAGCGACCGAAAGTTTTAAATTGATCGATTAAACCTTTGATTGAACGGTTCCTTGTTAAGTTTCAAAAATCACATGATATCCTTCAAACAATTTACCTGGGACCACTCATATGATATGATATTACTGTGGACACAATATCAGATCAATCTGTTGAACGGTCATTATTAGTTTCATTTCGTTTGAAACTTTCTGCTCTAACTACCTTGCCTTGAACTGAAGATTCGAAGTCGCCGTGAATTTGACAGCCAACACACAAAATGTCCCTAAAATAACAAAAACTTTTGAAAATAACTACAAATTAGACTGAAAATTGGCAAAAATACCTTAAATGTTGCTACCAATTACCATGCGAAGTTTTTAGTTGGTCGGTCAATCGGCAATACCCGCTGCACGAGAGCGGGTATTGCATTGATTGTTTGAGTATCTCCTTGCAGCAGTCTGGTCGGGGGTCTCTTTGCTCCTTGATGCTTTATTATTAACGACATTTTGTTTCAACCTTTTAGATTTAGCTTCGTCAGTTTCTTGATCTTCAATTTCACGCAGACGCTTTTTCGCCTTTATGGCTTTCATTCTAGCAGAAGTCTTTCCATTTTTCGGTATGTTTAAATAGGGATAAGTTAGGTAATGAAAAAGTAAGAAGTAGAGTACCTACCTAATTAAAGTACAATAATATTTGTGTGATCAATGTTTGAAATGCACGAAATGTGTGCTCAAAGACGTAATGTATTCAATGTCTTAATGTTACGAAATGAATCTTGAACAAAACTTCGCAAATATGAAAATAAAGTAAACACCTTTCAACTAATAAGCGAAAGGAATCAAAGTTCCACACAAAAAAACGGATCAGGTAAAATAGTAACTACCTAGTTTAGAAAGGGAATGATTCCAACGTTCCACAATTAAAATAAGACAACGTAATGTTTTGAACTGAATGAATAAAAACTTTCAAAAAAAAATAGCAACCTTCAAGGAAATGTCAGGCTAGACAGAAGCTCAGAAACGGAATAAATCCAACGTTTCTAAGAAGAAAATAATTTGAAATAATCAATCCCCTGGACAAAAACTGTAGATACCTAATATCTATGCTTTAAAAGCAATTCAATTTTACTAATACCTTCACAAAGAACACCAAATTGCCAAAATTATCAACGAAAAGAAGCAAAATGCAGGAGAGATTTTGAATGACGTGTGAACGCTAGAAGAGAACAAACGCCACTCAATGATATTATTGAAATGTGAGCTTATGTTTCTAATCTCTCCTGGATGCAAAATCAGCCAAGTAGAAACACGGGAGGCACGGCCATCAGAACTACGAATTGACGAAAAGACAATCAAGGTCCTTAAAAACTCGAAATGATTTGTTGGAAACTATGATCCAAATTGAATTATTCAAATTTGATCAACTCAATAAACATAAAAATATCTGCTTTTCACTAAAAAAGTGTACATACCATCAAAACACTCTTGTACCTAAAGCAAATCAGATTCAGTTGCATTGGAAAGACATTCATTTTCAATGTTTCATTTCTGACAGCTTTTAAAAATGTCAATAAGTGCATACTTTCTTGACAGATTCGGCTGAAAATTTGTAAAATAAGTGACATTGTTGGTCTTACTGACCATGCTAAATATGAGTTTGATCACATTCCTCGAAGACCATTTTCATTTTTTAGGCTATCAGGACACTCTATCGATTTCGAGGCAATGAAGCCACTCGCCTCCATCGAGCATTACGTCGTCCGCACCATCCGAGAGGCAGTCGAAATCGAGAGGCGTCCCGGCAACCTCAACAAGCGCGACGACAGCATCCGCCTTCCACACGCGTGGAAGCCCGTCATGTCCAGGATACTCGTGCCGCCGACCGAGCCACCAGCCAAGCCAGCCGCGGAGAACATCTCGCAGAGTTCACTGTTGGGGCCGTGCACGAGAAGTCGAGCCCGCCTACAGCCGGCACCGAGCATCAGCGGAACGAGCCTCGCGGGAAGGCCGAGGAACACCGAGCGTCCGCCGCGGGCACCGACAGGAGCGCTCCAGCCGGCACGTCTTACCCGCAGCAGAGCGCGCGCTCAACTGAAGAAATGAAGGATGAAAATCATCGCGAATCCAACCTCTGCGATTAGTCGTCCACTCTCCACCAACGGGAAACCAGACCAACCCGAAAACGAATAAGAGACCGCGCTGCCAGCAACATCGTCGCAGTCAACCGCCAGAAGATGAAGGAAGTACATCCTTCGAAACGTCGCGAACGGCCCTTATCAGGGCCACCAGCACCTCCAACGGAACAAACCGTCACCACTGCCATGTCATTACAAGATGGTTCCGAAAACGTCCACGACATTATCAGGAGATACTTATTTTAACAATGAACCAATGGATGGATTTCAAAAAAAAATTGGGTCTGCAAACAGAGAAGGTTGTCTTTACATGTGTGCAAAATTTCAGGTCGATCGGTGAAACGGTGCGACTTCTATTGCTTCCTTTAGCATACAAAAACAAAAACAAAAAAAAACAAAAAAAAAACAAAAAAAACAAAAACAAAAAAAAAACAGAGGTCCGTGCTAAAAGAGCCAAATGGAGTCGCTCGCTTCGCTCGCTCAAAAAATGCATTGGGATTAGACAAGAATTCTATAAATGCCGCACATAACCTCACTTATTTTTACATTCTTCCCGACAAATTCACAAACCTCCCTACCAATAGGAAAAGGCCAGCCTGCCATCCTGCTGCAAATGCGTTCGTTTTGTGTTGGTACAGTAAGCTACTGCAAGAGTTACCAGGGCCTACTGTAAGCTGCTGCTACTGCAACTGCAGTAAGCAAAACGAACAGACCTAATGTGTTTTGGTATCCCCTTGCGGTTAGGCAATAAGCAATACACAGTACGCCACCCCGCTTTCATACTCCTCTAGTTACAGAACCAGAAGACCAGAGAGACTGGGGTGTTGGGGGTTAGTGTGACGACCTCCCTCCACCTGTTATCAGTCTCTCGACGGCGTGGGTTGTGGAGGCTCGTGCTGTGAATGTTACACCGTCCTTCGGAAGGGACGTTAAGCCGTTGGTCCCCTTGGTATCTTTCGTCAGGAGTAGGCTACATGCCGGTACCGGGTTTCCTCTCCTCCCTTCTCTATTACATTCTCACTAGTGGAGCCTCGGCTCTGTTGAGAATATAGACTTAATAATAAAGAACAACATAAATCCAGAGCCAAACGCTGGATCTTTCAAAGGAATGAGGAATGAAGTCCACAAGCAAATGAGACATGTAGTTTAACCTGTAATTATTTAATTTTATTCATGATGATGCGATCATGTTGGACAAACTAGTAATAGACTTGTATCATTGGATCACACTGTTCAATTAGTTTTGCAAAATTTGAGAAAATATTGAGAATTTGACCTCATAATGAAGCAAAACTGTGTATATTTGCATCTAATTATCAACATTTGTGTATATCTGGAGGTGTTCATGATATGCCCTTGTTCCACTTAACTAATTTGTTTGTGCGCAGTGCAGTCTCAAATCTTCCTGACTTCAACTGAGTGTATGTATGTTGTTGTTTCAAGAAAGCTACAACACATGGCCATAATCAAACATCTTTGTTCTCAGGATTCTGGAGTGATGACAACAAACCAAGCAGACTCAGCATTCCAATAAAACTCGACTATTTCACGGCTCCATTGTTAATAATATCTCTCGCTGGAAGTGTCTTCAGACACGACAAACATTGCAGAAATGTTGACTTAATTGAGCGAGCGAAGCGAGCGTCTCCTTTTGGCTCTTTTGGCACGGACCTCTGTTTTTTTTTGTGTCTTTTCTGTTACCTGAGGTTATACAGGTCAGAGTTTTTCTTCGATCGAGCTGAAATTTTGCACACATGTGGAGACAACCTTTTCTGTTTGCAGACCCTAATTTTTTTGAAATCCATTGATTGGTTAAAATTTAAATAAACATCTCCTGATGGTAGGTTGAAAAATGAAACTGGTCTTCGATAAATCTGATCAAATCATATTTTGGCTATACAGGTCAGAGTTTTTCTTTGATCGAGCTGAAATTTTGCACACATGTAAAACCAACCTTCTCTGTTTGCATACCATAATTTTTTTTGAAATCCATTCATTGGTTAAAATTTAAATAAATAGGCTGAAAAATGAAAACGGTCTTCGATAATTCTGACCAAACTCGTATTTTGCATGATCATTAAGACCAATATTGTCTCTTATTTTACAAAATTTCATCCCAATCAGTTAAGAACGTATGAACTTATTGACATTTTTAATATCTGTCAGTAATGAAGTATCGAAATGAATGTTTTCCAGTGCCAATTGAATTGATTCTGATTTGCTTTATGAACCAGGTGCTTAGATGCTATTTTAAAGTTTCGATGAAAAGCATGTACTTTTAAGTTGATATCATAATCAATTCAATATGGATGTATATGTTTTCTGTGCGTTGTGTACGCATTTCCGGTTCAAGAATTTGCACGTACCCGTGCTCGCTCATCAACGCGTTACACTGAGCGTTTTTCTAGTATATTGATGAGCAGAAAGAAACATAGATATGACAAATCAACTGCGAACATTTATGAAAAAAATGAGCGAATTGTGAAGAATCATATGAATCATAGATCATAGATCTAAGATCTATGGTTCATATTGATCCAGAGGGATCATATTGTTTTGGGTTGGTTATGATTTATTCTTAAGAGGCAAACGGAAGCGAACAGGAATCGCACGGTTCGTCGGAGCGTTTTTTGAAATTGTGTCTTCCCACTTAATAATTTTAAAAAATCAGATAGTAACGACCCATTACAGCCTTAAAGACTAAATAATGTCGCACATTGGAGTTCATTATGACCTCTGGTGCGACCTCAAAGTGTTAAATACGATATTTTTAATAAAATAATCGAAAATAATCGTATTTAACACTTTGAGGTCGCACCAGAGGTCATAATGAACTCCAGTGTGCGGCATTATTTAATATATTAGGCTGTTATGGGTCGTTACTATCTGATTTTTTAAAATATTTAAGTGGGAAGACACAATTTCAAAAAAACGCTCTGACGAACCGTGCGATTCCCGCTCGCTTCCGTTTGCCTCTTAATAGTTTTGCATTTCGTTATTTTTCCGTCAAACTGTCTTTCTGAAAGAAAATTTCTTCATAGGTAAGTCTAAAACCTACCATCAGTATACGACATAGGAACTAAAAATCCCTGAAATTCGGCCAAGATATTCACTGAATGGACAATTGTTATCTGAAGTCAAACCACCCACACAGTAAAAAATGTTTAGTTGCGCCAACAAAAATAAAGTTGGGACAACAAAACTGTTTAGTCAATGTACGTTCAACTAAAGGCTTAGTCGTCTCTACTAAACTTTTTGGTTGGCTATGTTTAGTTGAGTTACGAAAGATTTAGTTGTTTCAACTAAACTTGGTATATAGGTATATTAGGTATTTAGTTGTGAGAACTAAAAAGAAATTATAAATGGTTGTGGTAACAAAAATCCCCATAAAAAAACACTCCGTGTAAAAATACCAGCTAGTTTCCCTTCACATATAAAAAAATATTGTTAATATTTTTTTCCTCGCTTTTTTTCAAAAGCGAGGGAATATGAATGTGAAATCAAGTCAAGATTATGCTATCATTTGAACCAAAACAAAGCTATCTAAAACCAAGTTTTTTTCAAAAGCGAGGGAATATGAATCAGGTCAAGATAATGCTATCATTTCAACCAAAACATAGCTATCTAAAACCATGTTTTTTAAAGCGAGGGAATATGAAGGTGATAAATGGTGATAGCCGGCGACCTGACAAAGCATTAATTATATCTGACATAGTGCTTGGGCCCTGTCGATAAAATAAGCAGAAATGTGCGTTTCGATTGAACAACTTTTCCTTAAATTGCATGAAATTGCATATAGTCCAGTCAGTTAGGTAAACAATTTGGGGTTTGATGATAAACCTATAAAAATGTCATTAAAAAAAGTAAAATAAGTTTAAAAAAAGTTTTTAAATAAGTTTTTTAAGTAAAAAAATAAAAAATATATAATAAGATATTTTTTTTTAGGTAACAGATAGCACTTATGCAATTATAATTTGTATTATTTGTTTTCTTTTTTACCGATGAGTCTCATGAAGTTATTATATTCAGCGTTGGTCGAGTCTATTTTAACTTACGGAATTTTAGGATGGGGAAATGCATTTGCCGTGCACATCAATAAAATATATCAGTTGCAGTGTAAGATTTTGAAAATTATTATGTCTTTAGCGTTTATACATAAAATAGTTAGTATTTTCAGTATTTAGGATAGTTAGTTATTTCGGATATTTTTGAATAAATTAAATCTTAAATAATATTTTAGCTGTGAGTTCAAAATTATATATGATTGAGAAGCAGGGCCGTAACAAGGGGTGTGCGGGCGGTGCGGCAGCACAGGGCGCCGCCGACAAGGGGGCGCCAGGAAGCCAAATTTGTATGTTATGACTTTTTTGCATCCAAAATTAATTTTTGCGTATTGAAAAACACAAAAACGCCCTGCGGGGCATGGTTGATGTCGGTGATATTTCAGGATACCCAAGAGGTCTAACCCCCCCCCCCCTTCACAAGTTAATGCACCCTTTAAAGAATTTTGAATAAAAGTTTTGAAATAAAAATTACTGCTGATTTTTTTTTTAGTGAAATTGAACGTTAAAAATGATTAAAAACCATTAAAATCCTATCAAAAAAATCTAAATTTTCCGTTTCCGGGCCCTGGACCCGCATATAGTTAAGAGGTTCTCCCCCCCCCCCCTCTCAGGCCCTTCATTGCTGTCATATAATGTTTCTACTGATAAACATAATTCCTTTTAAACACATAAACACCATTTAATGCTAATCATACGTATTTCATATCCATGCATATATAATATTGCATGCAAACTGCAATTTTAACCCTTCCCGGTTGACAATTTAAATCATAGCTTTGATACCAAAAGCGTGCCCACTCTAAAAATATCAGGGATTGTGTATTATTAAATAACAACAACGAGGTATATTATTTTGAGAAAATTAAAAAAACAGTTTTTTTGGGTGGGCCCTTTGAAAGTCAAAATTTAGATTTTTCTCCCTTAATTAACCATCCTTAGAATTGACCATCCATTATTTAGAAAACTCATGCTCTAAGCTTCAAAACGTAAAAAATTGAAGTTCCTAATAGTGCAGGTTCAAGTGTAGAAAAAATTGCTTTCCGCTCGATTGGAATGCCGAATCAATTTTTTCATAATTATCGATTGTTTACATCATTCTTAATATTACCTGACGTGCCTCCAATTTTTTGGTGGCCATCTTGGAAAATATGGCGGAAAACGAACATTTTACAAATTATTTAATTGTTTGAGTTAGTTTTAGTGAATTATTTCATAATTTTTTAATCTTTCCTCTACCAACAATTAAACAATTTGTAAAATTTACGCTTTCCGCTCGTTTTCCGCCATATTTTCCAAGATGGCCACAAAAAATATTGAAGGCACGTCAGGTAATATTAAAAATTATGTAAACAATCGATAATTATAAAAAAATCAATTTCGGTACTCCAATCGAGCGGAATTACATTTGCTCCCCTACTATAAGTTAAACGGTACAGAAGTTAGAATAGTTCAAGTGAAGGGCTAGTGAAAATGCTGTTTTTTATGAGTCTGAATTTCATAAGTACTCAATAATTGGACAAACCAGAAAATAGGTATGTGTTTCTTTTGTCTTGGGACCAATCTCGCCAAGTTTTATCACAATCGGAGAGGGTCATGTAAATTCCTGGGTGTAAATTCCCTCCTAATTTAATCATCTTTCGAAAAAGTATTGTCTCCAGAAGTCCGTAGAGGGAATGGGGGGGGGGGGGGGTGGTTGCCAACTGAGCGATGGACAAAGAACAAAAAATCTGTATTATCTAAATGAAGATAACCAGGTTTGGGCAATAATTTGATTAGAAAAATACATGTGTGTATGTTTATTATTTGTGTGTTTAAATAATTTGAAGCTATTCGATGTTTCTTAAGGCTGAATTACACGATTCAAGACTTGGATCATCTAAATGAAACATTGAAGCATATAACACGCGTCCAATTCTTGAATTCAAGAAATCTCTTCAACCTTTTCAATTAGAACATGTCCTATTTTTCTTCAAGTCTTGAAATACTTCAAGAAATTGTTAATTTCACTGCACTTCAATCAACAATAAACATTAAATCGTCTAAATTCCCTTTCAAGTTTATTTGAAATCAAGGGTTGAATTCAACCTTTTCAAGTAAACTTGAACCGTGTAATTCAGGCTTTAGCGTGTTCAAAACAACATTGAAAAACAAAGTTATATCGTAAGTAATATACTTATACAACACAGTACGAATTATTTTATATTAGGTATTCGAAAGATAGCTTAGTAATTATCTACAATTTTATTGTTGCTTATCAAGTTTGGTAGATAAAACCGGGTATAAAAGCAGCTTAGGTTGTGCGTAGCAGGTCAGAGCTCTACCAGAACTACCAGATTACCTACCAAGCTACCAGTGTTGCCAGTCATCATGAAGCTGCTTCTTGGTTTGGTGTTGGGTGAGAACAAATAAATAACTTCATTGATGTATTGAAACTTCATTGGACTTTCACAAACTATTTTATTATTTATAAATGCAATATTTCGTCTACTTTCAGCAAACTTCATCAGGCATTTGACATAACAACAGATGGATAGTTGTAGGAAACAATGTCAAATGTTGTTATGTCAAATACCTGATGACGTTTGCTGAAAGTAGACGAAATATTGCATTTATAAATAATAAAATAGTTTGTGAAAGTTCAATGAAGTTTCATTAAATAATCTCCAAACTAAGAACTGGAACTTTGATAACTTCGTTGATGTTATGCCATTGATTAATATAATATTAAAAAAATTCCAGTCACTTAACGGCCGTACTCATACTTTATTTATTTTTCTCAAAACATTTTTGTTAATTTCTTTTATCTGCTTATCTTATAAACGAAAGTTTACCAAATTTGGGACCGCCACTTTGTTTAAACTTTTTGAAGGCAATTTAAAAACAATTGTATTAAAATATTTTTCACAACAATTAAAAATAATCGGCAATTGCATAGGTATACCTATATTGTACACAATATTTCCTAGTTTACAAACACAGCATGGATTTTTTTTAATGAAGTTCGTTTTAAAAAATGACTGCGTCAAAGTTGTATAATTATGCCCCCTTCTCACCTGCTTAGAAAAGGCACAACGATTCTTTTCTTTTTTGTTTGAACACTTATTTAATTGACACAAATAATAATATGCAATGAACACTCTTCCACTAAGTCCCTGATAAGGACTTATCTGTGGATTAAATACATAATGATAATATACAGTACAGTAGTCATTTTTATTTATCGCTTTTAATTTTTATAATTATGTTAAAGTTTTAGTGCAGGTTCAAGTGTAGAAAAAATGCTTTCCGCTCGATTGGAGTGCCGAAATTGATTTTTTCATAATTATCGATTGTTTACATAATTCTTAATATTACCTGACGTGCCTTCAATTTTTTGGGTGGCCATCTTGGAAAATATGGCGGAAATCGTTCATTTTACAAATTATTTAATTGTTGGTAGAGTGAAGGTTGAAAAATTATGAAATAATTCACTAAAACTAACTCAAATATGGGGACTTGAAAAAAAAATACGCCGTGAACGAATTTTATTTTTTCATTGTTGGAATTGACCAATCACGTTTCTGTGTTTTTTTGCTCTCAATTTATTATGAAACGCGTAGACTTAGACTAAAATATGTAGAATTAAAATTTGTAGACAATTTCATTTTGAACAATATGCGTTTTAAAAAAAATTATGTTTTTTTAGAAAAAAACTTTAATTTTTTTTAATTTTTTTAAATTTTTTGTTTACGGCGTATTTTTTTTTTCAAGTCACTATATTTGAGTTAGTTTTAGTGAATTATTTCATAATTTTTCAATATTTCCTCTACCAACAATTAAATAATTTGTAAAATTTACGTTTTTCGTTCGTTTTCCGCCATATTTTCCAAGATGGCCACCAAAAAAATTGAAGGCATGTCAGGTAATATTAAGAATGATGTAAACAATCGATAATTATGAAAAAATCAATTTTGGCACTCCAATCGAGCGGAATTACATTTGCTCCCCTACCTAAAATGGTTCACATAGAATTTTTTCTTCGAATTTGGGCACAACGTTACGATTATAGTATTGTGCTTGGCGGCAGTAACAGGGCAAAATGATTTCACGAATTTTAAGTGCGAAAAAGTTTCAACAATATATTATTGCTTGGCCCTTCTTTTAGATCTCAATCATTTTAGGTGGAAAGGTGCTTGGCAGTCTATTCACAAGTTTTTGTTTTTGTACAGCATACTATTACAACTAGCTCATTACAAGACTGTGTATATATTTTTTTTTGTCTGGGGCTTAACGTCGCACTGTTTTGCAGCGAGGCTAATGGCGACGGATGAATGATTATGATGATGATGGTGAAGAGTAGGTAAGGATGGAAGGTGGGAAGGAGGCGGTCGTGGCCTATTAGTAGGGTACCTTCCCAGCATTTGCCTGCCGACTGAGGGAAAACCACGAAAAAACCCCAGTCAGGAAGGACGGCCGCGGGAATCGAACCCGGGCCTCCGGAATACAAGTTCAGAGCGTTATCCACTCACCCAACCTGTTCCGTATATTTTTCCGTATTTTTGTTGCAGCATGTTTCTACCTTCAAGAAGCCACCGCTGCTGGCACTTGCATTCCCACTACAGCTCGCATTGTAATCATCAGCAACAACCCCGCCAACATTCCGGCTCAAAACTGTGTCGGAACTTGCGTCTACTTCCCTTACTCCAAGTTGGCCACTTTATCCAGTCTGAACCTGGGGGCCTCGGACACCTTGATCGTCATCGACGGACCTTGCAACAATCCGTCCAGCAATGCCTTGATCCAGTCATTCGCAGCTCAGGTCAATTACTGGGCATCAATCACCAACGTCTATTTCTTCACAAACCCGGTTAACTCTAATCTCAATAACGGGAATGCAATGATGATGAGTCAGAATCCACACATTCCTTCGTCTGCGCATGTGATGGATTATGCTGCGTACGCTACGGCGAATCCCGGAATCGATCCTTGTGCCTTCGTTAGTGGTCATATCACCACTTCAACCACTACGTCCACTACGAGCACTTCTACTACTACCACCCCTCCTACAACCACGGCGTGTCCAGTGTGTACGCCGCCGAGTTGTCCACCTACCACAACAGGTACAAATACAAATATGTATTCTAAAATATATATTACATACCTATACCTCATAATTATTGTGGTTATCAATAACTATTTTGACGTTAGTAACCTCTTAACCCTTTCCCGGGCGGTGGGATACGGTTTTCCCAGTAACTTCTATGCGTTGTATGGGCGACGGGTAATATATTTCCCGGGTCTTTGATGTGGCGCTATCTATGTGCATATTACACGACTTTAAAAAAAAATGTTTGGTCAGTAAAATTGATCTCTAGACCATCAAGAAAGCCGTGGCAAGTAGCGGATGACACACGGTACGCCAAATTTCGTCAAAAAATCGATTTATATCTCAATATCTATATGTAAATTTGGATTTATAACCTAAAGAGTAAATGTTTTATGTAAGGTATCATGTAAGTTATATTAGATAAATATTTGATGCACATTTGACCGCTGGATTTTTTTTTATTACGTAATCATTTACAAACGGGAAGGCCCAACCTATGGTCTCTCTTATTCGAAAATGATAGGTTATGTTTAAGATAATCATGGATATTTTCTTTTCTTTTAACCATAAATTATGTATTTAAGTATGTAGGTCTAACAAAATCAAAATCTCAATTCAAAAATATATCATATTATTCAAAAAAAAAAAAAAAAGTTTTTACAACGCTTTTTTTTCTTATATGGGCGGTGGGAAGTATTTATCCCACCAAATTTTTTAAGTGAAAATTAAAAAAAAAAAAAAATTGAAAAAAAATAAGTGCCAACATGCTTTAAATGTTATCTAATTCACTTATTCGCTGTTGTCACTGGTTTCCATCAGCTCAAATAATTTGCCCGGGAAAGCGTTAAGTAGTTCCAGTGGTCTTTATCACGCAGTGTGTCACATCGGGTAAAGCTGGGTCCACAAAGACCGTTTTTGCGTATTGTTTTTTTTTCTCTTGACCAATTTCAAGCCCGCAGCGCGCGGATTTCTTTTCGCCGCGCCGCATATACTTCATCGAGGATTTTAAAAAAGACGCGCGGCGGAAGTGACGTAAAACATTTAACATCCAATCACGCGCGACTACGTCACATGATCAAATAAGGTCCGTGACTTCAGCACCCACTTTTTGGAAACTTTGAATTCCGAAAACGGCATTCGTTTGGGCTTCGTGAGTGCTCGTTTGTGCACTAAAAAAGTTTTGTTGTGCCTAACCCCTTCAACTCCTATAATTAATAAATTAAATTTTTTGGAAAAACGTGACTTCAGCACCCCCTTTTTGGAAACTTTGAATTCCGAAAACGGCATTCGTTTGTGCTCGTATGTGAACTAAAAAGTTTGGTCACGTTTTAAAAAAATTTGATTTGCTAATTAGTTGTTGAAGGGGTT
Source organism: Leuctra nigra (assembly GCA_934045905.1). Taxonomy (NCBI): domain Eukaryota; kingdom Metazoa; phylum Arthropoda; class Insecta; order Plecoptera; family Leuctridae; genus Leuctra; species Leuctra nigra. The sequence goes on from OW203770.1 coordinate 2,080,668, forward strand.
AGGCGAGGGGTCGGCAACCTTTTTTGGTGAAGGAGCCAATTTCCCGAAAATTCATAAATTAGATAATAGGCACCGAGTGTTCGCTACGAGTGAGAGAAATTAGCAACTTTTGTGGGAAGATCGTCAACTGTTTTATTTCTCATTGGCCGTGACCTAGCAACCGATCAGATGTCAACAAATGTACTCAAAATATTTCGGAATCAGAACTTAGTCGCGCAAATTAATATTGTGATCAGATTCAGTGAAATTGTGAACACTTTATTATTAATATTTTGTAGGCGAATAAACATTAGATAAACATGTGTAAATTTTAAGAATTGATAATGCGTAATATGTGCAGCAACATAACATATAACTGCAGCGACTTGGACGCCTTGCCAAAAGGTAAGCTTCCTTCCCACAGATTAGGTGGCTCTGTCTGTACTTTTGCAGTGCCATCTGTTGTCTAAACACGCTGCCTATAATGGGAGCCGCAGTAGAGGCAATCAAATATAATACACCGAAAATATAAAAATTAAAAATTAGGTACCAGCTTATTTTGATATTTTGACGCCCCGCAGGGCGTTTTTCAGAATTTAAATAATTTAAAAGTGATTTCTGGGACTCTAAAATAACAAACTCAATCAAATAACCTTCTAATTGTTGCCCCGCAGGGCGTTTTTTGTCGAATTTTTAAAATGTTCGATTCCAGGTATTTTTTTTTAATTATCAAGAGCCGCGGGTTCCCGACCCCTGGGTTAGGCTGAAACGAAACCTTTTAGTACACAAACGAGCACAAACGAATGCTATTTTCGGAATTCTAAGTTTCCAAAAAGAGGGGTCCTAATGTCACGTTTAACAAAATTTTGATTTGCTAATTAAGAGTCGAAGGGGTTAGGCACAAACCAAACTTTTTAGTGCACAAAAGAGCACAAACGAAGCACAAATTCCACATTTCCCTAATGGGGTGGTGAAATCACGTTTTTCCAAAAAAATATTATTAATTGGGGGTTGAAGGGGTTTGACCAAAATTGGACTTAAACAGTTTCTCCTCCAAGTCCAGGATATAGCAGAACACTAAATTAAACTGAAACCTAGAATAGATCGTTTTTAATTTTGTCTGTTAGTAGGTGATGGGTGATGGTCCTATGATGGTTAGTATATTTGTATAATTGAGTACAAGTAGTGCTATGGGGTTGTGCTTAAAGGACGTCACGCTAAAAATGAGATATTTTGACACCCCCCCCCCCTCCCCCCCAGCCCCCTGTCACGCTGTGTCACACTTTTCGAGACCCCCCCCCCCCCTAAAAGGACGTCCCAAATCTATCTCTACCCCCCCTTAAATAGAATATTTTTTACTGTAAAATGTATCAGAATTTCTCGTTCTTAGCGAAATTTCCGGTCACGACGTATCAACTGAAATTTAAAATGCTTGAAAATATCTATATCAAAACGTGACGTCCAATAGGGAAGTCTCGTGAAGATTAGAATTCAGAATAATATTTATTTAATGAAAGTTGAGATGTTGCTGAACACAGATGTGGTATTATTTTTGTTGTTGGACGAATAGTTCTCATGTAATTAATTTACAAAGTTTGATAGATCTCCTCTCATTTAAAAACAGGAAAATTAGCAATGACATGACAGTTTGCTATATTGCCATGGCAACAAGGGAATCCCCATGTCAACACAATGTTCAAGACTTGGAAATGACATCACAGTTCTGATTCTTGTTACAGGCCGTTTTTCCCGCCAAAAATCATATGATATTTGAACTCGATTTTTATGAATGAAAATTTAAGATTTCACAGGTAATAAGTGTATTTGTCATTATTATTTGTGTTTATTTATAGAAATTTACTAGAATAAAATTTCATGAGACTTCCCTACTGCCTCCAGTACCCACCCTTCTCCTTTCACACTGTGTCCTATACTGGTGCCCCTCCCCCCTCCCCCCCTGACGCGTGACGTCCTTTATGCACAGCCCCTATCTGCTGAGAGCTAAACATATACATTGTTGAGAGTGTTCAACCGTGACTGTCCCAGGTTCCACAACCGTTGCCTCCACTAAACCCGGCTACACGTTCATCTCTGGTCTCGGCAACTACAAGTTCGTTTCTAATGCCGCCACCTGGTCGGATGCCAACATCGCTTGCATCGCTGACGGCGCTCATATGGTCATCATTAACTCAGAGGCAGAGAACACAGCAATGCAATCCTTATTCATATCCAAAGAGGGCACTATTGTCGGTGCCAGTGATGAGTTGAGCGTATGGTTGGGATACTACGAATCTGCAACCACTAACGGGGTGCTATTTGCTGTCGATGGTAAGAGCAAAGATGTTATGTTTCTTTGGTAAGAGTAACTACATAATGACGTCATTTAATGTAACTACATCGTACTTCTAGAAGTAAACTGCCGTGTCATTTTTCACAGTTTTTAGTAAAAGCGAAAACAAGAAATTATTTTGTACTTTCATGTGTTTATTGGTCGATTTTCTCGAAATTTTTATCACATTTCGTCGAATTTCTATACCCATTTATCTGTTTCCGCGCTAAAATCTAGATTTTTGTAGCCCAAAAATAAAGGGATAAGTGTATTTTACAATGAATGGAATTTGGATAATAATAGATTTTATTCAAATCAGAAACTGTCAAAGTTTTTTGTACAGCATCATTAGAATTGAAACATTATTTTTTTTCGGTAACTGCACGTGAATCCAATTGAGACGAATAATTGAGCGAGCGAAGCGAGCGTCTCCTTTTGGCTCTTTTGGCACGGACCTCTAATTTTTTTTTCTGTAACCTGAGGGTATACAGGTTAGAGTTTTTCTTAGATCGAGCTGAAATTTTGCACACGTGGAGATAACCTTCTCTGTTTGCAGACCCAAATTTTTTTGAAATCCATTTATTGATTAAAATTTAAATAAATATCTCCTGTAGACTGAAAAATGAAAACGGTCTTCGATAATTCTGATCAAACTCATATTTTGCATGATCATTAAGACCAACATTGTCTCTTATTTTACAAAATTTCGTCAAAATCAGTTAAGAACGTATGAACTTATTGAAATTTTTAATATCTGTCAGTAATGAAGTATCGAAATGAATGATTTTCAGTGCCAATTGAAATAAATCTGATTTGCTATATTTACCAGGGTGCTTAGATGCTATTTTCAAGTTTCGATGAAAAGCATATTATCCTTTTATGTTGATTGATTGATCATATTTCAATTAAATATGGATGTGTATGTGTTCTGTGCGTTGTGTACGCATTTCCGGTTCGAGAATTTGCACGTACCCGTGCTCGCTCATCAACGCGTTACACTGAGCGTTTTCCTAGTTAGCATGCGGCACATGTCAATGATTCGGTTGATGAAATATGAACGCGTTTTGAACGTTTTAGCTTTTTGACAAGATATTTTCTAAACTATTATAGCTAGAGTATTGAAATTATTTGTGTTAATACATGATAGCGTAAACAGCAAGATAGACTAGAATGAACTTTCTGGGTGCTATATTTTGTCTTTAATAAAAAAAATTAGGGTAAAAAAATGTGACAAAATATACCCAGCAAACACAGGAGCTCCCTGGGAGGTCCTAATATTAGGATGGTGCTCCTTAAATAGGGATATCCTTACAAGGATGTACTGGGGACCTCCCTGGTACATCCTAGTAAGGAGGACTCTTCCAAATTCAAGATGGCTTATTCTAAAAATGGCAACTGCCAAATTTAGGGAGGGATATCCTAAAAAAAGGCAGAATTCTTCCTAAAAAAGGCAGAATACCTCCTAAAAAAGGCAGACCTTCCTTTTTTTAGGACGGTCTTCCCTAAATTAGGCAATTGCCTTTTTTTAGGATATATTACACTAAAAATGGCCGCTATTGAAATATTTATATAGGTTTCGTTAGCTGTCAACAGAGTACTCTGCCCTTCAACTTCAATATAGATTTATGTTTTACTCAGATATCTTTATTGTTTGTTTAAAGTAGGTAGGTTTTATTATTACCAAAATCTGGCAAAAATTATAAGAATTTGTAACAAAATGAGACACGTTGCTTTACATGATAGGACAAATGTGTATTTCCTCTTTAGTAGTTGTCCCCTGCAAGTTGTCCCCTGCACTCCGATCCATATTGTTTGTAGGTATGATGCATTCAAACTATAAATGAATAAATTCCTTCAAAGAAATGAATGGTAGCAGCTAATCTGACGCTGTCATGTTGGTGTTTGTTGTCGGTGTCCCGCGTGATGCAAAAATGCTTCACTTTTTTGGTGGAGTGAGCCTACCCCTGTCCTGTCAGTGTTAGTGTATATCTATCGATCTATATATTATATCGCTCTGTCGTGTATTAAATATATTAAATAAGGCATTTTGAAAAGGCACTCAATTGTAATATCGTGGAAAATGATCTACCTTATCTAGGAAATTATGTCCTAATTTAGGAGATGGATATCCTCAAAAAGGCAGAATTCTTCCTAAAAAAGGCAGAATTCCTCCTAAAAAAAGGCAGACCTTCCTTTTTTTAGGATGGTCCTCCCTCCCCAGGATGTACCTGGGAGCCATTTAGGATCCCCATAAGGAAGCTGTGGGGAGGCTTTTAGGATCATTTTAGGAAGGACTGGGGATATCCTACATCCTTAATTAGGAGGGACTGGGGAGGTCCCAGGTACAACCTTGTGTTTGCTGGGTATATGTTTACTAATACATTCATACAAACAAATATTTAAAAGTGTAATGTTTGATTCTAGTCTATTTTAATATTTATATCTGTTGCTATATCACATGAAAATTTCAAATGTCTACCTCAAACCGTTTCCAAGAAAAATTGTCCCAAAATTGTCCAATTTAACACGGCGTCATTAGTCAATTTCAATAGATAACAGCTCATGTATCTAAGCTCATAAGTTGACTTTACAATATTACGAAAATCTGAGAAATATTCTCGTTTCATCAAACAGATGAAGTAACAACAAGCATATTCATTTTTTATTTGAAGAAATCGGAAGAAAAGTAGATGAATTTGAGTTCAATTTGACGAATTTATTTCTTCGAAACAACAGAATAGAGACACAACTTGAAATTGTGGCTGGTCAGGAATCTGAGGCAGGATGTAGTTTGGAATTTAGATCCCCCTCTGATAAGGAAGTGCAAAACATCACAAAGCGTTTACAAGTTTGTCACAAAACAAAAGTACCTGAGCTCACCACCTGAGCGCTGAAGTCGACGAGAAATTGTTGGCTCTCTGATGACTCCTCTTAAGTCACAACACTGTTCACAGGTTCGTCTGTGATTTGCGCCGGATACACACCGTTGTGGTTCATCACGGTTGGTGGCACTTCCACTACCCCAGGCTCTTTGTTCGCCATGCACATGGAGACTGGGTATCTCTGGGACTTCCCATACACTGTGTCCGCGACCTTCAAGCTGCCCTACATCTGTGAGATGTAAACCAATGAGTGTTATCACGTGTTAAGGCCAATGCATATCACGTGACTTTATTTCTCTACATCCGATCAAAAGAAATAGTTACCTATCAGTACATACCTTACATCGTTCATGTTCAGTAATCCAAGGTGATTTATGAAGGAAATTCACTGCATACTGGAGCTTAACAATATTTTCAGTCAATATTATTTAATTTTGCAGTGATTTAATAATAAAAACAACACAAATCTCGTGTATAAGTACGCGTGTGAAGACTGTCAAAACCAAGTGCTGTTCGTTTAATCATTACATTCATAATAGTGGATATAATTAATATCTCAACATTTCATTGGAATGATGAAGAAAGAGCGCATGTTATACATTAGACATTGTGTCAGGTTTGTGATGCAATGTTTGCTGTTCTTGGCAACTCGTAGAATTTCCTTCAACTTCAGGTCTTGATTTGAGAATATTTAGGTGCAAGGAAGTAAAATCATCTAATATGTTATTTTCGCAGTTCTTTTCTGCGTAGATTAGTTCCAACAGATGTGTCCTAACTTATCTGATGAGGGAGAAGTCTTTGCTAAACTGAACCCTTCCAAGTGAAAATGTGTAGCTTTTTGGTTGAATAGTCACGTGATATACAGCCACCTTAATCTGGGTATCTTCTGCGACATTGGTCATCTCAACGGTTGTCATTTACTTAACAGTTAAACTATAAACGAGAGATACAATCTCTCGTTAAGTTAAAAAGTACTTTTCTATGAGTGCAGTTCAAAAGTCTTTACAGAGTCATGGCAATTGTCTAGATGACTAACTCAGGTCAGAAGAACACATGTATTTTGATTTTTATGTTCCTTTTTTGAACTTTTTGCACCGAAGAATTGTATTAGTATTTTGTTTTTAACATTATTACAACCACTGTTATTGTTTGTGTGAATTTGGCTGTAGGAAGTTCGTTATGTATATGAATAATTATTATTATCTAATGGTCAGCTTTTCAATGCTCTGCTGAATTTTAAACAGTTGATAAGGTCTATATTGAACATACTCTGCGGTTCCAATATGGTCACTTAACTATAACTGTCGATCACAGTACCGATCATGAAACAGGGACGAATATAACAAAGCACCTGACAATATACACTTAGCCAAATGACATATTTAATAATTATGTCTATGTTTTCAAAAAAAAAAAATCACAACGGGATATACTTCAAAACCACCATCTTATATTCCATATCCCAACAATGGGAAATATAATAGACCAGCAATGTATAATTAGGTATATTATTTCCTCAAAACATGTAAGCCAAATTAAATGCAATGCAGAATAACCTTGTATTTTATTTCATTGAAATCCTTAATCACACAACAGCAAAAATCCTGCCTCATGAAGATTCCATCTCTTACTTTTTTAAATTTGTTGTATATTTGTACAGCACAAACAAATTGCAAAAAAAACATGGAATACTAAAAAACAAGAGAATGTTAGGTTCGAGGTAAGCCTTGCGAGCTGCATAGAGTACTGTTTCGAAAGTAGCTTGCACCGAGTCTATTTTGAATGGCTTCAATGCTGGTATCACACTGCGAGTTTAATTACGATAGCTTCTTCTTGCAAAACTTCGAAATCTGCTTCCAACTAAGAACATTGTTTAACGAGTGAAGTCATGACAAGCTCACGACAAGCTCATGACAAGCTCAAAGCTCAACAGGTCCATATTCAATACAAAAGAACTAAACAAATGCAACAAAACTCGGCATGCATGCATACATTCGAAATTATACAACAAATTTCCAGGCTAAGGATATCCGTGCATTCAAAAATTCCCTCGTAACTCTCCTAACTACAGTTGCTTATTACTCGATTAAAGAGTTTCTTGTTGTCAAGAACATTAGTTAATAGCTATAGTATAGACAATACTAATACTAGGGATGTGAGTTGTGAAAAATATCCGACCGAACCGGGGCTCGAACCCGGAATCTCTCCCTTGCCGGGCTGACTCCTTGGATGTTTTCCACAGAAACATACATTCTCATTAATTAATTAATTACCTATAATAATATAAGTATTGTAATTCTTTATTTATTCTATATTATCTGTATTTCCATTCAACATGTGTTTTCCATTTTACATTTGAAAACAAATGTAAGGCCATGTCAATAACCAAGTCAAAAGTAAATACCAATATTCAAAACTATATACTTAATGGTAAAGCTCTAGAATAGGTGGATTCATATAAATACCTAGGGCTAATACTGGACTCGAAGCTAAATTGGAAGGATCATTATAAATATATTAGGAGTAGGCAAGCAGAACTTTAAATTTCTTAAAACGCAATTTATATGAGGCATCTGAAAATACGAAGAAAAATGTATACTTGTCAATTGTGAGACCTTTACTTGAGTACGCATGTGTAGTGTGGGATCCGTATGCAGTTGGTACGTGCTCCGATCTTGAAATGATTCAAAGACGAGCGATTCGATTTATTATAAATAGATATTATACTAGAGACCTAAGTATAACGGATGAAATGAAAAGATTAGGTTTAACACCGCTGGAAAAGAGACGTACCAAATGTAGACTCATGTTGTTATTTAAGATGTACTTTGACCTTGTAAATATTAACAAGCATTTATATTTTAGGGAGCCTGCTTATTTCTCAAGAGTCGATCATAATTTAAAGATTGAACCACATTTTGCGGCAACTAACTTTTTTCAGCAATCATTCTTTCCAAAAACAATTAATGACTGGAATAGGCTGCCACTATCCAGGGATGTCAGTGATGTAAATAGTTTTGAAACATTGGTAGACTTATTTATATTTAGTGAAACAGGGGTAAATACCTGAGCGAAAAGGTTGAAATTTGCAATTAGTTATTATTTATAATTAATGTTATAATAGGTTGTAACTGATAATTTATTATGTAATTGTTGTATTATTGTAGACTATAGACTCACATTTATGTTATATTCATGTAAATGAATCTAGAAATAAAATACTTAAAAAAATACATTATGTCTATTGTCTAATATTCTATTTAACCTACTTTTAAATAAATAAATAAACGACTTTTAAAACCTAATTATAAGGAATGCTTTCCTAAACACCCAAAGATACGAGGGCATCAAAGTAATTTGAGCCCTCAAGGTTCATTGAATCTTTATTATTGTAATGTGAAAAGTAAAATATTAAAAATAAACCATTAAATCAAGTGAAAAGAGAGGAAAATCTAAGTTTAGGTTGATCTTGTTGACTCTCTACTTGTGCAGTCCATACTTCCAACAATAGTGCAAATAGTGATAGAAACATGAAAATGTGTGTACTTTCTAATTCGACCATGAGAAAACCAAAACTTTATGGATCCAAGCTGAGTTCCTGCAACTTTTCAAGTAATTGACTAATTAAATTAAACAACTAAATGTCAAATAACACAAGAAATTGTCGACTTTTTGGAAATTTTAAAATTAATATTATGTAGAATTACTATTTTAAATATGAACCGACGATTGTTTTATTAAAATTTGAATAAATCAGATTTTAATTAAATAATTAAGATAATCAATCTCCGAATCCTTAATTTGGTAATTCATTCATAAAGAATGAAAATCTAGAACGCTCTGATTGAATCAAGGTACTTATATTATAGGTTTTAATTACTTGAAAACAGCGTGTAATTTGACAACTTTATTAAAAAATATGACATAATTTATTAATTACTCAAAAAGTTACAGGAATTTAGCTTGGAGCCATGAATTTTTGGATTTCTTATGGTCAAATTAGTAATTACACAAATTTGCATGTTTCTACCAGTATTTGCACTGCTGACCCCTAAATTGGGGTTTATGGACTGCACTATAGTAAATGATCGCCGCCAAGTGATTTTTAATGTTTTCAACACAAAATCCCCCTCCAATATGCACGGACGTCGGCGTCTAAAGCCACGAAGAAAAGCGCCAAGATGAAGATGTGTGTCGTCGCCGTCATCAGAAACAAGTACTCGAACAAGAAGTCGCTCTTCACGGCTTTAGCTTCAGAGAGGAAGTCAAAGAACCAGGTGAAACCGAACACGAAGAACATGAAGATACTCGTGGTGATGCGCCGCATCTGCGCAGCTCGATCGTCCTTCGTGTTGCGACGAATCACCGGACCGTCTCCGAACTTGACCCACTCGTGGATGTGGTTCACGACCATCAGGAAGACGAAGAAGTTGACGATGAGCACAGCGGCTACAGGTGTCAGGACAGTGACGATGAATGCAGCGCCCCCGAGATAACAGCCCCCGCTGTTGCTTTCAGTGGACCTGTAGAAACTCGTGTGCCAGGAGAGAAGAACAGTGATGGGGACGAGTGGAACTCCCCAGGCGAATGCTGACGCCTTCCACAGCAGATGGTCGATGTCCTTGGCTCCGACAATTGTCATCAGTCTCTTGACCTGCAGGCCGGACAACACTAACATCCAGCAAAACATCGCTAGGAAGGAGTGATGTCGAATTACTCCCAGAGCAATGCACAATCCACTGGATGTGTCGACAGTTACAATGTTGTTCACGAAGCCAAGAAACAGATTCGACGCCAAAGCCAAGATCATAAGCAGAAGTACTTTGTGTCCCATGTCTTTAAGCCATTTACTGTGGAATATCGCAGTTAGGAAGATACTGGACAAACCCATCAATGATATGATGCAGTTGACGGCCATCATGTAGGCAAAGGTCACATTCCTGGCGAGATAATCATTAAAAGTAGGTGTGTAGAAGTAGATTTTAAAATGCCCACGAGTAACCGTGTTGTTGTGTCCCAGATTGCTGCATCGGAAAACATCAAGGTTGCTTCTAGTGGACCTCAGAGGATTGCAGTTGACCAATGACCATGACTTGGAGTCGAAGTCCCAAGAAGCGCACGTCCTGTGTGAGTTGGGAGCGTCGAGTCTGTTGTTGATCCACACGTCGATGTAATCAGTCGAGGAAAATGGCGTCTCATCGCCGTTGCTCAGCGCCACTTGGAACACATATTCATGCAGGCCATGAGACTCGGAATCACTGACTATCACGAAATCCACGAACGTGGTGATTCCTAGACGAGTGTTGGCCGAATGCAGAGCAGGCGACACGGTCACTTTGAAGTCGGTGCCATGAGGAGCTTCGGAACTGTCAGTTGACGGCTGGAAGTCAATATGTCCATGGCCGGTTTTATTAAGAACTGCCTCGACTCCTACAATGTCACTATCATCTAGAGCGTCAACAACAAGAATTCCATTGTACATTCCTTGACCCGACATCAATACATTGTCACCGCTCTGGAGTACAAGGTTCAAAACCAGTTCGTCCATGGACACCAGAATCCCGTAATGAATGACAATGTAACTGAGGCGCGAAATCTTTATGTGCGAATAGTAATAATCTAGAACATTGTCAATGATGATGCTCGTCTTCTCAAGGCTGGACCGTGTGACGTTACCATTGGCTCTGTAATTTAGTAACAAAGACAGAAACACTTCCTGTCCTAGATGTGTCTCGTAGATTGAAACGAACATCTCGATGTCGTTGCGTGCCTCGTCGTCTGTGCAGGGTTTCCAAGTGACTCGGAAGTACTCGATGTCCCGGTACTCGGAGTCCAAGAACATGAGGTCCATTGAACATTTCCTCACAGCGACATTCGGAGTGCCGGGCACGATTTGCGACTGTATTGACTCTGGAAACAAATTATACGGTGTAGGCGAAAGAGACCTGAACTAGTATTCATAGGTTGCATGTGATGTCATCCATTGTTGCCACGCCTCCATCTTAATGGCACGCAGATAGCTGTGATTCTCTGCTTTTTTGACGATATTTTCTAGTTAATGGGAACCTGGGAAATTGTATAGGCTCCGGAGATATCTTTAGTACGCAGAGGAATCACTCACATTACAAAAATACATCGATTTACCTCAATAAAGTTATAAATCTTACCCGTCAACGTGCCAACGTAATGTCCGTGATCAGGTGGAAAATTCAATAATTTAGCATTGCTAATATAAAACAAAAGAAGTTCGTGCAAGCTATAAATACCCTAATCACAACAGCTGTCATAATTTATTCAGAATTCAGAATTCTTATTATTATTGTTGTTGTTGTGGTTAACATTTTAAAATCTCAGACTAAATCTGGCACTCTCGGCAGGGACTTTTACCCCAAAGCCTTAACTATCTAATATTTAAAAAATTTCTTGTCAAAGGACATGTCTGAAGCAGGGTTGCCTTTTGAAACATTAAAATAAAACGCTCTGGAAAATTCAATCCTTTTAAATTCCTCTTCAGGCTCTGAGGTACAATAGACTAAGCTGCAGACATGCTTTTACAGGAATAATGTAAAATATCACTGTCAGTTGCCCTAAAGATATCACTTAACTATTAAGACAAAATAAAGCTCTCGTCAAGTTTGAGCCTAGGCTAGAGTTGCCCGTCATGGCGGCCAAGAATCTCAATGACATGTCACGTGCATACTCCAGAGCGAATGCAAATCACAGCCTTTTATACATAAAGTGAATAGTGTATCCACTTTTAACATTGGGCCGAATGTAGATCATTTTTGGCGGCGAGTTTGGCTTTCGCTCGATCGCAGCGCTGCGGCAAAACGCAAAACGCAAAACTAGCATAACCTCAGTAGTTCCCCCATATGCCGCTAGGATCGCGTCGTTCACACAACAATTCAAGGTTATATTTTAATCTAAAAAAATTTCACACGTTTTAAGACGACTGGGCAGTGAGTTTAAATTTGGAGATTTTTTTAATCGATTTTTATCAATATCCTTTACCAATGTAATTGTTAACAAAATAAGGCTATGTACGGGTCTTCAGAACAGTTCAATGATAATAATTCCATAGCTTGTAATGGTTTATTAGATTTACTTTGTCCTACAGACGTTTAGTGCCCGAAAATTAGTACAATTATGGTACTAAACATCTGTTGGACAAAATAAAACTAATGACTTATTCAAGCCACGAAGTTATTTTCATTAAACAGTTCTGAAGACGCGTACAAAGCCTTAATTTGTTAACAAATACATTGGTAAAAGATATTGATAAAAATCGATTAAAAAACTCTTCAAGGCCACGCTCACTACTCAGCCCTCTTAAGGCTGTGATTTCCATTCGCCCTGCATACTATGATACATATTATGCTGCTGTACCTGGAGCTACTTCCGGCCAATCATACACATCACCAGCAGAACTCGTCGTCGTTTCGCCTCCACATATTCCAGGACTCCAATACTTCGTCATATCAAACTCACTGTATGCCGCTTCTTCGTCACAGAAAAATACCACTTCTTTTACTCGTACTTGAATCACCAGGCGTTGGCTCTGATCAACAGATGCTTTCCCCACATAAACTTGTTCTGTTGGAACTTTCAGAAAACCACTAACTTCTCTTTTAAAATCATCTATCAATATTATATGACAGTTTTCGTTAAAATCAAATAATTGATGATTTTTGATATCGGCTCTGTTGAGAGATTCCACCCAAGCGCTTGCGTTCACTTGTGGTTTCTTACTGACGAAGATCGCGTTGTATCCCGGAAACTGTGATATGTCATCAGAACTTGTGTATACTAATTTGCTCAAGTCTTTGCTGAAATCTGCTCTCTTGCAGATCGCACAATATGACCCATCGTCGTCGTCAGGTTTGACGAATTCTACGTCACCAGAAGATAGGTCGACCCTACCGACCCAATCGTCCCCCGGTTCTAAGTCAAAATCTGTCGGGTCCACCTGAGGGCAAAATCACTACGGTTGAAAAGATTCATCAAATCCCCAAGAAGCAAGTAAAACGATTAAATGAACAGTGTTGTGACTTATCTACATAAAATTATCTAGATAATTTCTAGATAATTATCTAGATTACGGAACAGGTTGGGTGAGTGGCAACGCCCTGAACTTGTATTCCGGAGGCCCGGGTTCGATTCCCGCGGCCGTCCTTCCTGACTGGGGTTTTTCGTGGTTTTCCCTCAGTCGACAGGCAAATGCTGGGAAGGTACCATACTAATAGGCCACGACCGCCTCCTTCCCACCTTCCATCCTTACCTACTCTTCACCATCATCTCCCAATCATCATCACAATCATTCATCCGTCGCCATTAGCCTCGCTGCAGAACAGTGCGACGTTAAGCCCCAGACAAAAAAAATTATCTAGATATTTTTTTTTATCTATTGTCCTATCTAGATAATTTTATAATTTGTTATCTTTATCTTTATCTAGATAAAAATATTGTTATTTATTGCCAATTATCTAGATAAAAAATATAAAATTCCAAATGCATTTGTGTGTATTTACATGCACGAACCTCAAATCTCAGATGGTATGAAAAAGGAAAATCATCTCTGTTTAGTCGCATTATTTCGCTTGTTTTGACGCCACATTTAAAAAAAAATTGAATTCCGAATTTAGGATTTTTAAATATTTACGGAACAGTAGTATTTGGTGAAAAAAAATATCTATTCTCTATTACAATCTAGATTTAAAAAAAATCTTTATCTTTTATCTAGATGATTTCTTAGAAATGTATCTATTATCTTATCTAGATAAAATTTTTGCAGGTTATCCTCATCTATATCTTGATAAAAAATAAAATTTTCTAATCACAACACTGTAAATGAAGAAAGGAAATGCATAAGTATTACTATTAAGTGGGTATTCCACTATACAATTCAGTTGGCAATATGGCTAGTGTGAAAGATAAGAAAAATCAAACTCTTGGCAATTCTTGGTTTTGAATCGGTTCTATTTTCGCAACTGCAATCGGACAATTCGAGATCAATTGACACTAGAATTGAAGCAAATATAGAAACGGAGAACACAACTTCGTTTTATTTAATCACTCCTTATAAAAAGATCACATATTAACAAAACAATAGAATGCTAATTGTTATGAAAAAACATAAATCAAACCTAACCTCAAACCATGAAAGTTACGCATTGAAACAAGATTTCAAATGGGACAATTTGAATCTCGAAGATTTGAGTTGCCCAGCCTGAATTGCATAGTGTTATCCACTTTAGAACTGGCTTAAGTTGTAGTAATTGTAGATAAATCTGCATTCTCAAAAAATTATCTTTACGGTTATTTTACCAAACAATTTTACTGTAATATTATGTACCGTTTTTTTTTATATTTTTTTTACTAAAAAACCAGGTACATTTTTTTTAAACTTTGAAGGTTCGTATAAAGTAACCACAATTTTTTTAGGCATTATGTGATTGAAAGATGACTAATAACATTATCGTTTTTCTGTACTAACTATTAGTTTTACGATCAAGTAAGGAAACTGCATTCTCTAATGATAATTACCAACGAAAGAAGCCCATCTTCTGATTTGTTAGCAAATCCCAGAAAAAACACTCCGTGTAAAAATACCAGCCAAGTCTCTTTAACTATAAAAAAAAATAGAAAAAATCTAAAAATTCAGCACTGAAAAGGAGTGATATCAAAAAAGGAGCCAAGTCAACGAATTTTCCAAATTTTAATCGTACCATTGAAATAAAAGTATCAACCCCCGAGAAATACTTAAAAAAAGGACTTGGCGCATCGTTTTTTTAAAGACACTTTTCTATCCTAAAAGTATAGGAAGAACTCTACAAGTATATTTTCCTGAGTATATCACATTCATTATCGACGAATCATACTACGTTTTAATATAACTAGTACTCTTACCTACTGGCAGTTTTGGTATTTTGTCAATATTCAGAGGAAATAAACGGATAAACGAATAACGAATAAACGAATAACGAATAAACGGAAGCGGCCTAGTCTATTCGTTATTGCCACTATTTCTAGGGTCATATTAATCAATCATACTTCTCAATATCGTGACTGAGGGAAATAGCGAAAGCGCTCATTACAAGAAGGCCGTCAATGAGATTTGTATAAGTGACTAGTGCACTGAGCCATGCTGCTCAAATAATTACTGACTAGATTTTTATCTAAAGTAATACGTTATGTAATTTATTAATTTTTTTGGTATAAAATGTTAATTAATAGCAATTAATTACACGGCGAGAAGGTTCAAAGTATAATGCTGTAGTAGGTATGTTGATGTACCCACAAAACTATAGGTACCTACCAATCACAAACACAACTGTTCTGTATTTATTGCTTGTAAGACAATGCTATGTTTCTTTGCGTACTTATATTTAAATTTAAAATATTTTACAGAATGTTCAATATTTAATTTGAAAGTTTTGTCCCAATTTTTCTAGGCATTTCTGAACTACGTAGTATGTGAGTGGCATAAGCTTAAGAATAGAAAAATGTCTTTAAAAAAACGATGCGCCAAGTCCTTTTTTTAAGTATTTCTCGGGGGTTGATATTTTTATTTCAATGGTACGATTAAAATTTGGAAAATTCGTTGACTTGGCTCCTTTTTTGATATCACTCCTTTTCAGTGCTGAATTTTTAGATTTCTTCTATTTTTTTTATAGTTAAAGAGACTTGGCTGGTATTTTTACACGGAGTGTTTTTTCTGGGATATCTCTTCTTTTGTTAGTTTATTCATACAGCTTGTAGCACATGTCCGAGCAGGGACTAATTTCTTTAAAAAAATACGCCTCAACCGATTTGGTTACTATGAAAAGTTGCGTTTGGTATAAGATGAAAATGATTATCCAAGAAGAATAGCTTAAGTTTCGTTATAATCGATCCAGCCGTTTTCGATACATGACGTCACTTCCGGTTTTGAAATAGCGGCCGAATTCCGGTATAGGTAATAAGAAAACAATCTAGTTTTATCTAGTTGATACCTTCATGAACGACCATCTGAATTCCTAATCCCTATATTTCCGTAAAATCGGTCATGCCGTTTGTAATATATGACGTCACTTCCGGTTTTATTTAGTGGTTCCTGCCGCCATTTCCGGTACCATTAATTTATTTATTCATTTTTCACAATTGATTTGTCAAATAAATAGCAGAATGAATACGCAGGAGCTAGTTCAGTTGCAATCGGTACAGGCGTTTTAGATATATGACGTCTCTTCCGGTTTCAGGAATGGCGGCCGAGAACACTGCTACCTTGAATATATAAATTGTATTGTCTATGTTACAATGTAAGTTAATTATGTACGTATTTTAAGTATAATTTGTTGAAATAAGTTAAATATTGCGTATTTATGACGTCACTTCCGGTTTAGAAAATAAGAAAATAATATTTTTTTTATTGATACTTCATATAGATGACCATCTAAATCGAATGGCGCTAATTTCGTTCTAATCGGTCCAGACGTTTTTGAGTTATGACGTCACTTCCGGTTTCAAAATGGCGGCTTCCGGTTGGTTTTATAAAAAGGCACCTCAGACGCCAAAAGTGCACATGTGGTAAAAATTTCAGGTCGATCGGTTTAGCCGTTTAGGCTGTGGCGGTGATAGCGACGTTTCGTGATATCATCAGAATCATCATCATCTTCAGAATCAGAAAGTGGTGTAATTTCACTGTTTTCTCGGTCCTCGAGCGCGCAAATGGCATAACCTATTGTTCCCAAATTTGGTATATGTAGTGGGGTGGGCCATAGCTCGAAATTAAGATATTTCGCAACAATGTGAGATTTACCAATTTTGAGATCCAGTAGGCCGAAAATGCCATGTTGTTGCTTACAGTAAAAGTGTTTGGTCTGCTCTTTAGTTTATTAGGCATTTACGGTATGTTGAGTGACTGTGAGTGTATAGTACGACTTGGCTGGGTGGAGCGACCGCTCCACTAGATTAAAAATTTTCCCATGCAATGACAACAAGTTTCAATTACCACTAGAAAAATAAGGTCGGAAAAAACAGGAAACTTTGGGAAAAAACAGTGTTTTTCCGTTTTTTCCCGAAGACCAGGAAAAGTTGCATTTTCGAGAAAAAATTGAAAAAAACCCTATCTCCTTGTTTGAGTAAGATTTTGACACAAATTCACATTTATTTAGTGAAAAGGTTAACATATTAATATTGAATGCCTAACATTGTTACCTACCTATTTGTAGATACATATTCCTACAGGTTTCTAATTTATATTTTTATAATTATAAACAAGTGTAATTAAATGAGAACATAAGAATTCAAGTTTTGATTTGGTATTGAATTGGCCCCGATAGTTTGACAAAGTAAATTGCAATCAAATAAGTTGTACTGAAATTATACAATATTTACGAGAATCAATATTAAGGTATGTTATAATCCTGATATCATGGCATGGCCATTTGGCAAAAAGTCACTTGGAAAAACTCTTAAGAGGCAAACGGATGCGAACGGGAATCGCACGGTTCGTCAGAGCGTTTTTTTTAAATTTTGTCTTCCCACTTAATAATTTTAAAAAATCAGATAGTAACGACCCATTACAGCCTAATAGACTAAATAATGCCGCACACTGGAGTTCATTATGACCTCTGGTGCGACCTCAAAGTGTTAAATACGATTATTTTTTATTATTTTACTAAAAATATCGTATTTAACACTTTAAGGTCGTACCAGAGATCATAATGAACTTCAGTGTGCTGCATTATTTAGTCTATTAGGCTGTAATGGGTCGTTACTATCTGATTTTTTAAAATTATTAAGTGGGAAGACAAAATTTAAAAAAAACGCTCTGACGAACCATGCGATTCCCGCTCGCTTCCGTTTGCCTCTTAAAAACCTGAACACCAGAACACCAAATTTTCACTGCTACTTCAAGGACAGTTATTTTTCAATTTTTACAAAATTTCCAGAAAAAAAACAGGAAAAATTTAGATTTTTTTCCAAAGCAATTTTTCCAGGAAAATTACCATCCCTACTTACCACTCTTGTGTAGGTATCACCAGTGGCAAAATACACGCTCACTTTGATATTGTAAGGAACCAATCCATTGTCGCAAAACATTGTCTCTGCCGGACTCAGCTTGTCAAAGTCCCACATCATGTGGCAGTTGATACAGCTTTGGAACTGACAGAAGTCTAGCCAATAAGACCACGGGTAAGGAGAATCAATATTATACTCTTTGTATGAAGAGTTGTCCAGAGGGTCGATTGAGGCGATGCAAGTGTTGTCCAAAACATCTGGAATTAAAACGGCTGGGTAGTGAGTTTGACCTTGAAGAGATTTTTAATCGATTTTTATCAATATCTTTTACCAATGTAATTGTTAACAAAATAAGGATTTGTACGAGTATTCAGAACAGTTCAATGAAAATAATTCCATAGCTTGGAATTGTTTATTAGATTTACTTTGTCCTACAGACGTTTAGTGCCCGAAATTAGTAAAATTATGGCACTAAACATCTGTTGGACAAAATAAAGCTAATAACTTATTCCAAACTATGATATTATTTTCATTGAACTGTTCTGAATACTCGTACAAAGCCTCATTTTGTTAACAATTACATTGGTAAAAGATATTGATAACCTTCGATTAAAAATCTCTTCAAGAAATAAGAGATGTTGGTTTTTTAAAATACGAGTTGTTCAGATTTTTCGAAGACCATTTTAATTTGTCAATCTATCAGGAGATATTTATTTAAATTTTAACTAATTCAAAAATATTGGGGTATGAAAACAGAAAAAGTTGTCTTTACATGTGTGCAAAATTTCAGATCGATCGGTGAAACGGTGCTACCTGTGTATCGGTCAGTAGCAGAAATAAAAAAAATAAAACAGAGGTCCGACTCCGAAAAAAAAAATCAATATTCCAGCTGAACTTTTCTTAACGTTTTGGAGATCTTGTTTCCCAATACGGTAGAACAAAGGCTTATGGTGTGTGTAACTCGGTAACGGACCCTTTACCGACTTTTTTATGATATTTTACAAAAAAAAATAAAAAAGAAAGATTTTTAAAAATAATGAAAAAATTATGAAGCAAAATTAATATTGCAATATTTTTGTTAAGGAGTTATGTATTTAAAGTTATTCAAATATTAAATATTTTTTTATTTTCTGGTGGTAATTTTACAACTATTTTTGTGAATAATTTTTTTTTATTTTGTTTTACGTTCGGTTCATTTTTAAATTTTTGAAAAAATTTAGCCAAAACTTTGTAAAATTAAAGTGTCTTATTAAAAAAATTACAAAAAAATAATAATTTTAAATACCTACATATAAACTACATTAACTAAAATATTGCAATATTGATTTAGCTTTTGTTTTAGTATTTTTATAATTCTAAATTAAAATGTGAAAATTTGAAGAGATTGTGGCTAAACTTTGTAAAAAATTTCAAATAAAAAGTCAGAAATCTGTCTGTCGGTAAGTGCATAAGTGCCATACAACCGTAACTCACTTGACGGTTCCTTGTACGGCGTGGCGACGTAGACTTCCAGAGCATAACTCCCACCACAAGATGAGTTCGGTTGCGCCGAGCAGATCCTGTCACAGCGATGATCCGGTAGAAGCGTAGGCGGCAGGAAGTTGCCACAGTAACACTCTTCACTGGTGCAAAAGTAGAACATTCATGCATCATTTCAATCATTACTCATTAGTCCAGTAATTTTGAGATAATACCCACCACTAATTGCAACAGAAGGTTTCAATACATGAATCGATTCAGAAAAATCCCTCTACAACACATAAAATCGCCCAAAATTCGTGCACCGGAAGTACTTTTTAATCACTTTTTAAGTTAAATTTCCATGTTAATTCCATCTTGCAAAAAATACTTTTTTTCATGTAACTCCGATTTTGACGAAACTTGGCAGAAACTTTACTACGCACCTGGAATGAACCTACCTGATCACATGGGCATTATTGTGATAATTTTTAAAAAACGCGGCCCACCAACAAAAGCAAATTCGTATTATTGGTCCGCAAGTCAAAAGGTTGAGTACCATCTGGACTAAACTGAACCCTTCCAAGCAGTGTTGAATTCAGACTTTTTTGTGCGGGGGGGGGGGGGGGGCTATTGACATTCTCGGGGGTGCACACCATGTCTGAGCAGTGGCGTGCGGTGTATTTTTGTAGTGGGTACGCAGAAAGTCTAGTGTTTTACAAGACATCAATGGGGGGTCTGGGGGGAGGGCTCCCCAGCTACCCGCGGGTCCGGGCCGCGTAGGCCCGGAAAATTTTTCAATTTCGCAATTGCATGTAGTGCATTTTTACGCGGTTTAGACTAATCTTTTTCGTTATAACATATCATCATGACATAACGACATGATGAAAACATCACTGAAAAGTGAAAACTGAACTGCGCCCCTGTGTATTCTTTTGCAATACACGAGTGTGTTGCAAAAGAATACTTTAACTGCAGGAGAGCAACAATTATAAAAAAAAACAGTTCAAATGACATTTAAAAATTATTAATTTTAATAATCAATTCGAGATATATCTAAATCATTTGAATCAGACGCGGGAATAAACGATGGGATAGGGAGAAGAACAAAACAAAGAGTTAAAACTTTCAACCACCCATTATATATTATGAACGTTATCTCATTATCACATCTTTTAGATTAATCAACTAACTGGCTCGACATAACATTTTAAAGAAAAAAAAAAATTATTTATTTAAAATTTTTGATATTTTGTAAAATGCTTAGTTTATTTTTTGATATGAGGAAAATTTGCCCCAGGGGGGCAATGGCCTACCTGCGGGGGGGCTTCGCCCACCCGCAGGTATGCCTGGATTCATCGCTTCCAAGTGAAAATCTGTAGCATTTTGGTTTGAAAAGGTCACGTGATATGCATATTTCAACTCACTTAGTCTCCAGGCCGGCGTAGTTGAAGCCCGCGCATGCGTGGACGCACTTGGTCGGCGTGTTTCCGCTCAGCTGAAGAATGTGCTTCAAAACCCTCTCGGATATGTCCTCAAAGCATCCAAGTCTCACTGTACAAGGAAACATTCGAATCACTTATTTGAGAAGAAATTGCATCAGGGGACCTATTCTAGAACTTTTAAATTCCCAATTCCACTAGAATTCGATTCCTTGCAATGTTAATCCTTATGGCCGTGACCGGATTCCATCAGAATGGAATTGGGAAAACGTTCTAGAATAGGCCTCCGCAGTCCAAGTTTGGCGAAATCGAGTTGAGACTTAAAAAATAATTTTTTTATACACCTACCCAAATGATGAGAAAGGGCATCTTTTAATTTTGTTAAAATTTAAAAAAAAATGCTGAGGACATCTAAGAATTTTTTAAACGTAAATAATATCAAATACCAGGCTGTAAAAAATCTAGATTTTCGGAATTTCGGAATAATTTTTTTAACAATTTTGATGGTGTTCATTAATCCATATTAAATTAGTATTAAAACAGTAAATTATCATAAAACTTAAAGAAATAACGTGAAACAAAATTGAGAAATGAGTCCAAGGGGTAAATCAACCCCCTTACACCACAGGGTAGTTAATTTTAAGAACATGTCAATTATTACAATTTAAAACCAACAGTTAAGAAATGCCGAATATTTATTTAATTTTGTATTCAGTTTTTCCTATAATTATCTCAAAACTATTCGAGAAAATTAGGGAACACGACTGACCTCTGGTGGATTCTTTGTTACTAGACATAAGGGGGATAATGGAGGATATCACGGGGATTTTATATAAATAAAATATATTTCATTTGCTTTAATTGTTTGTTATGGCTGAAAAAGTAAACTTGTAGCTAAATCTAAATTTCAATTGTTCTCCTTTTTCACTGCCCTATGGAAACACGAACTTCGAAATAAAAAGTGCATCTAAAAAGTTTCCTGCCAGAAGTGGCTCCATCACATATCTCTTATTTGTTCGAATTGAAAGTATCCAGTATATTGATAATAGTAATGTTCATACCTGTTGTGTTCAAATCTTGTGTTACATTGTACACCTCCATTGCCAGATCTCCGCCACAAGTGTGTCTCGGGTCACCGGGACAGCTCACGTTGCAGCGTACACTTGGCAACGTTGTGTTAGGCAGAGTGTCTCCGCAGTAGCATTGCGTTCTGTATAAGAAATCAAACATAATAGACCGATTTAAAAATTATCTAGGTGGCTCTGATTTTCAAAAAATTTCACATGCAGTTTGGTTTTCCATATATCTATTGGTGTTTTACAACAATGGATAGAAACGCTAACAGGTATATGGAAAACCAAACTGCATGTGAAATTTTTTGAAAATCAGAGCCACCTAGATAATTTTTAAATCGGTCTATTCGTGAGCATGACATCAAGCGATAGAATCACGGTCTTCTGAAAATTTCCACAAATTTGAAAAGAAATTCGAATTTCTAGAAGGCCGTTTCACTATGGCAAGACAATTTTATATGTAAAACTGCACTTTTCAGATGGAAAAACGTATAAATAAAGCAGTAAAACCCTCATAGCTCGGTAAAACGTCCACGAACGTATATATTTAAAAATATTATAATAAAGTATTGAATCTGATACACGCTATAGTAGTTTTTCAAAAAATCTATACGTAGAAAAACAGCTCAATACACTTTTGAAAATCAGCATGACTTTTTCCGTATGGTCGCAATGTTAATCTGAGAAAAATCTGTAAACTTTGAAGTGATATATCTCGAAAATTAGTTAACGTTGATCATTTTTTCTCGCCATATTGTCACGATGTGTATTTTTGCTAATAGTGTATCGCTTGTGCAGGATATTCTGGCAACGAACTCTATTAATGGCGTGAGGTCAACACGAGGTCAGCTAAGCAGGCGACACATGTACCTGAGCCTGACGCCGTGCCGACGCCACACGACGCCGCCGACGCCTGAGCGAGACAGACCTTGATGCCGCACACGCTGAGCTCCTGATGGACCGGATCTCAGTCATGAGGTCATGCTGACGTCACAACTCTTTGGTCAACTCTTTGGTCAACTCTCAGCCCCTCATCACACGACCGAGATGAAACGTTCAAGATTCAAGATCATCTTCAAGCTCCATGGCGACTTCGTGTGTGAGTGATACGTGATAAGCTGGGAAGACATCAAGTGTCAGTGTTCTAGTTGTGAACTCGCTCAGACAAGGCAAGGCCGTCGATACACGATCTAACTACATCTCATCTTCAGACTCATTCATTCATCCCAAGAAACGCATTTGCATTTCTTGTTCTTGTTGTTAATGTTATTTACATTCTTTGATTTTTAATTGTATGAGTATGTAATTAGATCGACGCACGAAATATTTATTTCGTTGTTTTTATTCATCTACTTTCATCGTTTTCATCGTTTTCATTAAGTTTTTATTCATGCGTATTTGACTTGAACTCAAATTTGGTTAAATAAGTTTTTCTCTTTTAAGTTGTATGTTCAACTTCGGAATTTTTATTTTTTCCTTCTTCAGTTAGGGGAGGATAATGTTGAATGAATTCAACATTGTAGTTTAATTATGTATTACAAATGATCAAAAAAAATTGTCTATTGCGTCATTTATTAATATTTTTACTAACATTTTCAACAGGATCAACCCACAAGTGCAATACCTTCATTAAACACATTACTAAATTAACAAGTCAAAAAATATAATTAAACATTCCGAATTTAAAAGATTACAACTGATGATTATTACTAAAAAGTCTAATTCCAAAGAAAAACTTTGAACTATTGCAATTCTCAAAAATGTCACAGGAAATTATTCTTATTTACATGTCTAAATCACTGGGTAAGAACATTGTAAGTGGACACTATCCTATTAAAAGTTGGCAACGTTTTTCAATGATAATTTGAACTGATGTTGAAAAATAAGCAGTATCCTATTAAAAACAAGACGTTTGAAAAATAGGCGTTAGAATTAAGTATTAGGGTATTTCAAAAAATTTCTGTTATTATTACATGAAACAAAATTTAAAAGGTATGAAATCGTTTTAATTGATAATGAGTTATTTGTGTAAATTGCTCATGAAATAACAAGGAATAGATACACATTCATTTTATCTATACCCATCATTTTGTTTTTATGTAACACTTTGCATGCAAAATTGCTCTCCACATGAGAGGGGGTGAAACTGGTCACTTGGTCACGTCTCTTCACGCTAACAAATTCTCAGAAGATAGAAAATACGTACACACAGAGGTATCTAAGAGAGAAAAACAATCCATTAGAGTGATCAAGACATAAATTACAGGATGATTACAAGACATCAACCCTCGGTTCGACACCACAGTCCAGTACCGCGGCAAATGACACTCTACCACTTTCGCTCGCACAAGAACATAACATCATCCAGAAGAGGGGCCACGAAATCGGGACGATTTCGGCTTGCAAGGAGGAGTGTCACGATAACTCGTATTTCCCTTACATACCCCACTTTCTAAACCCCTTTGTCTTACACCCTAGTTCACCCCAATAACCCGCCATCCTTCTAGAACCACCCTAGTGTTCACTCGTATCCCGAAACTTCGTGACCCGCGGTACAATCCTGCGTGGCGGGCTGCCTATCAGGAAGGACTGTGGCAGCGGCCAGTGCACTCAGATCACGCGATACATCTGATACTGCCTGGTCAGTTATTGAGAAGTCGAACCTGGGAGCCCACGAGGCGATCTGTCGAGGAGTCGGCGACAAGATCTAGCCAAGACAACACCTGGAGGACTCCACGGGCGGGACGCAGGACAACCGCGAGGCGCGGGACGGACGCGGGACCACGTGGCCAATGAGATAAGTGACAGTTTCGCCCCGTAGCTTCACTACACCATTGTAACCCTTTCCGTATTTTATACCTTAATAATAAATTGCTCTACATTTACATGTATTTCTTCTACATCTAGCTACAACCCTCCCCCCCTATAACTATAAGTATCAAGATCCCAACGAGAACGATTATTCTCGTGACAATATTATGATGCAGAACATAAAAATCTATTTATGGATCTATTCTATAAATATAATCTATTTTCAGGACTTAACGCATCGTTTGTTAAAGACTTTTCAAAGTTAGCTTATTTATTTCCATCCGGTGTAGGTTACGGACTGATGTCACTTCTTCAAAATATGTGCGTCTATCGTCAATAATGAGATTTCCACAATAAAGTTGATTTCGTAATTTTGAGGACTAATTCCCTTACTGGAATAACTGATTCAATTTCGGAATGACTTAGCAACTTTCAATAAATATTCCTACCCCCCCCCCCCCCCCCCCCCCCCCGACGGCTGCCACCTTATCGCGGTGGTGGGATTTGTGTTGGCCAATGATCCACTGCAGCTAAGCCGGCGAGCATATGCTCATGTGTAAGGGATGCCGGACAGGTCAGTGGTGAGGCCCAGACAAAGAGCAGCCAGGGTCGGCCTAACCATGCTCTTCCTTGAATTTGCGGTCCCCTCGAGCCGGCCTTCCCCCTCGAGATGGTGATCCCCCTGAAATCGGGTTCCGCCGGCCCGAATCCTCACACCCCCCGGTCCGTCCCCATTCCGGCCTGGCCTTCCCACCAGTGCTGGACTCCCCCGGATTGGGCCCGTTAGGTCGACCCCTCTCCATGTCCTCCACTTTTGATCAACAAAGTTAAATATAAAAACTAATGTGCGCAATATAACCTCGTCGTTGACGCGCCGTTAAACCACAATAATCTAATCTAATCTATTCCTACCCTGCTTCCAAGCCCGCATAAGTATGTCCAGAGCAGATCATCACACACATTTGTGGAGAGTTCAGAGTAGACAGATGTTGCCCTCCCCAGATGTGTTCACTGCTGTCTTGATAGCAACCAACAGCTACATCTGCAACAGAAACTTGACTGATATATTCATAAAAATATGGTATTACTCATGGAGTAACGTTGATGCACTTTTTTTTGTTGATGTTCGTGTTTCCATAGGGCAGTGAAAAAGGAGAAACAATTGAAATTTAGTTTTATTTACAATTTACTTTTTCAGCCATAACAAACAACTAAAGCAAATTTTATATACTTTATTTATATAAATATCTCCTTGATCCTCCATTATTCCTTTGGCTAGTACCAAATAATCCACCAGAGGTCAGTCGTGTTCCTTTTTTTCTCGCATTTTAACGTCGAAGTAATTTCGTTACTTTTTTATGAAAAGTAGAGTAATTTCATTACTTTTAATGGCGGTAACGATCAAGTAATTTTACTACATTGTAACCCATTTAAGGTAATTGTATTACTATTTAAAAGTAATTTACCTCAGTCTGGTATTACTAAATAAACACGTTTAAAACTATAAATTTGTGTTCTGGAGTCCGACTATCTGGTTTGACAATCACAGCAGTTATCATACAAGGTCGAGTCCAATTGCTTAGAATCGCTGTCCCCGGTCTGTTTTCAAATTAATTGCCTACAAGTATGTTAACTGCTTCCGATATGACGTTCTTGAATATTGTATTGAGATAACACACATGGAAACCTTAATATTCCTCCTAATATAACATATTATTCCCTCTGTTAAAATGGTGGCTGGAGCGATCGAGGCATAGTCTCAGATCTTCATAACTTTTTGTGTGTTTATTGATATTCATGCCATACACAATCCATGAAAAAATTATCAACTTCTCGTGTCTAGTTTCTGAGATAATTTGAGTTTTCTCCCGTTATCTTATGGCAGCCAAGTAAAATCGAGACATTTTTAAGCTAATGAAGTTATAATTTTTTTGATCTGAGAGATTTGAACAAAAAACTTTTTTCTTGTAGATATACGGGCGCACTATTAGGAAAAAATTTAAAACAATACCAACGTGTGCTTTTTTAAAAGTTAGAAACCAAATTCGAAATGATTTTACTATCTCTACCATGTTAAAGATTTGCATACATTCTCTGATAACATAAAATTGAAACGTCACTTTTGGACTGGAGTTGCAAACTTAATAGTAGGGGAGCAAATGTAATTCCGCTCGATTGGAGTGCCGAAATTGATTTTTTCATAATTATCGATTGTTTACATCATTCTTAATATTACCTGACGTGCCTTCAATTTTTTTGGTGGCCATCTTGGAAAATATGGCGGAAAACGAACGAAAAACGTATATTTTACAAATTATTTAATTGTTGGTAGAGGAAAGATTGAAAAATTATGAAATAATTCACTAAAACTAACTCAAATATAGTGACTTGAAAAAAAAAATACGCCGTAAACAAAAAATTTTAAAAATTTAAAAAAAAATTAAGTTTTTTTTCTAAAAAAACATAATTTTTTTAAAAACGCATATTGTTCAAAATGAAATTGTCTACAAATTTTAATTCTACATATTTTAGTCTAAGTCTACGCGTTTCATAATAAATTGAGAGCAAAAAAACACAGAAACGTGATTGGTCAATTCCAACAATGAAAAAATAAAATTCGTTCACTGCGTATTTTTTTTTCAAGTCCCCATATTTGAGTTAGTTTTAGTGAATTATTTCATAATTTTTCAACCTTCCCTCTACCAACAATTAAATAATTTGTAAAATGAACGTTTTCCGCCATATTTTCCAAGATGGCCACCCAAAAAATTGAAGGCACGTCAGGTAATATTAAGAATTATGTAAGCAATCGATAATTATGAAAAATCAATTTCGGCACTCCAATCGAGCGGAAAGCATTTTTTCTACACTTGAACCTGCACTATAAGGACATAAAAAGAATCTATTATACATAAATATTGTTGAAATATTGGAAAATGTTTTTTGAACTTTTACTTTCAAGAAAAAATATTTTTGTATACATCGACCGCTCCAGCCACACTTCTGTGTCACACTTCTTGAATGGAAATTAGAACATGTTATAAGTTCTGTGACAGAAAGTTACGTCGTGTAAATACAAAATTGTATGAAAAATGGGAATGTGACACAGAAGTTGTTCAAGAAATTGCAGCGTGTAAATGGGGCTTTAGAATAACATTGTGACGGGGGGGGGGGGGGGGAGGGGGGAGTGAAAGAAGCATGTAAATGTCACAAAATGCTGCTCGTAAAATATATCTTTGCATAGTGCACTAAAAATGAATAATATTTTGGGGTGTACGAGGGGAAGACGATATTTTCATTTGTGGCATAGGCAAACAAGGAGGTTGGTGTGTATCAATACCGTAACACAATGTATGCGAAGGGATTGATGGTCTTAATACATCACAATGTGCAAAATAAGTCTTATTATATTTCAAAACGTAGTAGAAACTCATGCGGCCGGGATTACAACTGGCTTTTTATTGATTTCTCAGTAAGGATGTGGAGAAAGATTTTGCGTTTCGTCGGTTTGTTACCAATTTTCAAGTAAACATAAAATACTTCGCAAAATTAACTTGGCCGTATGATTTACGTATTTTTAAATAATTGTGAAGAAGATTTTTTATTTGAGCATAACCAGTTTCCAATATATTTTGGGTCAGGTGGTACATACTACATTATCGAACCAATTATCTAGGGCTATTGTATTTCTTAACCGGGTACGCGGGCCGCGTATTTCCAAAGTATACCCAGCCCCAGCGCATCGTCTCCTGTGATCCTGTGATTGGTGTGTCTTGCTCACGCGGTCCAAGATTAAATGATCGCTTCAGTTGCGAAACTGAAAGGTATCTGTCAAAACATCTCAACCTACGTAATATGAAATAATATCTTCGAAATATATAATGTGAGAAAATCCTTTCATTGATGTCTGTCCACATAGATGACTTGGACATTGAGACCTACAATCTTATCGATATCATATTACAAACCAATCGTTATTACCTACTACTATCAAAGAAATCTTGGCAGAAATCTTCTGAACTTCAACGTAAGCTGCAAACTATAGATTGGTGCGAATAAACGTTGACCTTGGGTATCTAGAACTCTAATACGATTTTATTGCATCTCTCATCTATATGCGCTCAGATTATTCACATCGCAATTTGCAAAATACGAAATGTCAGTCACTGAAAGTGTGGTGTGAATTGACACTTACTTTTGTGAGGTTAAAAAGTGTCCAACATGTTAGTCTTTTATGGAAGCAACTATACTACAATACTCAGGCATTATAAACATTTAAAGATGCAAAATTAATTCGTATCTTATTCGTTTCCTCTGTGGATAACCTAACTTATTTCTCTTTGTGTTGATGGGTTGAGATGTTTTGACAGATTACTTTCAGTTTCGCAACTGAGGTGATCATCAACCATTGACCTCGTGACCAAGAAACACCAATCAGTCGACGGTGCGCTGGGGCTGGGTATACTTTGGAAATACGCAGCCGGCGTGGATAAAAAGTCATCATCTACATCTTCTTCCTCTTCACTCTCTTCACCCTCCATCTTCGTAATCAAAACATTCCAGATGTTGCTATCTTCCCACCTCCGTTCCTCTTCAACCATCTTCCATTCTTCCCCTCTTGCACTCACATCTTCTTCAATCAAACTCTTCCATTGTGCTCTAGGTCTTCCAACTCTTCTCTTTCTTAAAACATTCATTGCTTCAAGCTCTCGTCTGGCCATCCTTCCAATATCCATTCTTTTCACGGTACCAAACCACTTCAATCTCTCCCTCCCCAACTTAAATCCCAATCGTTCTACACCTAAATCTTTTCTAATTTTTGTACTTCTTATCCTATCGATCTTCGTCACTCCTTTCACACTCCGTAAAATTTTCATTTATTAGGTATTTGGTTCAAATCCTTCTCCCTAAGATTCCGTGTTAAAATCGTTAAGATAAACTAATTATTTCCAAAGAGTGCAATGCCACACTGGATTCTTGAATTGCCCCATCTCACCTGATCCGTGTACTGTTGCCAGAGAGAACAGAACTCCAGCTACCAACCAAGTCATCATCAACAAACAGCACATAATTACATCACACCACAAGTATTCCAATGAACTTCTTTCACGACCAGAACAGCAAGAAGACTTGGCGAAGGGACTTGAAAACGTACAGGCGCAGTAATATTATCGCTTGCTAGGGTATAATTACTAGCTAAATGTCATGACTGATAGTCTTACAGCGAAATACCTTATCATTTCTACAACAAGGTTCTGCATTGATTGTAAATATTATAACGTCACGGTTTCATTATTTTAGAAATTTAAACACTTTCCTATACCTACTTCAAAAAATAGTTGGATTACTATACACATAAACATAAAAACATATCAAATCCCAGTCAGTATACACCTACTAATACAATTTAACAAACTTATAATAATAATAATAATAATAATAATAATAATAATAATAATAATCATCTTTCCGCTGGTTCCAATTCAATGGGTCAGGGGGTGGGTGTTCCCACCAACACTAGGGCCGCAGGACTACTGGAGACCGGCTGGCCACGCCTGGCGTCTCCTCCTCATCTTCTTTTTCTTCCTCCACTTCCAATTGTTCCACAAACTGCCTCCACATTGTTCTGTCCTCCCACTGTCTCTCAGCCTCCAACTCACTCCAACTTCCTCCTCTCTCCAGCACATCATCCTTGATCAGTCCAATCCACCTGTCTCTTGGTCGCCCCACTCTCCGTGTTCCCACTGTAGCCGCTTCAAACACCCGCCTTGGCACTCTGTCGGTTCCCATCCTCTTCATGTGGCCAAACCACCGAAGCCTCTCTCTGCCCAGCTTGAACCCCAATCTTTCAACCCTCAGCTCTCTTCTTATCTTCATACTTCGAACCCTATCCATTCTTGTCACCCCATTAACGCTCCTCAAAAACTTCATCTCTGCTGCCTGAAGCTGATCCACTTCCTTTCCTCCAGCTGACCATGTCACTGCCCCGTATGTGAGAATTGGCAGGAAATACATTTTAAACATGATCATTTTACACACTTTTGGAAATTTCTCATGCCACAGCAACTTCCTCACTGCCTGATAGAAACCCTCTGCTTTCCTTCTTCTTTCCTGTACTTCTCTATCCCAGAAAAAAACACTCCGTGTAAAAAAGGCAGCCAAGTCTCTTTACTTAAAAAAAAATCAACACCGAAAAGGAGTGATATCAAAAAAGGAGCCAAGTCAATGACATTTCCAAATATTTAATCGTATCTTTGAAATAAAAGTATAAACACCGAGAAATACTTTACAAAAGGACTTGGCGCATCGTTTTTTTAAAGACATCATTCTATCCTAAAAGTGGAAAGATTATTAACAAGTAGGTACATATTCCTCTTTTTATTTGAGCCAGTATCTATGAATGAAGCTACTTTTGGTAATGGCTATTTTATAATTTTGTAATGGCGATAGAAGAAAGATGTCATGCTGTAATAGAAGTAATAATAAGGGAGGTAGAATTAAATAACAAGGAAGTGGGCTCATATATATTCTTATAGCACTGTTAATATGGTGATATTAGAAGGATATCTTTTCATAATTTGATCATGACTGAAGGAAATCATGAAAAGTTGTCAAATAATTACTAACTATTTATAGAACACTATTATATTATGGCAGTAAATTATTATGGTATATATTATACCATTATATGGTATATATTATTATGGTTTTAATAGTTGTTCAATGTGACTTCACTGTGTACTTTGTGAAATGTATTGTTATAAAATGTGGATTAATAGAAATGTATTTCATTGTGAGAAGGTATAACGCATGAGACTTAATTATGTTGACCACGAAACAATAATATGAAGATAACTATTGTATATTTATTACAAATATAGGCAACAAGTTTCATCGCGTACATATTCAAATAGAAAATATTTTACAGTAGTAGGTATGTAGGTATAATATGTAATTGAAAGTTGTGTCCCTATTATTCTAAAATTTCTTAATTACGGTTGTATATAAATGGCATATGCTTATGAATAGAAAAATGTCTTTAAAAAAACGATGCGCCAAGTCCTTTTGTAAAGTATTTCTCGGTGTTTATACTTTTATTTCAAAGATACGATTAAATATTTGGAAATGTCATTGACTTGGCTCCTTTTTTGATATCACTCCTTTTCGGTGTTGATTTTTTTTTAAGTAAAGAGACTTGGCTGCCTTTTTTACACGGAGTGTTTTTTTCTGGGATATCACTTCTTTTGTTAGTTTATTCATACAGCTTGTAGCACATGTCCGAGCAAGGACTAATTTCTTTAAAAAAATACGCCTCAACCGATTAGGATAGGTACTAAGAAATTACAATCGGTCCAGCCGTTTTCGATATATTATAACGTCCCTTCCGGTTTTGAAATGGCGGCCGAAATTAATGTCGTCTTGAATTCATAATTATTAGTCCTACAAAATTGCATAATTTGATTGCAATCGGTACAGCCGTTTTCGATATATTATAACGTCCCTTCCGGTTTTGAAATGGCGGCCGAAAATAATGTCGTCTTGAATTCATAATTATTAGTCATACTATTTCCAAAATTTGGTTGCAATCGGTACAGCCGCTTTCGATAATGACGTCACTTCGGTTTTAACAATGGCGGCCGAAAATAATGTCGTCTTTAATTCATAATTATTAGTCCTACACATTTCCAAAATTTGGTTGCAATTGGTACAGCCGTTTTCGATATATGACGTCACTTCCGGTTTTGACAATGGCGGCCGAAAATAATGTCGTCTTTAGTTCATAATTATATTAGTCCGACATAATTCTAAAATTTGGTTGCAATCGGTACATCCGTTTTCGATATATGACGTCACTTCCGGTTTTAACAAAGGCGGCCGAAATTAATGTCGTATTGAATTCATAATTATAAGTCCTACACAATTCCAAAATTTAGTTGCAATCGGTACAGCCGTTTTCGTTATATGACGTCACTTCCGGTTTTAGAAAATGGCGGCCGAGAGCACTGCAACCTTGAATTTATAATTATTTACAATGTATGTTTACTAAATATCTATTTAAAAGTATAAAGTGGTGAATTTAGTGTCCTTTAGAATATTAATGACGTCATTTAGCATTTTTATGACGTCATTTCCGGTATAGGTAATAAGAAAACAATTTAGTTTTATCTAGTTGATACTTCATGAATGACCTTCTGAATTCAATAGCGCTAATTTCCGTCAAATCGCTCATGCCGTTTTCAATATATGACGTCACTTCCGGTTTCATTTAGTGGTTCCTGCCGCCATTTCCGGTACCGTTAATTTGTATATTCATTTATCCCAATTGATTTTTCAAATAGATTGCAGAATGAATATACAGGAGCTAGTTCAGTGGCAATCGGTACAGGCGTTTTCGATGTATGACGTCACTTCCGGTTTCAGGAATGGCGGCCGAGAACACTGTGTATTGAAATTATAATTTTGTATTGTCTTTGTTACAATGTAAGATAATGATATGTGTATTTAAAGTATAATTTGATGAAATAAGCTAAATATTGCAAATTTATGACGCCACTTCCGGTTTAGAATATAAGAAAATTATATTTTTAAGTAACATACTTCATATAGATGACCATCTCAACCGAATGGCGCTAATTTCGTTCTAATCGGTCCAGCCGTTTTTCATATATGACGTCACTTCCGGTTTAAAAATGGCGGCACAAAAAATCACAAGAGGCAAGGTATCATCAGACGCCAAAAGTGCATATGTGGTAAAAATTTCAGGTTGATCGGTTCAGCCGTTTAGGCTGTGGCGGTGACAGCGACCTTTTCTGATATCATCTGAAGAAGAAGAAGAAGAAGAAGAAGAAGAAGAAGAAAGCGGTGTAATTTCACGATTTTCACTGCCCTCTAGTTCGTAAACGGCATGACTGGTTGTTGTCGCGTGATGTATATGTTGTCAGGTGGGCCATAGCTCAAAATTAAGACATTTCACAACAATGAGAGATTTTTCATAGTTGAGATCCAGTAGGCTGAAAATGCTATGTTGTTGCTTACAGTAAAAGTAGTTGGTCTGCTCCTCAGTTTATATAGGCATTTACGGTATATGTAGAGTGACTGTGAGTGTACGGTACGACTTGGCTGTGTGGAGCGACCGCTCCACTAGATCTACTTTTGCCTTGTTGGTGAGCAGGCTCCCCAGGTACTTAAATTCCTCTACTTCTTTCAGCCATCCATCCCTCATCTTGATTCTGGCATGTCATTGTCTTATCTTTTTCCGTTCCATTGTCATTACTTCACTCTTCTCTTCGCTTATTCTCAAACCCATCTTCTCTGTCTCTTCACTCCACTTATCAATCTTTAACTGCACTTCCTCCCTAGTTCCTCCCCACACCACCACATCATCCGCATAAATCAACGTTTGAGTATCGATCCCCTCATCTGGCTCTACTTTCTTCAGTAACTCGTCCATTACTATGATGAACAGCATTGGTGATAGAACACTCCCTTGCCGAAGCCCTTCACTAATATTAAACCATTCCGATCTCCCCACTCCCGACTGCACACAACTCACACTGTTCCGGTACATACTTTTGATCCGCTCAACCAACTCCTTGCCTATTCCTCTCTTTACCAAACACTCCCACACTCTTTCCCTTGGCAACCTATCATACGCCTTCTCCAAGTCCAAGAAGGCCATATGCATTGCTTGACCCTTCTCCCACTGCTGCTCCATCATCTGACGCACGGTGAAAATTGCGTCAATTGTAGACCGCCCTCTCCTAAATCCATACTGCTCCTCTCTCAATCCCTCTTCCACATAATTCTTCAATCTACACTCCACTATTTTCTCAAACAACTTCGCACACTGGCATAGTAATGTCACTCCCCTATAATTACTGCATTTCTTGCGATCCCCTTTCTTGAAAAGAGGGACAATTACTCCTTTCTCCCAGTCTGTTGGAATTTTCTTCTGTTTCCATGCTGCTTTAATCACACGGTAAAGCCATCTTATACCCGCATCCCCCGCTGCTTTCACCATCTCTATCGTCACCTCATCAATGCCTGGTGCTCGGCCATTCTTCATCTCTTTGAGGGCTCTTGTTATTTCCACCTCAGTAAGCTCCTCCTCCATTCCAATTTCTTCCACTTCCTCTCCAAACTGCTGCTCTCCTTCACCCACTGGTACACCTTGTTTCTTTCCTACATTTAGGAGATTCTCAAAGTACTCTCCCCACAAACTATTTATTTCTTCCACGTTACATACTAGGTCCCCGTTGTTATCCTTCATACTCTTTAATTCCTCTCTTGTTCCCCTTTTGCCTTTGATCAATCCATAAAACATCTTCTTGTTTCCTTCAAAATCTGTCACTAGTTTTCCTGCTAAATCTTCCATCGACTTTTCCTTTTCCTCTACAACAATACTTCCGACATTTCTTCTACATATTCTATATCTTTGTTCATTCTCCACAGTTCTCTGTAGCTCATAATTCTGCCACGCTTGTCTTTTCTCTCTCACTGCTTCTTTGACTCTACTGTTCCACCATCTTGTTTCCTTCTCCTTCCTTTTACCCCCTGATCTTCCACACAACTTTTCAGCCTCCTTGACCAGAGCATTCCTGAAGTCCTCCCACTCCTCTTCTACATCTCGCAACTCCCCCACTGGCTCTCTGCTCCTTATCACTTGACAGAATTCATTCTTCACCGCCGGGTCCTGCAATTTCCACACTTTGATTCTTTTGTGTGAGACAGTTGCTACCGGCCTATGTACTTGCACCCTCAACGTACATGCCAGCAGGCGATGATCGCTGTCGAGTGATACTGACGGACAAACCCCAACATCAACTACTCCTTCCTTCAAACTTCCTCCTACGCAGACGTAGTCTATGATGGACTCAGACCTGTCTTCCCCGTAGCCATATCGCGTTATCTTATGGCTTCTTCTCTTCTTAAACCATGTGTTGCCTATCTTCAGACCATTCCTTTTACACATCTCCAGCAGTTTCTCTCCATCTCTGTTCCTCTCGTCCAGCCCAAACTTCCCCAACACCTCTTCATAACCTCTTCTGTCACTCCCTACTTTCGCGTTGAAGTCCCCTATCACAACCACGTTGCCACTCGCCACCTCCAACACTGTTTCCAACTCCCCAATGAAACTGTCCTTCTCTTCTACTGGTCTGCCTGTCTGAGGTGCATATACTTGGACAACCTCCACCATCACTCTGTCCCTTACCTTGAGGATCAAGGACATTATCCTGTCACTATGACACTTTACGTCCACCACAAAGTCACAAACCTGCGGACTAACAACTATAGCCACTCCGTTCTTCCCCTCCGTACCACCAGACCACCATAGCTTAAAACCGTCTCTCAACTTCCTCTCGCCACTTCCTTTCCACTTTGCTTCACTTAGACCTAGGAACAGAAGTTTTCTTTCCACCATCATATCTATTATTTCTTCCACTTTACCGTTCAAAGAAACAATATTCATGGTACCAAACACAAATTCCATTCCTTTTCTAAGTCTCCTCATTGAGGGTTTCTTCAATCTTCTCTTCATTCCTCTAGCGCCCCCCCTCACACCACCTTCGTCTTGCATACGTCTTTTATTTCCTCTACCCACACCTGCATTTCTTTCTCTGCTGCATGTGCTTATGATATTTTCCTCCACACAACACGGCTCCAAAAACCCTGATGCCCCTTCACACCTGACCGCTCTTCTATGACAGCCCGTACTTCCTCTCCTATAGATCGATACCAATCCCATTTCTCCAACACTCTTCGCCTATTATTCAGACTAATGTTCCACACTCCACATTCTCTACACAAATCTCTGACACTAGCGTTCAGCTCTCTTGGACCCATACCCTTCCCAGTCAACATGCCTACCATATACACTTTGCATGTCACTCCAAACCTTACTTTTACAGCCTCCAACAACTTCGTTATGTCATCCAAAATCTCTCTTCTGCTCCTCCCCTCATACATGTCCCTAGTCCCAACAAACACAGTCACTGACACTGGTTCTTCCCTGATGTTATAGTTTGCCACCTCCTCAGTCAGTTCCTGAATTCTAATTCCAGGCAACTGATGTGCCAGAAATCCTTTCTTACTACAGAAGCCAATGCCCATACTGCCAGTGATGTCCCCAATCAGGAGGTGACATCCAGACTGTTCCACCGGAGCTACGTTCCCATCTACCGACGCCGCATTTCCGTCCTGGTGTTCTTCCGGCGCCGCATTGCCGTCCTGGTGTACCTCCAACGCTGCGTTGCCGTCCTGGTGTTCTACCGGCGCCGCATTGCCGTCCTGGTGTTCCTCCAGCGCTGCGTTGCCGTCCTGGTGTTCCTCCAGCGCTGCGTTGCCGTCCTGGTGTACCTCCATCGCTGCGTTGCCGTCCTGGTGTTCTACCGGTTCCGCGTTACCGTCCTGGTGTACCTCCAGCGCTGCGTTGCCGTCCTGGTGTTCTACCGGCTCCGCGTTACCGTCCTGGTGTACCTCCAGCGCTGCGTTGCCGTCCTGGTGTACCTCCAGCGCTGCGTTGCCGTCCTGGTGTACCTCCAGCGCTGCGTTGCCGTCCTGGTGTACCTCCAGCGCTGCGTTGCCGTCCTGGTGTTCTAGCAGAGATTGCACTTCCACCTCTTGTGGTCGACGAAGTAGACGCAGGGGTTGATTTAGGTGCGGCACGCGCAACACCGTACGATCGACTGGTACTGGATGACCGCCAGGTGATAGATATCCTTGAACTGATGAATCAGGACTCCGAGGGGCAGCCTGGACTTCTGCAGGAGAGCGTTCGTCTCCTGAATCTTCGTCAGCGTACACCGGCATATCAGGATCTTTCTGCGCTACTTGTGTTTCTTCTTGTTCTTGTTCCAATACTTTTTCTACTGGTTTTCCCTTAGTCTTCCTAAGATCAAATATCTGCATGTACAGAAAGGTTATTTCTTTACTCAGTTCGTTCACCGTTTCTTTCAGAAGGTTCACTCTACCGTCTACTTCTGTTTCCCAGAGGTATCGATCAGCCCCGTTTTCAAGCTCCTTAAGTTCTTTGTTCTTCACATTCTTCTCGTAATCTTCTATGAGATCACGTTGAGTTGCATCTTCTAGTTTATCTCCAACGCAGCCATCATTTGATTCTATTATAGTTTTCATCATTTCCAGAGTAACCTCGAGCTTACTGATTTTTCCACTCATGTGAGTGAACATCGCTGCACTTATAATCGCTTTATAATATTTACGCTTTATATTCGCTTTAATCGCTGCATCGCTTTACTTATAATAAAACTAAACTAAAGAAAAGAAATCAAAATAAACAATACATAAAATATCCTTCCAAAAAAAACATATTGAAATACAAAAGAGAAATATGTCTCAGGTTATAAAAAAAATCTTTATATTCTTTATATTTGTTACCAGTTTTTTTGTACTATTTACACTTTAAGTATAAATGACTAGCTATCCTACATCATTGTCCAAAGATCTAAAAAAAAATATCAAAATAGATTCAGATTTTTTTCTGGGGTTTAACGTCGCACTGTTCTGCAGCGAGGCTAATGGCGACGGATGAATGATTATGATTAGGGATGGAGCGAACTTGGATTTTGATATCGACTATCGATATCATTTATATATCGATATATTGAAATATTGAATTATCGAAATATCGATATATTGAAATATTGAAATATCGAAATATCGAAATACCGATATATTGAAATATTGAAATATCGAAATATTGATATGGAAATAATATTTAGATGTATAGGTATGGAAATATTGATATATCGTATGAATGTATTAAATTGCTCCTAAAACTGCTAGGAATTTCAAAAGAAAATGTAAAAAGAAATAACACAGCTGTTCCAAAATATAGGGTCACTGGCCAGATATGAAAGAAAAGGTGAATAATCTGAGAAATTGTCCATAAATCTTGTAAACGCTGCACTGCAAATATGAATTATTTTGCCATAGTAGGTATAAACTTTAATTAAGAACATAATTGTATCATGCGGTAAGGCTTCAATATATCGATATTTCAATATATCGATATTTCAATATTTCGATATTTCAATATATCTATATTCAATATATTCAGGTATCGATATTTCGATATTTTTTTGATATCGATATATATCGATATATCGATATTTTCTCCATCCCTAATTATGATGATGATTTGGATATATTATTATTATTCGTATCAGAAACACAAACATACAGTTTTCACTCGATGGTGAAGAGAAGGTATAAGGATGGACGGTGGGTAGGAGGCGATCGTGGCCTATTAGTAGGTTACCTTCCCAGCACGTGCCTGTCGACTGAGGGAATACCACGAAATAAACAGTCAGGAAGGACTGTGGTGAACTCCTTCCCTTCCTGACTGGGGTGAATGCCGATGCACAATTACGCAGACGGACGACGCAGACGTCATACCTAAACATCGTATCCGTCTCCGTCGTCCGTCCGCGTCGTCCGTCTGCGCCAATTGAGTATGAGCCTTAAAAATTATCAAAGGTAATGTTGTTTGAAAATGTATTGTATTCCTAATTTAACTGGTTCCATAGTTAACTATTCTGGTTATAGATTATTTAGATTCCTGTATCCTCTTCTGCCAATTTTCTTCTTCATGTCTCTCATC
Organism: Leuctra nigra; assembly: GCA_934045905.1. NCBI lineage: Eukaryota > Metazoa > Arthropoda > Insecta > Plecoptera > Leuctridae > Leuctra > Leuctra nigra. Next base: position 2,120,264 of record OW203770.1, read on the forward strand.
AAAACCAAAGTCCAGGACTAGAGCGGGTTCAATCCAACTCTCTTGTAGATATTCACCGACATATTATGTCCGAGACTGTACCGGATGGGTCCATCATCCAAGTGCACATTAAATGTTTAATCTGCACAAATGTTGCTGAACCATCTCATCAAGAATAGTTTGGAGGTTGACAAAAGCGCCTGTTCTTGATCCATTATCCATGGATAACAAATTGAACAAACATATCTCTTCACTGAGCTAGCATCAGGCACAGCTGGATTAAGATAGTGAATCCATTCATCATGGTAATCAGTGATAAGCTCAGGATTAGTGTTGTTTTTAATTCTCGTGCAGCTATTAGGATCTTGATCACATCTGTGTGGATCTAATACGTCGCCTGGTAGGAATATCAATGCGTTTTACTTGTCTTGATTCATGTCTTGAAATCATGCTCAGAGATATTCAACAAAAAATAAAATAAATTAAAAATGTATTAATTAATTAACATGATTAAAAATGTATTCCATTTAAATGAAATTAAATACAAATAATATAAATAAATGTAGAACATATTTATTTTGAATTGAAAACTGATTTCGTACAATTATTTCCAAATGGAAATAAATACCAATGTTTTTTTTCTTATGTGTATTTGCATTTTTAATATAACTTTCCATGTGACAAAATATGCATTCGTTCATACCTTTGGCAATTTGAAACAATTTCACTTTATTTTCAACCATCATTTAAGTATGATGATCATTGTAATTGAAAGTAAGTAGCTGACAAATATTTACAACAACTCAATTAGAAAAATAATATTACAAGTCGTGCTTAAAATGCACTTACGGCCGGTCTTTCAATACTCTGCTAAAGTCTCATATAGTTCTTAACAGTTAGTTACAACAGAAATCTGTCTTTCAATTGGTTGTTGCCATTATGAACCGTTTAAAAGTTAGCAGAGTATTGAAAGACTGGCCCTTATCCTGTCCGTGTCTCTTCACTATTCGACACTTAAAGTTGCAAGCCACTTAGCGGAAAAAATTAACATCTCAACCACGAGTACTTCTGCTCATGCGCACAGGGCGCGAGCAGGCAAGTCACTTACATGTCAATCGTATAACGAGTTCAGCAAAAGTTTTAATTACATCGCGAAATAACAGAAATTGATGCTTACCTCAGTGTCAACAATCAAATACAGTCGGCATATTTAATTACAGCACACATTCATTCAAATTCTTGTGAAAACGAGATGTCTATTCACCAAAAATCACCATTTGACAGTTGCAATTGCTTTTCTCACGGCCTTTTGAAAACACATTTTTCTTGACGCCTCGTTCAAACAATTGCAATCTGTCAAACAGTGGTTTTTGGTGAAAAGACAACTCGTTTTCACAAGAATTTGAATGAATGTGTGCTGTAATGAAATATGCCAATTGTATTTGATTGTTGACACTGAGGTAAGCATGAATTTCTGTTATTTCGCGATGTATTGATAACTTTTTACTGAACTCGTTACGATTGACATCTAAGTGACTTGTATGTAAAAGTACGCACGCGACTGGGACTGTACTCGCGTGAGCGGCCATCTTACTGATATAAGCGCAATCTCTTGGTACTTTTAGTGTCGAATATTACATCCTCAGAGTGGAGCCTGGCTCTGCTCAGGATGACCTTCGCATAATAATATCTTCGAATAATAAGGATTCAATAGGTATTCACAGATAATCACAAACATAATCTTGTCTTCTAGAATGCTCCTGCGCATGCTCGTAGTGTTGAGTGTCCTGGCTGTTGCCATGGCAACTGATGACGTCACTCCACGGGCAGTGTATCCGGGTGTCGGGGAATACTTCTACATCGGCGTGGCCTTCAACTGGACAGAAGCTCTGCTGGTCAGTAGTTTAAACATAAATTTTCTTTCATTCTGCACTCAATAACAACGACATTTTGACTGACGTCGTTACTTTTCAGACGTGTCAAGCTAGCAACGCTCATCTGACAATCATCGACTCAGCCGCCGAGGCCGACGCCATCAGAGACATGATGACCAACAATGGAGCCTCCTTCATCCATCTTGGATTCAGCGACCAATGGGAAGAGGGCAAATACAACGACATATTCGGTAGAATTCTAAGCAACTGTATTATCTGAAAACTACTCTTAACAAACTTTTATTACAAGCTTATACCTACTAAGGCTGCATGTGAAATGGCTGATGAATTGACTACATCCATAATATATATATTTACTCTGAAACCACACACACTCTGACGGTTAAATTAAAAATTCTTCTTTTATTCGTCTCAGGAAGTTCTATTTCGGGTAGTAAATGCAACATTGGCGCCCAATGGGCTCCTGGATCTCCTAAAGGCGGGTCGGAGTTCAACTGTGGAGGATTCAGTGACGCTGGATTCACAGACACCAGATGTGGAGACAAGCAAGTGTTCATCTGCATTCTGTTCTGTAGGAACTGCTATCTCTGGTGGCTGCGACGCTGGCGACCAATGGGCTCCTGGATCTCCTAAAGGCGGGTCGGAGTTCAACTGTGGAGGATTCAGTGACGCTGGATTCACAGACACCAGACGTGGAGACAAGCAAGTGTTCATCTGCATTCTGTTCTGTAGGAACTGCTATCTCTGGTGGCTGCGACGCTGGCGCCCAATGGGCTCCTGGATCTCCTAAAGGCGGGTCGGAGTTCAACTGTGGAGGATTCAGTGACGCTGGATTCACAGACACCAGATGTGGAGACAAGCAAGTGTTCATCTGCGAGTTGGGAACTCCCGACCAAGGAGGACCAACGCTGTGAGTATGGAGATTCCCAAACCTTTTATGTTTACGACGGTTAAGTATATAATTTTGTTCCACGACGCATAAAGTATCATAACACAGGGGGGAGCCGGCCAAATTGTTAACCAAAAGCATTGCGTCTAGAGGTGTCTGTCTCTCTAGTTTCAGTTCAAATATCGACCTAGCCACAATACGCCAAACGCGAGTTTTTGGAGAAAAACATAGTTTGTTCTCGAAAACAAGTTTTTGCACAGTACCTATTTGAAATAGTCAGAGTTGTACCCGTAAAGGCCGATGCACAATTGACGCAGACGGACGACGCGGACGGACAACGGAGACGGATACGATGTTTAGGTATGACATATTCACTCTGGCTGTTCACAATCGGACGCGGACGGACGACGACGACTTTAACATTGTATCCGTCTCCGTCGTCCGTCCGCGTCGTCCGTCCGCGTCAATTGTGCATCGGCCTTAAGCCACTTGCGGCGCAGAGGTAGGAACTGAGCTTTCTGAGCAACTGGATGTACAATACATAAGAGAGATTTATAAGAGTGTTACTTTAATTACCCTGACAATTACCTTCGTTACCCTGACCTGCGATTCTAACACTGACGAGTTCTAACTGAATTTCCCAGAAATCCCATTGGAAGCAAAGTACTTACTTAACAAAAATATGGCAAAGAAATTAATGGAGAAAGAAAAATATAAATACCGGGTGGCGCCAAAAAATCACCCTGTTTGAGAGATCACTCCGGCAGAACTAGAATAGATAAAGAGCTGAAACCTTGATACGTTATAAAACAAATGTGAAAATTTAATACGTGCAATTTTTATAAATATTTGTGTAGAGAGAAAAAAGTAACATGTATTTGAATTAGGACGTTGAAAAACAGTTTATACCAGCGTTAAAATAGCACGCGTTTCAATTTTAACAAGATTTTGTTAGAGAATCAGCTATTTGCACATAGGTAAGTTTGCGTTGATGTCACAATTAGCAGAATGACATTCCATTTAGTAAACCAATTATGCATCTTATCATGAACTAATACTGCTATACAGGGATAGATAACTTCGCGTTTCATTTGAACTATCCGGTTCACCTTAGCCTTCTAAGCATTTCTACTTTCGTTTTCATGCAGTTTTCATGCATGCAGTAAAAGTAATATAAACCACAGCCTTCTGAAAGTCACTTCATTGAAACAGCTGATACAAAAATGTTTTGACATATTTTACGTGCTTTTGTCGTATACATTGTGATTTTCTTTAATTGTTTCTTCATCCGTAAAATAATTGACAATACTGTGAATACTCCCACGCCAAAGAAGAAGAATCAGTGTTTATTTAATTGCCCATGAAGCAGAGAGTAAATATGTAAATTAGCAAGACATCAGAATGAAACTATTCAATTTTTCCGTTCATATTTAAGAATCTGAAAACCCGCCTTCATGTTGACATGTTCTTCTCTGTACATAAGCTGTTTATTAAGGTTTGTCTGGTTTAATTAAGTCGATATTGTATTGGCGCTCCTATATACATCATGTTTTGGTAATATATTGGTGTAGGCATTGTGTCAGCTTGACAAGAAAACTCATAATATTTGGCTTTTAGTGGTCGGCCATGTTTTATTTCTGTGAATTTTATTTGAAAACAGGACACGGATAGGGACTGTCGTTAGCATGTAATTGATACGGCGTTATCTATCCCTGTATAGCAGTATTAGTTCATGATCTTATTAAGACGTGGTTTCGAGAAGAGAAATAAAGGGTGGAAGAAAATTATGGTGTCTTTATACGAATGTTAGATAAAATCACACATATGCTCACTTCAAATAAATTCAAGATTGATTCATATAGAGTTATTAAACATAAATTTGTGTTTATTTATAAAAATAAATACACACAAATTCACCTAATTTAATTCTACAAAAACTCTAAATCAACTTCAAACAAGTCAATTTCGTTTGGTCACTTTAACAATTTTTAACTTTTTTCCTATAAATATGTTTGAAACTTGCCCAAATTAAATTTTGTTATGTTTTCTGTACTATATACAAATTTCAGAACTCTATCGCAAACAATTTCGATAAAGTGACCTCTCAAACAGGGTGATTTTTTGCGCCACCCGGTATTTGATCAGAAATCCGTTTCTTATCATATTTGCTGAAATTCCGTTAAAATAGATTAAACTTGTTGATCAACTCTATTTGACCAAGACGACCATGCGCTCGGCCGTTTTAGAAAATTGAGAGAGAAAAATTGTTTCATAAGTGGGTGTAACTTTGATACGATGTTCACATGATCAGTCTGATTGTTTATTAGTGTTTTAAAATTTTTTCTCCTTTCATTGTTAATTATAGGCGCCGGTTATTCAACAAAACCGCGCAAAAATATGAAATTTCCGATCGATTGGAGACCAAACCCGTGAACCAATTGAACTCAAATTTTAATCATGATTAGATAAAAGACAAACATAGGATCAAATGACACATTTTTTAAATCAAATTTCACGGCACCCATTTATAGTCAAGAAAATGTACCATTTTTCATCAAAAAACAATTAATTATTACTAACTAACGAAGCAAAAAATTACAAATGTACCATAGATAACCCTAAGTTTGTCTTTTATCTAATAATGGTTAAAATTTCAAATCATTTCGTCAGCCCATTTTGTCTCCAATCGTATCCAAAAAAAGTGCCTGAAAAACGTGGCAAAATCGCTCGCGCTATATTTCTGAACAAAACTATTTCAATTGAAATAACACAGCCTACTTTAAATCTCTCTCACGTATTCATAGCTTGCACGAAGTTCTTTTGTTTTATATCAGCAATGCTAAATTATTGAGTTGTCCACCCATTACGTTGGCACGTTGACTGGTCAGATTTATAACTTTATTGAGGTTAATCGACGTATTTTTGTATGTGAGTGATTTCTCTTCGTACTTAAGTAATCTCCGGAGCCTATACAATTTCCCAGGTACTCATTAACTATAAAATATCGTCAAAAAAGCAGAGAATCACAGCTATTCTGCGTGCCATTAAGATGGCGACGGCAACAATGAGATGACATCACGTGCAAACTATGTATTGTGTCCAGACCTGGATACACTCTGATCCCCAACTACGGCTTCTACAAGTACCGAGGCGTCAGCACGGCGTGGACTGTGGCCGATCAGACGTGTAGAGACGAAGGCACTCAGCTTGTGGTTCTCAACTCCCAAGACGAGGTCGACATACTGCTGTCCACATTCGGCCTGGGCACGAGGACGGAGTTCCTCGTCGGGCTTCACCGCTTCCATGGCGGCAACGACAACTGGCGTACAGTGCACGGTATGACCTTGACAGTTGCTAAAGTTCATTCACGATTAGAATAGCAAGCCGTAATGGCGGCGTGTACTACCGTAGTCAAGTGAACGTTTACCTAAACATGTAAATATCAATATAATAATCAAAAAATGTGTATAATACGGCTGTGGATAAAAATAAATCAATTTTCTTGAATTTTTAAAATATTTTCTACTATTAAAAATTGTGTATTTGACATAATTTATACAATTTCAATAATACAAAGAAGAAAGTCTTGCCATTGACAGGGCAGTGTTCAAGTGACTGACCAATGAACGACGTGATCGACTAAAACGTCAGTGATATTCTTATCGTGAACGAACTTTAGCGGGTCAGGCGCGTAGGAAGGGGGGTAGGGATGAGGAGATTATTCCCCCCCCCACTCGAGCTGGCTGACCCCCCCCCCCCTTCACCATACAAAATTAAGTTAGTGTCCAAGAATCACAAAAAAAATGTAATTCTAAAAAAAATGAAAAAATTGGGCAAAAATAGGGAGTTATTTGTTGTAATTTGAGCATCCCAGAATCGATTTTAAAATGTTTGTATTCGAATAAATGCCCTGCGGGGCAACAATAGGGAAGTCTCCTTAAACTTAGATTTCAGAATAATAGTTATTTTATGAAAGTTAAGATGTTGCTGAACACAGATTTGGTATTATTTTAGTTGCGAGATAAATAGGTTTCAAGGAATTAATTTACAAAGATTGATATATTTCTTACAATTTTAAAACAGGAAAATTGACAGTGACATCATAATGAGCTATATTGCCATGGCAACAAAGAAATCACCATGGTAACACATTGTTGGAGACTTGGAAATGACATCACAACGGCGAGGTTGCGTAATTAGCACAATAATGGCAAATTTGCGTCCCGAGAAAACTGTCCAGACTCCAGCTGTTCTATTCTCGTTGCCTGCCGTTTTCCCGTCAAAATATCTAATGACATTTGAATTTGATTTTTATGAATGACAATTTTAAATTTCGCTGACGATAAGTGTGTTTATCATTGCTATTTATGTTGATAATTACAAATTAACTGGAATAAAATTTCACGAGACTTCCCTATTGGAGTTTTTTTGCTTCAGTTTGTGCATTTTAAAGCCCCAGAATCACTTTTAACATGGTTAAATTCCAACAAAAAAACGCCCCTTCCGGGTGTCGCAATCCCCTTAATGATGAAAGTAGTTCCTACGCACCTGGTATCACGGGACCTCGGCGACGAGAGGGTAACGAAGCGTGCGACTCCTATTTGGCTCTTTTGGTTCGGACCTCTTTTTTTAATTTTTCTGTTACTGAGGTCACTGGTCACAGTTTTTCTTCGATCGAGTAAAAATTTTGCACACATGTACGTACGAATCATTTCTGGGCGTTGAAGACCATACATTTTTTGAAATCCAATGATTATGGTTCAAATTTAAAAAAAAAAGTATCTTTCGATTGGTTGGTCCGATCAATTTAAAATTTTGCAGCAAAGTTATTGCAACCAACATGGTCCCCAATCTTACAAAGTTTCAGCCAAATCCTCCCATCAGTTAAAATTTAAAACCAACTATTTTGTGATTTTTGAAATTTAAACTAGAACCGTTTTACCTATCAACTTAAAACTTTGCATGGTCATTGGGACCAACATTTTAGGTATTTTTGCCAATTGGAAGACGAATCTGTTGTTATTTTCAAAAGTTATCGTCATTTTAAGGACATTTTGTTCTATAATCTTGAAATATTTGAAAAATATATATATTATATTTGCTTCCCTGCCTTCTTGATGCTTCTGCAGTTCCAAGGCCTGTAGAGCAGCTGATATCAACGCGTTACACTGAGCGTTTTTCAAGTAGTACCCGATGGATTCTACCCGGGAATACAGGATCTGGAGTCTGGACAGCTTTCTCGGGACGCAAATTTGCCATTATTGTGCTAATTACGCAACCTCGCCGTGATTGGCTGATTCCGACTCTCCTCATATTTAAAACTTAAAAGTTGATATTGGAAGTCCCATTGAAAATGAATGTAGATTCATTAGGTTAGTGTATTCCTGACTAATGAACGATGACCCAGATATTCTTTGGTTTTAATAAATGATTGCTTCCATGGGTAGATTTTTAGTGAGAATGTAATAGAGAAGGGAGGAGAGGAAACCCGGTACCGGCATGTAGCCTACTCATATGAAAGATACCAAGGGGGCCAACGGCTTAAGGAGGGATGCCCAAGTAGATTTTCCGAAAATATTTTTTGTTGAAATGTACGACTTTTATTAATTGTTTCAACATTTCAACTATATTTTTATGTAAAAGTTTCATCAAATGTCTTGTAACTTGCAACTCTCGAATTATATTGAGTTTTCAATTTGATGTCTTCGGAAGATTAAGAAATTTTAACATAGGAGGTATAGGAAAATTATTTAGAATTTGGCGCCTAACTTTTAAAAACGTACGGCTAGGTGTATATATAAAAATCTTAATAAATACCTCTATGTCTAATACATATCATATTAGTTTTTGGAAAAAATCTATCGGTGGAAAATAGTTTAAATCTAATATTTACTAGGAAAATTACCGTGTTTTTTCGACTTACCATGTTAAAGATAGGGCTAACTCAAATTTATAAAGTGAGATATCTTGGAAATTAGTTCGGCTACCCCACTTTTTCTTGCGTTTATATGGTGCACAAGGAAATAATCTAATAAATAAGCATATTACTTCAGATATCTATCGGAGACCTCTACTTGGGCATCCCCCCTTAATGACGTATTTGTTTCAGGTGTGCCATTCAATGAGACTGGCTACCCTCGCTGGTTGAACAGCGTGTTGGAACCTGAAGGTACATTCATCAGCCATCCATTTGCTGCGTACTACATGGCGGATCGCAGTTACTACGGCATGTGGACGGTCATGGAGACTCGAGAGCGTGCATACATCTGTGAATACAGCATCCTCTAGTGATTTCACGGTTATTACCTTGTTGTCCAGTAATTGTGTGATTATACCCAACACTAATTGCAACAGAAGATTTCAATACATGAATCGATTCAGAAAAATGTCATCTACAACAGGGTGCGAATTGTTCAATTTACAGAGGGGGGGATAGGAAAAAAAAACGAGAATGTTGGGGAATATAGCAAAAGCGAAAAATACGATTGCTCACGAAGACAATGGGGGTGTCTGGGGGGAGGGCCCCCCAGTATCATGCGGGTCCGGGGCGCATAGCCCCGGGAAATTTTTTGAATTTCAAGATTGGATTTCGTGCATTTATACGCAATTTGTACACTATTTAAAGCCCTTTTTCATCACGACATGGCATTAAGAATTCCTTTTAATTTAAAGGGAAATCAGAAGTGGTGGGCAAGTAAAATAAATCTTGGAATAAATAAATCTCATCAATTACAGCTTATTTGCTAATAAAGGCAATAGGGAAGTCTCGTGAAGATTAGAATTCAGAATAATATTTATTTTATGAAAGTTGAGATGTTGCTGAACACAGATGTGGTATTATTTTTGTTCTTGGACGAATAGTTCTCATGTAATTAATTTACAGAGTTTGATAGATCTCCTCTCATTTAAAAACAGGAAAATTGGTAATGACATCACAGTTTGCTATATTGCCATGGCAACAAGGGAATCCCCATGTCAACACAATGTTCAAGACTTGGAAATTACATCACAGTTCTGATTTTTGTTAAAGGCCGTTTTTCCCGCCAAAAATCATATGATATTTGAACTCGATTTTTATGAATGAAAATTTAAGATTTCACAGGTAATAAGTGTATTTGTCATTATTATTTGTGTTTATTTATAGAAATTTACTAGAATAAAATTTCATGAGACTTCCCTATTAGACAGGTGTTTTGTGTGACAATTTATTTTTATTTTAGATTTATTTCTGAAAAAGTATTTAGTCTGTAGATTAAAAGTCATCATTTTACAGAGGGGGGGAAATATCTATCCCCCCTGGGATGCTTCATTGGGAAACAGAGCCGGGGATGAGAAAACCAGAGGGGGGGAAATCCCCCCCCATCCCCCCCCCATCAATTCCCACCCTGATCTACAACATATCAAAAATCTCCCAAAATCGCTGTACGGAAAAAGGGTTTTAATGACTTTTTAATTTATTTTCCCCTGTTAATTCCATCTTGCAAAAAAAAAATGCATGTAACTCCGATTTTGACGAAACTTGGCAGAATTGTTCACCATCCTAAATAAACACAAATAGCTCTCTGAGCGTTTTCCTCTAAATCTCATCGTTTGGGAAATATTGCCCATTGAAAAGTCATATTTCAGTCCGTTTTCGGTCACTTGAGCGTAATTTGACGTTTTGCGAGGTCCATATTTCCCAAACGATGAGTTTAGAGGAAAACGCTAAGATAGCTATTTGTGTTCATTTAGGATGGTGAACAATTCTGCCAAGTTTCGTCAAAATCGGAGTTACATGAAAAAAAGATTTTTTGCAAGATGGAATTAACATGAAAAATTAACTTAAAAATTCATTAAAACCCTTTTCCCGTACATCGATTTTGGGAGATTTTGGATATGTTGTAGAGGACACTTTTCTGAATCGAACGGTACCAAAACCGCTTCTGTTGCAATTAGTGGTGGTCATGCTGATTTTTTCACTAGAATTACTGGACTATTGTTCTCGCTCACATAGGTCAGACCCTGTCAACAAATTAAAATGACGTCGAAATATATTCTCTTTACAGAAGCTACATACCTTTTCCTTTCCTATTTCATGTATAATAACTTTATTACAATTGATAAACAGTGTGTAACTCTTCCCATCTTCGCCTCATACATTGTTATCATAAACGAAAGAATTATATATTGTTCTGGCGAACTTGTATGTATTAATAATATAAGTTGTTTAATTTCAATCTTTAAAACAATATCTTGCAACAAAATTTGACTTCCCTTCCTTTTTACAACAATGCAAGAACTGATTTCAACAATGAAAAACTTGAAGTATGGCTGTTCCTTCCTGTGGACTGGCTATTCTATGACGTAACCATGTCACAGTGGATCTGTCCTGTCTCAAGTATTGGCTAATATGACGGAGCATAACTGAACACAGAGTATAACAGATTCATATTTAATGGACGGATAAAGATACTATTAAATCTTATTTTCAGTATTAAGGAAAAATTATGGTTCTAAGAAGTTTGTCTATTTAACTGTGCTATCACCTTATACGTACGGTACTTGCATAAGAAGCATTTAATTCAGATTATTGTGAATATGACAGAGCATACTGATACATAGAGATATAATTATGTGGACTCAAAGAGGTGGGAAAGAAAAACACATTATTTTTGTGCTTTAAAATTTTACTTTTTTATTTTTGAAAATAAACAATTTTTGCAACGTTCTAAGACCTGTGAAAGGTGCACCTGTCACACTACAGACTTTTACGAGGGCTCATTTTGTTCACAAAGAATGGGCGGATGTCATGACTTAAGCTGGGTTCCCATACTTCGCATCGAATTCGCTTCCGGTTCGCTTCGCTTTCGCAAAATGGCTTCCTTTTAACAAAGGAAATCGTCCATGTTTACATTCGCATGTTCGCGTGTTTCGGTTTCGTTAAAGTTGAGCCAATTTTAACTTTGACGAAACCGAAACTTTTAAACGCATATGAAACTAATAATTACCGTTCAACAGATCGATCTGATATTGTGTACAGTCAGGGAAACTAGATGGTTCATACTCTGCCTCTCTCTGACCCATAACATAAACATGTTTTTATATGGAGCAGAGAGAGATAGAGTATGAACTATCTAGTTTCCTTGACTATACACACACTAATATCGTATGAGTGGTCCCAGGTATATTTTTTGAAAGAGATTCTGTGATTTTTGAATATTTACTGGGAACGCAGTTCAATTATAAAGGTTCAATCGATCAACTTAAAACTTTACATGGTTATTGGGACTAATATTTGAGTGATATTTGGAGATTTTTAAACAAGACTGTGAAAAATTCAAGAAATTAGTTTTTAATGATATTTTTGATGGACGCAGAATTTCGGTTCGAGGTGTTGCGCGTATCCGTGCTCGCTCATCAACGCGTTTCACAGAGCGTTTTCCTAGTAAAATATCAATAGTCGAAATTGAAATGTACTATTACCAAAACCGGAAAGGACGTCATAAAAATGCCAAATCTGACAAAAATCATCTCTTATAACAATAACTACATATTCAGAAGGCTCATAGATACAAATTTTACGTGGCAGTGATGTCAACCGCCATTTTGAAAACCGGAAGTGATGCCATAACTTGAGAACGGCTGGACCGATTGGAACGAAACTTTCGCTATACTTCATAGCATATTATTTATAGCATTTACATAGTAACAAGCACAACTTCTTAGCAACCAAGTCACAAAAGGCATATTTTTTAAAGGAATTATAGCCGTTAGGGCCACAATATATGTTACAAGTTGTAAGAATGAACTGAAAAATGGAGTGATATCCCCATAAAAAACACTCCGTGTAAAAATACAAATAAAAACAAAAAAACGAAAATATCTAAAAAAAAAAAAACAGAAGAAATCTAAAAATTCAGGACTGAAAAGTATTGATATCAAAAAAATGGCCAAGTCAAAACTTTTCAAAAAATACTTGGCGCATCGTTTTTTTAGGGGATTATAGATATATTTTAAGTAGATTAAAATATATTATTATATTTGATTTCCAGCCTACTTCTATACTATTTATATGTACGATGCGCCAAGCATTTTTTGAAAAGTTTTGACTTGGCCATTTTTTGATATCAACACTTTTCAGTGCTGAATTTTTAGATTTCTTCTGATTTTTTTTTAGAGTAAGAGACTTGGCTAGTATTTTTACACGGAGTGTTTTTTTTATGGGGATCTAATTAACTTTAATGTAACGTTCGTTTTCTGTACCCTTCCTTCATTTTATAAGGACAAAATGTCCCTGAACTGGCCCATTTGGCGTCTACTTTTATTTACCTTCTCTTAGTTCATGGGGTTTAGTAAAATGTGCCACCAATGGGCTTGTTCACGCAAAGCTTCGCATAGATGGCGCCACTATGTCACATGCTTTAATCCGACTTTAGGCCGAGATGGGTAACAAAATGACGTCATTTCCGGCTTTGATTTCCGGTACAAATAATTACGGCACAGAGTGTTTACATTATTAAAAATGACCCAAAAATTAACAGAAAAAACAAAAAAAAAACTAAAATGTACATAGTACAAAGATGTAGCCTGAAGTCGTATCTTGTTTTCATGTGAAAACTATTTACTGGGCAGAGATTAGAACGCGGCAAGATGACGAAAATTTGAAAATATGGAATTTATGTTGGGGCAATGATGACATTTCGTTTTACAAAGATATTATGCACGTAGGACACTGCAATTTACATTTTTAAATGTATTTTAGATTACAACAGACTACCATTGGTCATTTAAACTCTTTAAAACTCATTTTAGTTACTACCAAAGATGTTACCCAACCGCTGGCGCCATCCCACGGACATTTTGGTTACTAAGAAAAATGTTACCCATCTCGGCCCAACGAAGCTGCCCAAGCTAATCCGATGCTAGCGATCCTGGTGAGAGCAAACGGCAGTGAACAAGCCCATTGTGACATGACGACAGATACTAGAGGAAACTTTGATTATAAAATATGTTTCAGGGCTGTCAAGCTAGCAATGCTCATCTGACAATCATCGACTCAGCCGCCGAAGCCGACGCCATCAGAGACATGATGACCAACAATGGAGCCTCCTTCATCCATCTTGGATTCAGCGACCAATGGGAAGAGGGCAAATACAACAATATATTCGGTACTTATACATATATTCGGAGGATTCTCGAACTTTCATCAGACTATGTGCCTCCATCAAATCTGTATTTAGACAAACAATTAGTATGCCAAAATTCCAACATAACCATGCATATACAAAACTACCTTCTGTTATGGTTTAAAACCTTTTGCCATTTCTCAGGAAAATCTATCTCCAGTGGATGCAGCATTGGTGACCAATGGGCTCCAGGATCTCCTAAGGGCGGGTTGGAGTTCAACTGTGGAGGATTCAGTGACGCTGGATTCACAGACACCAGATGTGGAGACAAGCAAGTGTTCATCTGCATTCTGTTCTGTAGGAACTGCTATCTCTGGTGGCTGCGACGCTGGCGACCAATGGGCTCCTGGATCTCCTAAAGGCGGGTCGGAGTTCAACTGTGGAGGATTCAGTGACGCTGGATTCACAGACACCAGATGTGGAGACAAGCAAGTGTTCATCTGCATTCTGTTCTGTAGGAACTGCTATCTCTGGTGGCTGCGACGCTGGCGACCAATGGGCTCCTGGATCTCCTAAAGGCGGGTCGGAGTTCAACTGTGGAGGATTCAGTGACGCTGGATTCACAGACACCAGATGTGGAGACAAGCAAGTGTTCATCTGCATTCTGTTCTGTAGGAACTGCTATCTCTGGTGGCTGCGACGCTGGCGACCAATGGGCTCCTGGATCTCCTAAAGGCGGGTCGGAGTTCAACTGTGGAGGATTCAGTGACGCTGGATTCACAGACACCAGATGTGGAGACAAGCAAGTGTTCATCTGCGAGTTGGGAACTCCCGACCAAGGAGGACCAACGCTGTGAGTATGGAGATAGTTATAATGTTATAAGTTCGAAGTCTTGATAAAACCTCCTAGATGCCAGATGAAGAGACGTCGGGATATCGTCTCTCTTCTTTACATAATTTTGCTGGAAACCTTAAAAAATAGTTGGTATATATTTTCTTCTATTCCTTTTTGAAATGGAAGCACAATAAGCTTGAAAAGACCATCTTTTATATCAATATATTGATGATTTGATTTATAAATTAAATTGATAGTTGATTTCTTCATTCCAAAGAGTTTTCAACTCAAAATCGAGAAAACAGTCATCTGGGGCCAGATTTACAAAAGCTACACTCTTGAAAACTGTATGATATTTTGATTAAGGTAATACCACAGTCACTTTGTCAAACGTAATATAAAATATGTAATTTATAAGCTGTTTCCTCCCAACGACTGTTAGCTTAGCGCCACAGTTTGCGTTGGTCAATGACTACTGGGCTAGAACGGTAAGCATGTGTACTCATTTGTAAGGGTTACTCATGCCGGACAGAGCAATGGCGAGGCCCAGACAAAAAGCAGCCAGGGTCGACCCCCCACCGACCCGCCCGCTCGCCAGTTCTTTTCCGACCTGATCTCCCAACAGGACTCCCGCGGACAGTTACCCCAGGGTTGACGCCTTTTCTGTCTCCCTTTATATGAAAGTGAATGTGTTTGTTAGTACAGAGTATGACCTTGACGTACGTAGATCAAAGTCAAATCTATACGTTGTTGAAAGCGCAAGAAATGTTGCTTCTTGTTGCAGATAATATTTTGGATACGATTAGAGACGAAACGGGTCGACGAAATGATTTGAAATTATTATCATGGTTATATAATAGACTAATTTAGGTCAATCAATTGATAAAATTTTTATATTTTCTTTACTTAAGTAGTAAGAATAGTTGATTTTTTGTGAAAAATTTGCAATTTTTTTCTCGCTAGGTGCCGTATAAAAATAACAGGTTTGGTCTCCAATCTTATACGAAATAGCATAGTTTTGCGCGGTTTTATTTATAATAACAGAATGTACACTTGGCACAAGTAAAAATGATCGTCGGGCGAAAATGATAAGTCACAATGTTGCCAACTATAAGGAAAGTATTCACGGTATTCATCAATTATATGAAGCAACTTGACGAATACCGTGTAGACGGGTTATAGATCACGTGACTTTCCTTGTAGTTAACCAACACGGGACTTATCATTTTCGCCCGACGATCATATTTGCCAAGTGTACAATCAGACTGATCAAGCGAACATTTTATCATAAACCCACTTACGAAACATTTGATATCTCTAAATTAACTCAACGGCCAAGCGCTAATATTACTTTACACTCTCGCCCCTTGAACTTCTTCTTAAGACGGCTGGGTATAGTGAGTTTGACCTTGAAGAGTTTTTTAATCGATTTTTATCAATATCTTTTACCAATGTAATTGTTATCAAAATAAGGCTTTGTACGCGTCTTCAGAACTTTTCAATGTTAATAATTTCATTGCTTGGAATGGTTTATTAGATTTATTTCGTCCAACAGATGTTTAGTGCCCGATTAGTAAAATTATGGTACTAAACATCTGTTGGACAAAATAAAACTAATAACTTATTCCAAGCTAAGAAATTATTTTCAATGAACAGTTCTGAAGACGCGTACAAAGCCCTATTTTGTTAACAATTACATTGGTAAAAGATGTTGATAAAAATCGATGAAAACACTTTTCAAGCCCACGCTCACTACTCAGCCCCCCTCCTAAACTTCCCATTTTCTCCCATTCTTCCAGACCTGGATACACTCATATCCCCGACTACGGCTACTACAAATACACAGCAACCAACACGCTCTGGACCGTGGCTGATCAGGCGTGTAGAGATGAAGGGACACAACTTGTGGTTCTCAATTCTCAAGCCGAGGCCAACATTCTGCTGTCCACATTCGGTTTCGGTACGACGGCTGAGTTCTCTGTAGGGATTCATCGCTTCCATGGCGACAATACTAACTGGCGTTCAGTGGCAGGTATGTTATATCCTACTCAGACCCCTGGCATCCTGTAGGATTAGTGATGGAGCACGGAAAGACATCGGAAGATTTTCATTTTTAAATAGAACAATAAGGGATTGGAATGAATTGGGTAAAGTGACAGAAGATTGGATGAAAACGGATGTAAGAAATGTAAGATATGAATTAACGAACCGAGGAGCAAGACAAGAACGAGAAGAGATGGATGATGATGTTATTATTTAGTTGTTAAGTATTTAGTGTTTAGTAGTAGTATTATTAGTTCCTTACCACCTGTCTGTGACAATCTGTAAGATGTAAATGAATAAATAAATAAAAGCTCACGTTAATATAAATATGGAAATAATAAATCATATCAAGATTAAATCTGACAAAATCTTGTTTATTTATATTGACTTTTTTTCGGTGGAATCGCCTGTCCAAGTCATCAGGATAATCTCATCAAATACGACTTTGTAAATCCACTTTCTCTTGATCTGTGGATTACTGTGTCTCTAAAAACGCAATCAATCAAGCAACCAGCTACTGGATTAAGATAGTAGATCCACATTAGTCAAGGGAAATCCCTGGATTATAGAGTTGTTATAATTATCATGATGCAGTGACGTCACTAAATGAGTAGATATATCAGCTGGAGGCACAAGATATACATCACTCTTGTGAGGACACGATACAGCTTAAGGTAGGACCTAGCTACTTCAAATATTGTTAATTTTGATATTGATTTCACTAATCACTTCAGAGATTTCATAAAAGGAATGGATATATTGCATAATTATAGGAATACATACAACCAATTTCCTTGGGACGGTACACAAAATATATTTATTATATCACAATCTCAATATTTCAGTCACTTTATGCGAACTTCATCAGGAGAAATATCGAAAGCAATTACATTTCTGACATAACATAGAAAAGTTTAAAACAAAATAAACCAATTTAGAATATCGTGTCAAAGATATTTTACCAAGATGTCTCGAATATATTATGATCTTCTCTTCATTCCTTTTCATCTCTTATTACTTGATCTCGAATCGTACTCGGCCAAATGTTGTCAAACTCATAACATGGTACTCCAGTCACTTTAGCTTTTGACCTCAAAGTAATTGCAACAAAAAAATTTTTTCGCTTATTATTATCGGGACCATGTATATATGTACAAAAAAAAGTCTACCTATTTTCGAGCCGCCATTTTGTTTCATGGACACATTGTCCATAAATAAAAAATTGTAATCTGATGAAAATGTATCAATTACGTTTATTAAAAATAATTAATTGATTTTCAATCAACCCCTAATAAAAACAAAATGGCGGCTCGAAAATCGGTAGACTTTTTTTAGGTACCTACGTATATACATGGTCCCGATAATAATTAGCGAAATTTTTTTTTGTTGCAATTACTTTGAGGTTACGCCCCTTTTCGGTCTAAAGTGACTGGAGTATGGTGACTGATGATGTCCACGCAAGAAGGAAAACGGAAATAAATTCAGCGGTTGGAATACATGTTCTAAACATGGCTGGGACTCAAGTTATGTACCAACCTTGGCCGGGGCGCGAGAATGGAAACGACAAAGAGTTGCTTATGGGAGAAGCAGCTGATTGAGCTGATTTGCTTTGCTGTGCAGTCGGATGCGCATACGTTTTACTGGGCAGCCTCAGGAATAAAACGCTCCATGGGTAGACAAATTCTAACTTGAGAAAATTTAAGCTGGGAAAAAATAACTCTATGGTTAGGCAGAATTAAAACTTGTGAAAAATGCAATATAAAAAGTGAGACCGCGGCAGGATTCGAACCGACGTACTTTTGCACCACAGGCCAAGGCTTTACCAACTGAGCTATTGGGTCTGCGATGTCTGATTGGTTCATAATATACACAGCTTACGCGCATTCAACAGCGTAGCGGAGTATCTCAGTGGAAGAGCCGGTTCTCCCATAAGCAACTCTTTGTCGTTTCCATACTCGCGGCCGGGACTGCTATTTTTTAAATTTTGTCTAAGTTAAATGACTTTTAGGAAGGAAGTAACGATTTAACCCTTTTTTAATTTACAGAATTATTATTGCTTTCCTTCACCCATTTATAAAAAAAAATGATTAGCAATCGTAATCTTCAGGCGCGTAGGAAGGGGGGGGGGGGTGATTATCCCCCCCCCCCCCCACTCGAGCAGTCTGACCCCCCATTTACGATAAAAAATCAAGTTAAGCGTCCAAGAATCACTAATAAATTAAAGTCATTGAAAGTATTGGGGTATTTCGTCATGCTTTTGTAAAATTATTTAATCTTTATTTATTATTTATTACAAAAAGTTTTGTCCTGAGGAAGATTTTAATATAAAAATCGAAACTGTAGACAAAATAATAAATAATTTTACAAAAACATTACAAAATACCCCAATACTTTCATACTTTAATAATGATAGTCATGAATCTTTAAAAACATGTTCACTAATAAATTGTTTAACTTTCCCAAAAAATGCCCTGGGGGCCAACAATTGGAGTGTTGTTTTCTTCAGTGTGTGTATTTTAGAGTTCCATAATCACTTTTAAATCGTTGAAATTCTGTTAAACACCATGTGGGTCTAAAACGAGGCAATTTAGGTCCGGCACGAGGTCCGGTTTCTCCTTCTGCGTGAGTCCGACGAGGAGCCGCTTCATGTCGGCGACGGCTTTGCCCGGGTTCAGGTGCTTCGGACACGTGTTGGTGCAGTTCATGACCGTGTGGCATTGGAACACTGGGTCGTGGCCCTTCAGCTTGGCGAGGCGTTCCTCGTGCTTCTCGTCGCGAGAGTCAATCACCCAGCGATACGCCTGAGACATGAGGAAAACACTCGGTGATGAGCGAGCACCGATACAGGCAACATCTCCAACCAAACACGATCCACTCAATCAAAGATAACTACTATTATTTCTGAATTTCTTTGCAGCTTTCCAATTCTATACGTACACTCTGGAATAATTAAGGAGGGATGCCCAAGTAGATTCTCAGAAAATATTTTTTGTTGAAATGTACGACTTTTATTAATTTTTTCAACATTTCAACTATATTTGTATGTAAAAGTTTCATCAAATGTCTTGTAACTTGCAACTCTCGACTTATATTGAGTTTTCAATATTATGTCTTCGGAAGATTAAGAAATTTTAACACGGGAGGTATAGGAAAATTATTTAGAATTTGGCGCCTAACTTTTAAAAACGTACAGCTAGGTGTATATATAAAAATCTTAATAAATACCTCTGTCTAATACACATAATATTAGTTTTTGGAAAAAATCTATCGGTGGAAAATGGTTTAAATCTAATATTTACTATGAAAATTACCGTGTTTTTTCGACTTACCATGTTAAAGATAGGGCTCACTCAAATTTATAAAGTGATATATCTTGGAAATTAGTTCGGCTACCCTACTTTTTCTTGCGTTTATATTGTGCACAAGGAAATTATCTATTAAATAAGCATATTAATTCAGATATCTATCGGAGACCTCTACTTGGGCATCCCCCCTTAAATAAAATATCCATGTGGCGTGCGCGAATTTGGTTCTTTTCGAAATAAATTTCCTTTTACTGCTCTTCAGAACTCTTAAATGGCAACAAATCTTGAAAAACTTTACTGATTAGACTAAAAGTAGGTAGGGTTACATATTAGATAATGATGTTATTGATCACCATGCAAAGTTTGAACTTAATCGGAACATTTGATTTTCGAACAGTAAGGTATTGTTATTGGTATTGATAATGGATATTGTTTCATATTTTAACCAATTTGAGGATTAGGTTGAAACTTCGTAACATGTTGGTCTTTGGGACTGTGCAACTTATCGGAAAGTAATTTTTTAAACATTGAATCAATCAACAGATTTTTTAAAAAAAAGACTGCAAACCCCAGATGTGTGTAAATAAGAATTCAGCTCGATCGCAGAACCTCTAAATCTCGGTGCGCGGCCCGGTTCAAAGCGAACTAAACTACCTGCATGATGACCGCCGGTCCCAGATAGTCGTTCTGATGCCACCAGTACGGCGGACAGGACTGCGTGCAGCAGGCGCAGAGTATGCAGTCGATAGCTCCGTCCAGCTTCGCTCGGTCTCTCTCGCTCTGCAGCAGCTGCTTCGCCTTGCCCTTGGTCGCGGGGATGTCGCGCTGCAGCCACGGCTCGATGCTCGCGTACTGCGCGAAGAAGTGCGTCATGTCGGGGACCAGGTCGCGGATCACGTACATGTGAGGCAGGGGGTAGATCTTCATGGCGCGACCCAAGTTGTCGTCGATCTTCCTGCAGTAGCGGATAAATGGATAAACTGATTGATTGGGTGGAATATCTATCTTATCTATTCTCTATCAAACAAAATATCCGAGGCCTGCGTAAGCAAACGGGAAACACACAGTTGGTAAAAAAAATTCTTAACGCTAACATAATTTTAAAAAATCAGATATTTTTTTGTCTGGGGCTTAACGTCGCACTGTTCTGCAGCGAGGCTAATGGCGACGGATGAATGATTATGATGATGATTGGGAGATGATGGTGAAGAGTAGGTAAGGATGGAAGGTGGGAAGGAGGCGGTCGTAGCCTATTAGTAGGTTACCTTCCCAGCATTTGCCTGTCGACTGAGGGAAAACCACGAAAAAACCCCAGTCAGGAAGGACGGCCGCGGGAATCGCACCCGGGCCTCCGGAATACAAGTTCAGAGCGTTAACCACTCACCCAACCTGTTCCGTAACAGGTTGGGTAACGACCCATTACAGCTAGTGATGGGTAGCCGGGAAATTTCCCGTGGGAATATTCCCGCACATGGGAATTTTCCCGGGAACTTTCCCAAGGAAAATATAAATTCCCGAAAGTTGGGAATTTTTAATTTAAAAGAACCTTAGGTACCAGTACTTGGATTCTTATGTATAGATTCAAATGTGGCATAATAACACTCCAGTTACACAGGATAGGGTTAGAATCCGTAAGAGATTCGCTGTCCCATTACTGGTTCTCCGATTTGATTTGTGCTTGTGAAATTTTGTAGGTTCGAAATATTTCGGTACCTAATCTACCCGTTTGCTGTATTGTAGAAATTTCTTACCGAGAAGTCCAGATTTTTAAGTTTAATAATGACGTTTAAATTTTTTGATTATTTTTGGCATCGCTGCCATTTTTATTTAAACAAAACTTAATAATTTTATCACAATCGAAAGAAATTTGAGCTTATTTTGACTCGCATAATGCGCGATTTTTACTTTAAAATATTTTAGTGCGGTCATTTCAGTGCACCAGTGTGAACTGCAGTGCAGGTGAACTTAATTTAACCCAAAGCTTAAAAATTATTGTCAAACGCTTCCAAAATTCGATATCTGATTTTTTACTGCAATGCGTTTGAACTGTGAATCATGAATAACAAATCAACTACCTATCAATAAGTACTTTTGTTGAACTATTTTCCTATTTATTCTGTTTAAACGTACATTTTGTAGAATTAATAAATTCCCAATATTCCCTGCCTTCGGGAATATTCCCGGGAATTTTCCCTGGGAATATTCCCCAAAAAATAAATTCCGGGAATTTTCCCATCACTAATTACAGCTTGATAGACTAAAATAATGCCACACACTGGAGTACTTTATGACCTCTGGTACGACCTCAAAGTCTTAAATACAATATTTATGGTAAATTATCTTATTTCACACTTTGAGGTCGCACCAGAGGTCATAAAGTACTTCAGTCTGTGGTATTATTTAGTCTATTAAGCTGTAATGGGTCGCTGATTGTTTAAAATTCCGTTAGCGGGAAGAAAAATGTCAAAAAACCACTTTGACGGACAGTCTTTTCATTTTGCTTACCCCGGCCTCACGTACAGGAATGATTGCATGAAGCGTGTTACGTACTGAATGCAGGCGAGAGTGTTGACGCCTCCGATGTTCATCGCGCAAGAGCCGCAGATCCCCTCGCGGCAGGAACGACGGAACACCAGCGTCGGGTCCTCGTGCGTCTTGATGTAGATCAGAGCGTCCAGCACCATGTTGCCACATCTGCAACATCACTCATTGCGTATTAGTATTAGTAGGTATTCGATAGAAATTGGTACGTTGTTGCACGCTACGTGGCTAAATTCCCAAAATGGTTTCTGCTAAAATTCGTAATATTTTTTACAGGTCCTACATACTACCTCTATTATTTTAGACATTTTAGTAAAATACAAATATTTGAACAGAAACACTGGTATTGTCAAGAAATAAAAATAAAAAGAGTCCGCCGGTTTATCTCTTGGCGGACTCTTTTTATTTTTATTTCTTGACAATACCAGTGTTTCTGTTCAAATATTTGTATTTTACTAAGTTGTTTCCTGGTATATTATCTTCTTCTTTGTTTCTATTAACTGTTAGACAATGTTTAAAGAACAAATTTCCTGTGGAATGACAGGAGAAAGTAGCAATAGAGTTATGAAGAAGGTGTTTGAACGGACATGGATGGAAAAGAAGCTGGGAAGGGATTAATGACTATGACCAGAGCCAGTTGTTTGTGGTGATAAAAAAAGCCAAAATTTGTTTTCAACATTCTGAAAGTGGTGAATTGGTGGTGATAATTATATTAATTTTCGCGATTGGTGGTGAAATGGAAAAAAAAAATTTTGTAAGAATAAGTGTGAAAAATAACGCGCGAGCGAGTCGCAATACTACCAACCCCCCCAGACTCGGCGCGTGCGCATGCGCACCCCTGTTCAAGGTCATGTAGATGTGTCATTCCATGCTCAGCAGCCAATCAGCTGGCACCCCATACACTCTTTGGCTGGCATTGACAGCTAGCTTACGAAGAAAACAGTGTGATTCTTTCTATTTCTTGGTACTTGAGACACAGAAATTGAGGAAATTTTCGTAAAATATATACTCGGATTCGGGAAATGTTGCAAAATGCATAGGTTTGGGACAAAATCGCGTGAAATCGCGAGAATTCGTCAATACCGCGTCAAAACACAAATTTCGTGAAAATTCGCGAGAAAAAGATACATATATTTGGAATCAGTGAGTGTATGAAACGTAAAGATATGACAGAAAATTCATGTTTCTAAACATTTTGCGTTTATCATGGAAACCATAAACAACTGGCCCTGGGGGCCAATTCTTGAGTTTTTATGTTTTGAAACCATGTGTGGTTTCATTGTTTAAAACGTAAAAAAGTTGAAGGCTAAGCAATAGTTGTCAACTTTTTTACGTTTTAAACAATGAAACCACACATGGTTTCAAAACATGAAAACTCAAGAATTGGCCTCCTGACTATGACCAAGGGTCAAAGGACTGACTTGTTGAGGTCGACGGTGAACTCCTGCAAGCACGGCTTCTTGAGAGGTTTCGCCGGGTTCCAGCGGTAGATCATGAACTTCTTGAGGCGTTGGCGCTTCAAGTCAGTTTCACACGACATCGGACGCGCCGGCACACTTAGCTGATAAAGAATAAAAACAACTGTCTTTGAATCGCCCCAAAACACGTCTGATCTCCGACAATACTAGATAGTAAAATTACTCGCCTAGATTTTGCCACATTTTCGTGGCGTCTTTTCAAAACTAATTATTTAAAGTCATTGTTACTCTGACCTTAATATCTTTGATTTGATTTAGTAGGCAACATTTAATTTCTGTAGACTGGCAAATATGCATTTATAAACCAAAATTTAGATAGCTGTAATAGGCAGGCAGGCTAAAAATTTCATGAGAATTTAACTTTAAATATAGATAAAAGCCAGTGAATGAATTGAAAGCTATGTTTCGATTAGTAGTTATTTGCTGACATGTCTCTCATTGTTTATTGAACCCTCTGCACTATTTAAAAAGCCATTCATCTTTCTATTATTGTATAAATGCAATACCTATTACAAGCTATAGAATAGTGTCTACAATCTAGAAATCAATATTTTGCAATGAGCTTGCAACATCACAAATTAGAAAGTGTATAAAAATATAACTGTTCATTCATTAAAACTCTTCTTTTCATTTGGACTTTCACAAGTTCTTTTATTATACCTACCTACCTAATTACATTACAATATTTCGGTTATAATTCAATAACCTTGATCAGGTAAAGTAAAGGTATGAATTATAACCGAAATATTGTGTAATTACTAGTAAAATTAATAAAATAACTTTTGAAAGTCCAAATGAAAAGAAGAGTTTAAATCAATTTAAATACATTCATGGTTTGAAGCCATCCCATTACTGGCAATAATCTTTGTTCAGAAATAATTGAAGCGTGACTAAAATCCCACACATTTTAACTTGCTTATCATGCCCGGCTTTTCATGTTACAACATCGATCAGTAGAAAGTAAACCCTTTAGGAAATATCAGGCAACAAGTAGAATGTAAGATATTTTGAATGAAAATAGAAACTGCAGCAAATTATACACAATTAAATGACCTTGTCATGAAGACATGCATTAAGAGCTATTGTCTGTTGCAATTCCCAGATAATATGAATCTTCTTTGACATTGACAGGAAAATAGGTAGTTATGAAACTGAACGAAATGCAACTGCATCCTTGAGTTTAGTTGCAAGCTGATCTTCTACGTTGTGGTGGTCAGTATTTTACTGCGTGTACAATTCCTACTTACTTTTACCAAAGATCGCACTGACTTCACCAGAAAAGCCATTTAATTAGTAATAAACTAGTGTTTTCTGCATTAAATACCTTTGGCTGTCAAATAACATGTTTTAAAAACAGCCTTCTTGATTTCAAAATCATTAAAGCGGCAGTGACCAGAGTCTTTAGAACATTTTCAAATTATTTTTTAACTCAGGAGGCAGTGATATAGACCATTTTAAATGTTATCTCGGTGGCTCTGCTTTCTAAGAAAAATCATAATATCAGTGTTGCCAGATGTGCCATAATTATCGAATTGTGCCATAATTTTGACCCTTCATCGATAATCGATAATGGGTGTAGCATAAACGCCAATTGTGCCATAATTCTACTAAATCCCACTTAGTCTATTGTAATTGACTATTATAATGCCAACATTGAAAAAAATATATAAAACAGAGAAAATAAAAAAATAAAAAAAAATTATGTGGCGCCCCTATAACTTTCAAAACATATTTGGTTTGAAAATTCGCGCCTTGCTGACTAGGCGGCAAGTTGGCTAGTCTCGTTTACACCTGCGGCTGCATTTGACAGTGACAGTGACACGGACAAGACATCCTGACGACACCCGGTGTGTGTGTGACGCGACGGACTCGACTTGTGATTTCTCTTCTCTGTGAAATGTGAAGAAATTATTTAAAATGTCGGGGGAAAAGGTCGTAGCAATAAGTGACGATGATCAAGAAGACATTTATAATCGTGGAACTCCAGAAAAAGTAAAGAAATCTTGTGGGGAAGCAGCGAAGAAGACATATGAAAATCGTGTGCAGAAGTATAGGAAGGAATGGGAGAAGACAAATGGAGCATTTATGTATCAATCTCATATCCTCGATGAAGTGTATGCAGCGAGACGAAAAAAATCCACGCGCGCCGGACTTGTTATTGGTTAAAAGTAGAAAATAAATGCAAGACACAAAAACGCTTTATCGGGATCCAACTTAACTTTTTGATTTGTATAATTTAATCAGTAATATTGTCAGTTTAATATAACATATGATATGTTGAGTAAGAAAATATAAACAATTGTCCAGTTTCACATTTTGAATCGTATAATTTATTATTTAATACGTAATGTTGTCAGTTTCATATCTCTGTGTGTGTTATTAACTTGTTGGTTAATTCACTTTAAGATCTCTGGATAATAAATACCATTGAAAATAGTACATTTGATCTGATCTGTTTTTGTTTCCTGCTTTCTTTGCATCGTGCCATAATTTTCTATACAAATCGATAATTTTTAGACTCAAGGTCGATAATTTCACTTTTGAAATCTGGCAACACTGCATAATATGCAGTTTGATTTCCAGACACCTTAGTCCCTGTTTCAACAATAGGTAAAACAGGGACTAAGGTGTCTGGAAATAATACTGTCATATGATTTTTCTTAGAAAGCATGAGCCACCGAGATAATATTTAAAATGGTCTCTTGTTTATATTTGCAGTTGTGTGAAAAATGCCATGAGTTTGGCAGCTAGTTTGATGTATCGGTTAAGCAGTCTCGTGACAAATGTGAATCTTGTGTTACAGAAGCCCACTGGGTTGAAGCCGCAACTGCCCAAGAGAACTACCACTGCCGAAGCCATGGGTAAGTTAAGTTCTTCTTTTGCGTCTATTTTACCTTGCGTTTGATGTGAAAGTATTCATTCTAGTACTTAGTATAAAAGTATTTGACCATAAAAGTAGCAATAGTATACGTTTTGTAGGGCTGTGCGAGATTGAAATTTTTCATGTCGAGCAAGATCGAGATTATTTCATAAAAGTCGAGCGAGATTGAGCGAGATATTTTACCTTCGAGATCGAGAATATTCGAGCAAGATTATACTTTTTTTAAAAGTTTTTTTTTGGTGGAAGAGAAACACAATTTAAATTGTCCAGCCACACAAGAATAACATTTGTATGCAGAACTGTCTGCATTATCTACATAAAACAATACAAATCAAATTTATGGATGATACAAAGAAAGTTAGTGTGCGTAGTCCTGTAAAAATAACAAAAAATTGGAAATCTTGATGGCTCTAAGTTGATATGCTCGAGACTTGAAAATTCGAGATGGTAATTTGAACAAACGATCAAGATCGAGATGCAGTTTCATATTCGAGATTCGAGAACTTTCAAGACTTGCACAGCCCTAACGTTTTGATACGATAAATAGATTGACAACTATTCGACACTAAAAGTTGCAAAACGCCACCTAGCGGAAAAAGTTAACATCTATACCACGAGTACTTGTGCACATGCGCACAGGGCGCGTTCAGGCAAGTCACTTAGATGTCAATCGTAACGAGTTCAGTAAAAAGTTATAAATACATCGCGAAATAACAGAAATTATGCTTACCTCAGTGTCAACAATCAAATACAAAGTAAGTAAGTAAGTTTATTTCCATTTCAACATTACAAGTAATGTATACAAGCATTGTCAGTGACCCTTAAGCATAAATAATTATGCTTTGTCTTGGGTGTATGGAATTTATTATAATCTAATTTTACCATAATAAAGTA
The DNA here is from genome assembly GCA_934045905.1 of Leuctra nigra. Lineage (NCBI taxonomy): Eukaryota > Metazoa > Arthropoda > Insecta > Plecoptera > Leuctridae > Leuctra > Leuctra nigra. Next base: position 2,148,109 of record OW203770.1, read on the forward strand.
TAGTCGCTATGAATAATAATAATAATCTTCCTCCCGGTTCCAAGAGTTGGGTCGGGGGGTGGCGAAGCCACCATTACTAGGGCCCGGACTCCTAAGCTAGCTGGCCAGGCTTGGCTCTTCCTCTTCGTTCTTCTTCTCTACCAGTTTTTTCCACTTCTTCCTGTCTTCCCACCACCTTCCTTCTTCCACTTCTTCCCACTTCTCCAGTCTCTCTTGTACATCTTCTGCTACCAGCTCTCTCCACTTTTCCCTCGGTCTTCCAACTCTCCTTTTATCACTTCTCGCAGCTTCGAACTCCCGACGCGGTATTCTCTCACTCTGCATTCTCTTCATGTGGCCAAACCACCGTAGCCGCTCTCTCCCCATTTTAAATGCCAACCTCTCTACCTTCAAGTCTCCTCTAATCTTTTCACTCCTGATCTTGTCCATCTTAGTTACTCCTTGTATGCTTCGTAAAAATTTCATTTCTGCTGCCTGCAACTGGCTCTCCTCCTTTCCTCCAATCGCCCACGTTACGGAACCATAGGTGAGTATTGGCAGGAAATAGCTTTTGAAAAGGAGTATCTTGCATTTCTGGGGGAACTGCTCATTCCAAAGAAGTTTCCTGACTAACTGGAAAAATGTGTAAGCCTGTTGTACTCTTGATGTTATCTCTCTTCCTATTTTTCCATCCTTAGTTAGCCAGCTCCCCAGATACTTAAACTCTCCTCTCTCCGCCAGTTCCAAGCCCCGTAGCCTGATCTTCACATTTCTTGTTGCCTTCCTCTCCACTACTAGTGTCTCACTCTTTTCCTGACTTATTCGCATACCGTATTCTTCAGTCATCTGGCTCCATCTATCAATCTTTTCTTGAACACATTCGCTGGTTCCTCCCCACACTACGATATCATCTGCATATACCAGTGTATTCGTCTCCTGGTCTTCGCTTGGTTCTACTTTTCTCAGCAGCTCGTCCATGACAATGACAAATAGTGTTGGGGAAAGAACGCTGCCCTGTCGAAGTCCTTCCTTCACCTCAAACCATCCTGACTTCCCCTCCACTGTTTGTACACAGCTCTCGTTCTTCTCATATGTGCTCTTGATTCTCTCAATCAGACCCAATCCCACCCCCTTCCGCTTCAGACATTCCCATACTTTCTTCCTTGGTAGGCGATCGTAGGCCTTTTCCAAGTCTAGAAAAACCATGTACAGTTTTTCTCCACTCTCCCACTTTCTCTCCATGACTTGTCGGATAGTGAATATTGGATCAATGGTTGATCTACCTGGCCTGAACCCATATTGTTCCTCCCTGAGCTTTTCCTCTACTACTTCTTTCAGTCTAAATTCCACCACTTTTTCGAATACTTTGGCACACTGACACATCAAAGTAATTCCCCTGTAGTTGCTGCACTTCTTCCTGTCACCCTTTTTGTAGATCGGTACAATCACTCCCTTTCTCCAATCGTCCGGTATGGTCCTCTGTTTCCATGCCGCACTCATTACTCGAAACAACCATCTTTTTCCAATTTCCCCAGCAGCTCTTACCATCTCCACTGTTATCTCATCTATTCCGGGTGATCGACCATTCTTCATCTCGTTTAGCGCTTTCTCCACTTCTCCCTCTCTCAAAGCACACTCCTCCTCTTCCTCGTTCTCACTCTGTAGTATTCTACTACTTTCTGGTAGTGCCACTCCATCAACATTCAGTAGTTCCTTGAAGTACTCTTTCCACAGTGCCTGTACTTCTACTGGGTCATTGATCAATCCTCCGCAAGCATCCACCATGCATGCCTGTCCAACTTTTCTTGTCCTCTTTTCCTTTATTATGCCATAAAGCATCTTTTTATTGCCTTCAAAATCCGTTTCTAGTTTACCAGCAAGTTCTTCCATGGACTTCTTCTTTTCTTCTTCTACTGTCTCTCTTACTCGTATTTTCCACCTTCGGTATTCGGCCTTGTTGAGGGTAGATCTATCGGCCTCGTACGTCTGCCAGGCGGTTCTCTTCTGATGCACTGCTTCTCGGACTATTTCATTCCACCATGGTGTTTCCTTCTTCTTGCTTTTCCCACTTGATCGCCCACAGACTTCCTCTGCACAGTCAACAAATACCTTCTTAAATGCTTGCCATTCCACTTCCACCAGTCCAACCTCTCCTCTTCTCTCTTTACTAGCTATCTTCTCTCTAAACTCTTGTTGTACTGTACCGTGTTGCAGCTTCCACACTCTTATTCTGCCATTCTTTTTGCTTCTCTTCTTGGTTGGTCTATCTTTTTTGAAGTTAAACTTTCCCACTAGAAGTCTATGGTCGCTATCTAGAGCCACTGAAGGGATAACCTCAACATCCTCCAAGAATCTCCGTAACTCATTCCCCACACATATGAAATCTATAACGGACTCGGTCGCCTCTTCGCCGTGTCCATATCGTGTAATCTTCTTTCTTTTTTCCTTCTGAAACATACTGTTTCCCACTTGCAGTCCGCTTCTTCCACACATTTCTAACATCTTCTCTCCATCTACATTCCTCTTTCCCCATCCATGGTGCCCCATGACCCCTTCAACTCCTGTCCTGTCCTCCCCAATCTGCGCGTTAAAATCCCCCATCACTATTATGGCATTGGATGTGATGTTGCTCTCCAGCTCCTGGATGAAGATCTCCTTCTCCGCTGCTGGCCGTCCTGTCTGTGGCGCATACACTTGTATTATGTCGATTTTCATCTTGTTCTTCATTAAGAGGCTAGCTTTGATGCTTCTTTCACTATGGTTTTCCACTTCAACAATTAACTCCTTCAGACTCGGGCCAACCATAAACCCCACTCCATTTCTTCCCGCAATCCCCCCTGACCAGAATAGCTTATATCCTCCTCTACAATCCTTCTCGCCCACTCCTTTCCACTTTGTTTCACTGATGCCCAAAATCTCTATTCTTCTTTCCTCCATCATGTCTATTATCTCTTCAATTTTACCATTTAATGTCACGATGTTCAGTGTACCAATCTTAATCGCATCACCCTTCCTCCTCTTCTTCATCGACTGTTTTCTTCTGTTCTCCTTTCCTACTATCTTTCCCACTCTGTCAGGTCCTACGCTGGCTTCCCCCACACCACTCGACTCCAAAAACCCACTGTCTTTTGCCTATCAGTTTTCTCCTCAATGGTCTTTCGCAAGCTGGTTCCAATGCTTTGGTGCCACTCCCATCTCCTTTCTTCAAGTTTGGCTCTCATTCCACTTATGTGCCACACCCCTGTTTCGTGGCATAAGTCCCTGAGTTTAGCATTAACCTCTCTGGGCCATATGCCACGAGATGTCAGCATCCCTGACAAGAACAGTTTTGCTTCTGGGCCAAACTTTCTCTCGGCTGCTCTTATCAAGTGCCGGGTATCCTCTAGTATCTCTGTCATATCCTTCCCATCCCTCATGTCCCTATTCCCAACAAACAGCACAACATTCTTCGGTGTATCCCGGATTACATATTTCTCCACTTCCTCTGCCAGGCCCCTTGTGCTGATTCCGGGGAATGTGTCCGCTCGGAAATCATCCTCGCCGCAGAAACCAGTACCTGTTCCTCCACTGATGTCACCGATCAGCAGGGCCTTGATGCTGCTGCATCCAGCGTCGCATGGTGTTACTTGCTCCTGTTGGATGCTCATCGCGGCCGGGATCTCTCCGGGAAATGTGTCCGCTCGGAAATCATCCTCGCCGCAGAAACCAGTACCTGTTCCTCCACTGATGTCACTGATCAGCAGGGCCTTGATGCAGCTGCGTCCAGTGTGGCATGGTGTTACTTGCTCCTGTTGGATGCTCATCGCGGCCGGGATCTCTCCGGGGAATGTGTCCGATTGGAAATCATCCTCGCAGAAACCAGTACCTGTTCCTCCACTGATGGCACCGATCGGCAGGGCCCTGATGCTGCTGCATCCAGCGTCGCATGGTGTTACTTGCTCCTGTTGGATGCTCATCGCGGCCGGGATCTCTCCGGGGAATGTGTCCGCTCGGAAATCATCCTCGCCGCAGAAACCAGTACCTGTTCCTCCACTGATGTCACCGATGTCACTCATCGCGGCCGGGATCTCTCCGGGGAATGTGTCCGCTCGGAAATCATCCTCGCCGCAGAAACCAGTACCTGTTCCTCCACTGATGTCACCGATCAGCAGGGCCTTGATGCAGCTGCGTCCAGAGTGGCATGGTGTTACTTGCTCCTGTTGGATGCTCTCATCTTGTGTCATGTCTTTCTGGTCCGCTGAGTACAACTCCACTATATTGACCTGCGTCACATTCGGGATCTCTTCTATGTTGTTTTCCACCTCTTCCGTCTGTGTCACGTTCAGACTCTCTTCAGCGTTGTTCTCCACTTCTTCTGTCTGCATCGCGGCCGGGATCGTGATCCTGTAGTCTTTTGTCATCCATTGTTTTAGTTCTTCGTACTTCTCTTCCATCTCAAGGAGCCTTTTCTTGGTCCCAGCTAACTGGCCTGCCACATTTCTACATGATTTCATGATTCTCTTCACAATACCTTTGTACTCTTTCCTCATCTGATGTTCTCTGTAGATCTTTATTCCTATTTTGTATCTACCTATCACTCCTTTTCCCATTTGGGAAGCACCTTTCCCGCCTGCACCACTGAGCACTTCCTTTTGCCTAATTTCTTTGCCATTACTCTCACCACCCATGTCAGATTGCTTTGCACATTGGTCCACTTCTTCATTATCACACTTCTTCACTTCTTCTTCATTCACTTCTTCTTCTTCATTAACACTGGTAACTCCATTCACCTCACTGCCTTTTTCTTGCATGCTGCTCTTCCTAACCTCACTTCTACAGCCACATTCCCAGCCACTCTTTTCACCATCCTTGTAGCCTGACTTCTTCGCTCCCACACAACGAAAATGGTACCAAACCTGGCACAACTCGCACCTCAACCCTCCAATCACTCCAATATTGCACAAAGGGCACTTATATCCTCTTTTCACTACTTTTTTGACTGCCTGCCCTGAACTCACACACACTTCGTCCGCCATCTTTTTTCTCGTGGGATTCAAAATTTGCATAGTAGGCAATTTTTATTCATATTTATATATGAATAAATTAAAAGTAATTCATTCATTCTCAGTACATGGTTTCATTCATTCTAATACAAATAATAATAATAAGGAAAAAATCTATTATATTCTATTCTATTCAATCATTCATGTATTCATCTAAAGAGTAATATGCTTTATTAACTAGAAATGTTTTGAGTAAATACTTAAATCTATTAATGTCAGTTACATTTTTTATGTTCTCAGGTAGTTTGTTGTAAAGTTTGCATTTTATATAACTCGAGTTTTTTTGTGTTTGTTTTGTTCTATGATTTGAAGTGTGAACGTGTGTTTTTGTTCTTGTGTCGTGTGAGTGTATGTCTTCGTTGAGTGCGTGTTGTTGAATGTTCTTTTTCGTAATGAGTATGCATTCGTATATGTATATGCTGTGTACTGTTAGGATTTTGTGTTTTATAAATTGGGGTTTGCAGTGTGGCTTGATGAAGGAATCTTTTTTGCTTTTAAGGCCTAAAATTGTTCTTACTGCTCGCTTTTGGAGTGTAAATATTTTTCGTATTTGGCTTGAGTTTCCCCATTGTTCGATTGCGTATCGGACGTGGGATTCAAAATTTGCATAGTAGGCAATTTTTGCTGTTTTTATATTAGTTGTTTGCCTTACAATTTTTAGGGCAAAGCATGCAGAGCTCAGTTTCTTTTTTAGAATTTCACAGTGGCGATTCCAGTTAAGCTTTCCATCAATGGTGATGCCGAGAAATTTTGTATTGTCTACTTTCTTTATTAATGAATTATCAAGATTGTTTCGAATTGAATCAAAGCTTTGGGGGTCAATATTTTTATTGTTAAAGAGAATGAAATTAGTTTTGTTTGAGTTTAAGACTAGCTTGTTGTCTTGGAACCAGTTTGTGGCATCCTCCATAACCTTTTCTGCTTTTTTCTTAAGATCCTCTTTGCTATTTCCTTTTACTATGATGCTTGTGTCATCCGCAAAGAGTTCTGCATTTTCTAGTGTATTTGGCAAGTCATTAATAAATATTATAAAAAGGAGTGGACCCAGAATCGATCCTTGTGGTACTCCTGTGGTAGTTAGAAGTGGCTCTGAAAGATATTTTGATTCTTTATTGTGTACATCATTTGCGGTTATTTCAACATATTGGATTCTATTTGTAAGATAAGATTCAAGCAGTTTGTGAGCTATCCCTCTAATGCCGTACCTGTCTAACTTTCTTAGCAGTGTGTCATGGTGTATGCAATCGAAAGCCTTTGTCAGGTCACAAAATATACCCATGACATGATCCTTTTCATCTATCCCTTTGATTACATTATCTAAGAAGTTACCTATTGTATTATTTGTGGACTTGCCCCTTCTAAATCCATTCTGTTTGTTCGTTAAATGGTTTTCTAGTTCTAGGAATAATGTGAGTCTATTGTGTAATATTTTTTCAAGAATTTTAGATACTGCTGGTAACAGGGATATTGGACGATAGTTCCCTAATTTGTTCTTTTCCCCCTTTTTGAATATTGGTATTATTTTGGAGATTTTTAATTTGTCTGGAAAAATTCCGTGTTCAATGCTAGAGTTGAATATGTCATTTAATGGTTGACTAATGTGCACAATGCATTTCTTAATGAGAGATATCGGTATGCCATCTATACCGCTCGAGTGTTTATTTTTTAAGTTGTATGTTATATTTACAATTTCTTTTGGACAAGTTGCATGGATAAAGATTGATTTGCTCGAGGTGTTTTCTAATACCGGCATATGTTTCAAAAATGCGTTATTGTTTGCAAGAGGATTGTCCGTTAGTTTTTTGGCAGCAGTAGCATATTCTTTATTGAAAGCATTCGATATTTGTGTGTGGTCCGTTATTATTACGTCTCTATCATCCAAAATTTTAATGTTTTCTGTTGGACACTCACAATCGACATATGTCATTACAGCACACATTCATTCAAATTCTTGTGAAAACGAGTTGTCCATTCACCAAAAATCACCATTTGACAGATGCAAATTGTTTTTCTCACGGCCTTCTGAACACACATTTTTCTTGACGCATCGTTCAAACAATTGCATTCTGTAAAATGCTGCTTTTGGTGAATAGACAACTCGTTTTCACAAGAATTTGAATGAATGTGTGCTGTAATGAAATATGCCAATTGTATTTGATTGTTGACACTGAGGTAAGCATCAATTTCTGTTATTTCGCGATGTATTTATAACTTTTTACTGAACTCGTTACGATTGACATCTAAGTGACTTGTATGTAAAAGTACGCACGCGCTGGGATTGTACTCGCGGGAGCGTCCATCTTATATTTACTAGCGCACTCTCTAGGTACTTTTAGTGTCGAATAGTGTGCAGCTCCACCTTCTTCATGCACTCCTCTCTCCCCTGGAGTGCATGAAGGAGGTGGTGGTGTGCAGTGAAAATGCAAACAAATATTTGTTTCTTGATTGTCTGTTTTTTTAGTGTTTTCGTTTATCCGCACTTTTATTACCTATTTGTTGCATCACATGGTGGTCACATGAGAGCTAATCGTAATGTGTGCTAATGTGCTAGTAAAATAAGATGGCTGATAAAATTACCAAGTAAATCTCAGTGATAAAAATAATTGCAATTTCTGTCAAATGCTGATTTTGGTGAATAGACATCTAGCTTTCACAAGAATTTGAATGGATGTGTGCTGTAATGAAATATGCCGATTGTTGACACTGAGATAATCATCAATTTCTGTTATTTCGCTATGTAATTATAACTTATACTGAACTCGTTACGATTGCCATGAATGTGCCCATGTACTACTACCTAAAGCGCTAGTTGGCGTATGCAACTTTCAGTCTCGAATGTGCGTTGTGTTGCAGACAAGGTGTTCAACGACAACGTGCACGGACACATCCGCATCCCGCCGCTGTGCGTGCGGATCATGGACACTCCGGAGTTCCAACGCTTGAGGAACATCAAGCAGCTGGGTCTGGCGTACCTCGTGTATCCCGGGGCCAGTCACAACCGCTTCGAGCATTCACTGGGGTCAGTACATCGCAGCGGGGAGTGGAAAGAACTTGTGTTTCTCATATATTTTTTTAAATATTTTTTACAGTCAATTTACGTCAATACTCTTGCTCAATTGGCCAAACTTTATTTAAAACAAGTTACAGTATAATTTCACTGAATAATGTAATAGACGATCCCATAAAGTATCTGAGTGGCTCTGGTTTCTAAGAAAATTTCATTTGCTATTTGATTTCCACATAGGTACCTATAGGCATCCTGCGTGAGAAAAGGTTGCCATAGTAACCTATACAAAAGTATAGGGAAAAACAAATCTGACAGCGGCAATCCAAATCTCATATTTTGAGTGATTACTTGTGAAAGAAAGATATTTAAGTAAGTACAAGCTAATAATAATACGCAATATTTATCTTTACACATGTTCAAGTTAAATATTCATCTGATAAATTTGATTTATTGCTATTATTTAGAACTTTGACACATTTCCCCTACCATAGCAGCCTCCATTTTTCTACCACTGTGACGTCACGAGCAGGATTCCTATTGTAGTGTGTCAACAATGAGTTACACAAGTCAATGTACATCTGGAAATCAAACTGCATTGAATTATTTCAGAAACCAGAGCCACTCAGATAATTTTAGGAATCATCTATTACCTAGTTTGTGCTATTTTATTTTTTGGTGCTTAACGACCTGGTTATTACTTATTTGCGCCATTTAGGGCCGCTCTTTCAATGCCTTGCTAACTTTTAAACAGTCAATTAGGACTATATTGCCATGGCAAGAACCCATGACAATCCTAGAATTACCACTAACTAATTGTTAAGAGCTAATTGAGACTTTAGCAGAGTATTGAAAGACCGGGCCTTATGCAATTTATTTTTCAGCTAATTTAGAAGTAGGAGAACTCTTCTCTGAAGGGTTTTCAGAAAATGATGTAATTTCCCATCTTTTGTTTCATTTTGTTTTATTTATGCACTCGAGAACATGACATTTGAGAATTTTTTCCGTGAATAGAATTGTGAAATGCTTTATTTCGTTGGACCTTGGATGCACAGGTAACTAATTTGTTTCCAAAAACTTATATACTTTTATTGAATTGCCTTTCTCAACTTTTACAAAAAGTGGTATTTTACCTGTCAAATCCGATCACTATGGGAGAGAATGTTCTCACAGGCAGCATTTTTATGTCCTATCATTAGAGTCCCGTAAAAGTGGTTTTATTTTGTAACAAATTTCATTTTAAAAATAAGTAATTTTGCGTTTTGGCGGTGTTATTCAAATAACCCTCTATTTCCATAACACAGTCCTGAAAAATTAAGATAGTGTAGGAATTGAGTCTATATATTTATGTCACCTCGGTCTATAAGGAAGGATAGGTTCAAGTAAATAAAAGATAATGGTCAGGACTCAGGATACTAATTGCATTAGGAGTAGGAAACCATTTTTCATTTTTTTCTATTTTTTCTTGTTGCATTTATAATGTTATTTTGGAAAAGATGGCGCGATTTTGTGCTTATTTCGCAGCAAAACGACCTACCTATTTCATTTTTATTGTTGATTTTTCTACAATTTTGTTTTATTTCGCGAATAAATTCTAACATATTTGAACTTCAAGTAACATGACTCGTGCACATTGAGCAAAAAGAGGGTTATCTGAACAACTTTGATTATTATCGTGATATCGCGCCTCGCGAAATATAAGTGGCTCTACCTATCATGTTTAAAACTGTGGTAACTCATCATGCTTGGGTTTAAACATTGACCTATAACCTCTACCCCCGCTAGAGTGTGCCACCTGGCGGGACAGTTCGTGGAGCACCTGCGCAGCAACCGCGGCACCTGCCAGGCGCCCGACATCACCGACACCGAGCGCCTGTGTGTGGAAGTCGCCGCCCTGTGTCACGACCTCGGCCACGGGCCGCTCTCGCACACGTGGGAGAGATTCGTCAACACGGTCCGAGACCGAGAGCAGCGCAAGCACTGGCATGTACGCAACATTCTTAAGCTGGGTCCACATAGGCCGTTTTTTCCGTTTTGCGTTTTCCGTTTTTCTCTCTTGACCAATCACAAGCCCGCCGCATGCGGATTTTATTCTCGCCGCGCCGCATAAACTTCAACGAGAATTTTAAAAAAGACGTGCGGCGGAAGTGACGTAAAACTTTTAATAACCAATCACGTACGACTACGTCACATGGTCAAATAACATGGCCGATCTAACACTAGATGCATTATTTTAAAATTACATACTTGGGAAGAAAATTAGCCCATCTAAATACTCACAAACTGTCACTGACAGATATAAATAATGTTGAAAGAACATTTTTTTGTTTTCCACGGCCTCCTGACATCTCAAAAGTAAAGTTTTAACGCTCTATGTGGACAGTCCTACTAAAAACGGAGATGTTCAATGAGTAAAAACGGAAAACGCAAAACGGAAAAACGGCCTATGTGGACCCAGCTTTACGTCGACACGTTTACTATACCTACATGTTTGCTTTTTTCAATATCAGTACCTATCTACCTACTGCTTCATAAATAAATAGGTACTAGATAATATAAAAAATAATTTAACAAGTTTAGTGCTGAACAACATATTTTTTTGAAAAATTACAAGAAAAACTACATATGTATACCTATTTTTAAAAAGTCCAATAACAATAAGTTACCAAAAAATAGCAAAATAAGGTAATTTTAAATGTTTTTGAAAATAAAATGGCAAAATACATTCATTATTTACAACATTTTTCATAATCTAAGATGCGACTTAATAATCTAAATTTTGGAGTGCCCTATCAATTGAAAGCATAGAGCTGCGTAAAGAGCAGCTCTCTCATTGGCTAACAGCTGTCAAGTGACCTTACTTGCCTCTGTATATTCGGTTGTGATCGAAAAAGCAGAGAGTCAAAGATAGTTTGTCTCTATTGAAGATTGATTTTTTTTTTTTTTTTTTTTTTTAAATTTATTTAGAAAAGTACAAATTACATATTATTGTAGCCCCGCTAAACCAATAGGATGGCTTGTCTGCGGGGCTACACACTAATTATAAACACAAATAAAAACACTTAATACACTAAAAAAAAACTAAAAATACATTTATAATACACTCAAGGGAAGAATGCACATATACAGTGACAAATATTCAAAAACTAATATATACTAATTTCAGCAATCAAGGGAAATTATGCATTTGGAAGATTTGAAAGATTCTCGGAGAAGATTCTTGAAAGATTCTCGGACAGAAGATTCTTTTCTGTCCTTATAGAAAATAAATAATATTCTTCTTCTGGTTCCGACAATGTTGTCAGGTCAGACATTGGGAGCTCCCACTGGGTCTAGGGCCTCGGATCTCTTCCAAACCGGCTGGCCAGGCCTGACGTTTCATCCTCCTCCTCTTCTTCATCCTCGTCACCTTCCTCCAACTTCTCCACCAGCTCCCTCCAGATCCTCCTGTCCTCCCACCACTTATCTTCTCCACTTCCTGCCGCCTTTGCTGCCTGTCCTCCACGTCTTCTCTGATAAGACCACTCCACTTCTCTCTTGGTCTCCCCACTCTCTTCTTCTTCAAACTCCTGGCTTGGGATTCTCTTGACATCCATTCTTTTCATGTGTCCAAACCAACGCAATCTCTCTCTACCCATCTTGAACCTTATAGAATACTTACATAAAATTCTATTCGCATTAAGAAAATATTTTTCTTTAACAATGGCATTTTCTCCTAAATTTAGTACCTATGACTTTTTCTTATACGTCTACTATTTGGTGCTCATAATGTACTCCAGTGTGTGGCACTTAGCCTTGAAATGTGCATTACCCCTTCTGTGCAAGTGAAGACGTAACCATGTATCTTGCAGCACGAGAGCAGCTCCTGCGCGATGCTGGATGCTCTCATCGCCAACAACAACCTCCGCGACCAGTTCAACAAGTACGAGCTGTTCGACGCCGAGATCGAGTTCATCAAGCAGCTCATAGAGGGCAGGGAGATCCACACCGTGTCCCATCCCAAGCCATTTCTATACCAGGTTAGTCATTTTAAAATTTCAAATCATTTCGTCAACCCATTTTGTCTCCAATCGTATCCAAAAGAGTGCCTGCAACAAGCGGCAAAATCGCTCGCGCTTGCAGCACCGTAAGAGTCTTCCACATCAGAGCTGTGAGGGGAATTGGTTGACATGTTCCGGTATGTTGACAGATCCTGTCCAACAAGGACAACGACATTGACGTGGACAAGTGGGACTATTTCCTTCGCGACGCTCTCTACCTGAACACCAGCGAGACGTTCGACTGTCGCCGCCTCATGGCTTCCGTCAGGCTCGTGCGAGTCAACGGCATGTGGTACGTCGACCAATCACAGCCTTGCTTTCGTCAGGTCCAGCAATCGCAGTCTTGCTGTCGTCAGTTCAATCAATCACAGCGGCTTTAGAGGCCTGCTGACTCTTAACCTCCTCAGACCCAGACATATTTTTTTTGCCCTAATTTTGGTGAAATTTATTTTCCTAAGAAAAAATCTCTTAAAAAAATTTGAAAATAAAAAAAAAAAATATTTTTTCAATGTAATTTTTTTTTTGATGTTTTTTGTTTAATTTATTTTATTTTTTTTCAAATGTTAAAATATAATCTGTGGTATTTTGTTATGGCATTGAAGCAATAAAACTTTTATTTTTTATATTCCTCAATGAATAATTACAGTTTAATTAAATTACTGTAAAATGAGTTTTACCATGGCGCCCATTTTTTTGGGTAGCTAATATTCAGATGATTGTCACAGCGTCGACTAATAACATACAATATTCAAAAAAATTCTGTTATGTGCTTCAACCTTTGTTACATCTAAAATTACTGAACTGCAAGTAAGCCCCTACGACTTCGGTGGCTCAGCAAATAAATACCGAAGTCGGTCACTTTTTGTGTATCCTACAGGATACCAGGGGTCTGAGTAGGATAAGTAGTTTCTTGAGATACTTACGAGGTTTGGTTTGTCCTCGAAATGTTAAAATATCTGTAGCTCGGAAGCCATTTTTTCGATGTTGCGTTGCACACTGTTCAACAAATGAAGGGTACATGCTATAAGTCCATTTTTTGACAAAATGAGTTTAGGTGTTAATCTTGCAGAGATTTTTATGAGCTTTCAGAATATACCCTCGGTTTTTTGAAAATATTGTCACAAAGTCTTGAAAAACGCAATTGAAATATCGATTTGTATGGAAGATAGATACAAGTTTCAACGTAAATCTTCGTTTATCTCAGTTTCATCCGAATGTGACTCATAGCGTTCTTTCCCTGTACCCTTCAAATACAGTTACCTATATTGAAGTATTCTCTTACACAATGACTACAAATATGATTATATGAAGACAGAATTATTTTTGACTTTAAGAGGTCTGAGTAGTGAGCGCGGTCTTGAAGAGTTTTTTAATCGATTTTTTTCAATATCTTTTACCAATGTAATTGTTAACAAAATAGGGCTTTGAACGAGTATTCAGAACAGTTCAATGAAAATAATTTCATAGTTTGGAATAAGTTATTAGTTTTATTTTGTCCAACAGATGTTTAGTACCATAATTTTACTAATTTTCGGGCACTAAACGTCTGTAGGACAGAGTAAATCTAATAAACCATTACAAGCTATGAAATTATTTTCATTGAATTGTTGTGGATAGTACAAAGCCTTATTTTGTTAACAATTACACTAGTAAAAGATATTGATACAAATCGATTAAAAAACTCTTCAAGGTCAAACTCACTACCCAGCCGCCTTAACTCCAGAATGATTGAAATGGACATCGATGAATTGTCCAAACCCTGACCCCAATGAAACCAATGCTCAAGTTAACGATAAAATTTGTTCTCGTGTTGTTTGAAGGCAGGTTTGTTGGCGGGACAAAGACGCTCTCAACGTCTACAATATGTTCCAAGTGCGAGCTCGACTGCATTATCAGTCCTACCAACATCCAGTCGTAAAGAACCTGGAAATCATGTGAGTAGATCTCATAGTTGTCACGAGATGCGTCTGTAAATAATTTTCCAGGGGGCCTATTCTATATCTTTTTTTGATCTCGGCTCCGCCGCCTACATTTCACTGCTATTAAGATAGCATTTCGCCGAGACGAAGGCGGCCGCCACGAGATCAAATCGAGATATAGAATAGGGCCCCGGAGGTGAGAATTACACTAACAATACTTTAAAAGCTTGTTATCACACATTTCATGACTTGTAGAAGAAAATCTAGTGCAGGAAAACTCTCAATAGCAGGCCAAAGATGAGAAAACTACTTGGAAAATCAAACACTAAAATAATCATCTACATCTGCTCTATGGGTTCGCTACTGCAATGCTTTCGTCCGATTGAAACTGTCGACACTATATATAAAATAAAACAATCTAGTGGAGCGGTCGCTCCACGCCAGCCAAGTCGTACGGCGCGCGCACACTCTCATATAAAGGCTGGAGCAAACCCACTTTTACTGTAAGCATCAAAGTGGCATTTTCGGCCTACTGGGTCTTAAAATTGAGAAATCTCACATTGTTGCGAAATATCTTAATTTCGAGCTATGGCCCACCCTACAACATATACCAAATTTGGGAACAATAGGTTACGCCCTTTGCGCGCTAGAGGGCCGTGAAAACAGTGTTTTAGGGCGGTTTTCATAATCAGTAATCATAGTAGTAGGCTGGAGCTAAAATCCGGTAAACAGGCCACAGCCTAAACGGCTGAACCGATTGATCTCACATTTTTACCACGTGTGCACTTTTGGCGTCTGATTTAACCTTGTCCCCATGAATTTTTTGTGCCGCCATTTTGAAACCGGAAGTGACGTCATATCTCGTCAACGGTTGGACCGATCGGAACGAAATTTGCGCCAATCGTTTCAGACGGTCATCTATATGGATTATCAATATCAAAAGACTGAACATTATTTTAAATAAACCGGAAATGACGTCATGAAATTTAATATACATCGATTTGCATTTCAGCAACAACTGTTGATCCGATTGTCTTGATATTTATGTAACGTTTGTACTTTTGATATTTCATTTGACTTGTTATAAAACCAACCGGAAGCCGCCATTTTGAAACCGGAAGTGACATCATGTCTCAAAAACGGCTAAACAGATTAGAACAAAACCAGCGCTAAACGATTTAGACGGTCAACTTTATGTAATCAGTAATATTTGATGATTCAAATATCGAAACCGGAAATGACGTCACACATTTTATGACCTATACCGGAAATGACGTCATAAATATGCTAAATGACGCTAAATTCACCACTTTATACTTTAAAATAGATATAAGTAAACGTACTTTGTAAATAATTATAAATTCAAGGTTGCAGTGTTCTCGGCGGCCATTTTTAAAACCGGAAGTGACGTCATATATCGTAAACGGTTGTACCGATTGCAACCTAAGTTTGGAAATGTGTTGGACTAATAATTATGAATTCAAGACGACATTATTTTCGGCCGCCATTGTTAAAACCGGAAGTGAGGTCATATATCAAAAACGGCTGTACCGATTGCAACCAAATTTTGGAAATGTGTAGGAGTAATAATTATGAATTCAAGACGACATTATTTTCGGCCGCCATTGCTAAAACCGGAAGTGACGTCATATATCGAAAACGGCTGGACCGATTGTAACGAAACTTAAAGCTATTCTTCTTGGATAATTATTTTAATCTTATATACCAAACGCAACTTTTCTAAGTATCCAAATCGGCATAGGCGTATTTTTTTAAAGAAATAAGTTCTTGCAAGGACACAAGCTGTGCTACAAGCTGTATGAATAAACTAACAAAAGAAGTGATATCCCAGAAAAAAACACTCCATGTAAAAAAGGCAGCCAAGTCTCTTTACTTTAAAAAAATTCAACACCGAAAAGGAGTGATATCAAAAAAGGAGCCAAGTCAATGACATTTTCAAATATTTAATCGTATCTTTGAAATAAAAGTATAAACACCGAGAAATACTTTACAAAAGGACTTGGCGCATCGTTTTTTTCAAGACATTTTTCTATTCATAAGCATGTGCCATTTATATACAACCGTCATTTTGAATGTTTAGAATAATAGGGAAACATCTTTCAATTAGGTACATATTATACATACCTTCTGTAAAATATTTTCTATATGATTATATACGCTATGAAACTTGTTGTCTATGCTTTCTATAAATATACACAATAGTTATCTTCGTAATATTGTTTCGTGGTGAATATAATTAAGTCTCATGCGTTATACCTTCTCATCATGTAACAATTTCTATTAATACACATTTTATAAAAATACATTTCACAAAGAAGACAGTCATATTGAATTTCTATTAAAAAATTTAACTTTATATACTTGACACTTCAAAAATATATAATTGTGTTCCATTAGTTAGTAATTATTTGACAACGTTTCATGATTTCCTTCAGTCAAGATCAAATTATGAAAAGATACCAGTCTAATATCGCCATATTAACAGTACTGCAAGAATATGTATGAGCCCACTTCCAATTGATATGAAGGGATGTGTGTTGTGAAAAATATCCGACCGAACCGGGGCACGAACTTGGGACCTCTCACTTGCCGGGCGAGAGCTCTACCAACTGAGCTACCCGATCGGACGGGCGGACATTAGACACAACACACTGATGAGGATCCTGACTCCTGACTCCATGGAAGTTTTCCAAAGAAACCTACATTCTCACCACTTCCAATTGTTATGTAATTCTTTCACCCTTATATTACTTATATGTAGAGCCAGTTTTAAATGGTGATTCTATTTCTTAAAATTCGTTTTTAAAATCATCAATTTCGTTTTTTGTGTTTTTTCTGGAAGAGGGATTTCGCGATTTTGTGGTGATATTAAATTGGTTATAAAACACATTGTAATAGCCCCCAGAAACAATAATTTGATGAAAAACATGTATGCCACTTTGGAGGAGGGATTGGAATGGATGGGTCATGCACTATTAGCACTGAAATAGGCTTGTCTAGAATGGCATCTTTAATGCTCTGCACTGTCTTTTCCCCAACCCACATTTTTCTCTGTGTAGATGATACATAATATTTAAAATTTCATGACGCAAAATGTATAGTTTGACAAGATGTTTTCTTTCCCAATCCAACAATTTTCAGTGCAGTAATTGTTTCAAAATATCATTCTGTGTAAGTAGACTTTTGATGAATAGTTGCGACTGGTTGAGGGTGGAAGGGGGGTTGGAAAAACCGGTCGACCTTGAACAGATGGGGGCGCAAAACAAAGCAGCCTGGAGGCATCATCAACTGGTTAGACTGGTCTGGTTCACTTTGAGGGTGGGTAGTAAAGTGTCTGGCGAGGGGGAGGGGGTTGAGTGAGTAGCACATGGAAAGAAACTTGTTTCGTTTGTTGTTGTGTGACCTGTTAGGGGGATAAAAGCAGTAATTTTAATAGAAAACCTTTATTTCGTTGTCATTTCGCGGAAAATGTTGAATATCGCGATCAGGGTTGGATTTCGTTTTTTTTCGCGATGTAAAAATGGTAGATTTGGGATCTATACACAATGAAATGGATTTTAGTAGAAGAAAATAGTGCAATCAGAACAATTCGCGAATTCGCGCAACACCATTTAAAACTGGCTCTACTTATATGTTACAGCATAAAATCATGCTTCTATCGCCATTGACAAAACTATAAAATAGTCATTACTAAAAGTAGCTTGATTCATAGATTCTGGCTCTAATAGAAAGAGGAAAATGTACCTACTTGTAAATTTCTTTCCACTTTTAGGATAGAATGATGTCTTTAAAAAAACGATGCGCCAAGTCCTTTTGTAAAGTATTTCTCGGTGTTTATACTTTTATTTCAAAGATACGATTAAATATTTGGAAATGTCATTGACTTGGCTCCTTTTTTGATATCACTCCTTTTCGGTGTTGAATTTTTTTAAAGTAAAGAGACTTGGCTGCTTTTTTTACACGGAGTGTTTTTTTCTGGGATACTTCCTACAGGATGAAATATCCCAATAAAAATGAAAATAATTTCAGAAGAATGTTTAAAGTGTTGTTGTGGAGCTCCTGTGAGGAGAGTATTCTCACAGGAGATTCACACTATGTGCCATGATTAGAGATGGGCCGATTCCAAAATTTCACGATTCCGATTCCGATACCGATTCTTAGCTCCGATTCTTGCGATTCCGATTCCGATTCTTCACAAATACCTACAAACCTCACTGTATTTATCACTCTTAGTATTTTGCCCTTAGGTAAGTAATAAAAAAATCTAAAAAGTGGTAAGAAAATAACATTTAATGTATTTTTAATGTGTTAGATCTTTAATTTTGTTGGAAAGTAAGTAGTAATACTAGGAATTGTGCTTTGGCAATGTTTTTAACCTAACATATCAAGCTTAAAGGGCGGGATTTTCAAAAAGAATCGGAATCGCTAAAATATAGACAGGAATCGGAGAATCGCGAGAATCGGAATCGGAATCGGCCCATCTCTAGTCATGATTGTACTCTCAATGGTTATTACTCTCAATGAATGATAATAATCATAATCAATGCTTAATACTAATCAAGTTTAAAGTATACAATGCAATTTATAAGTATTAAATCAGATGTCACAGTAGTCTAGAATTCTTTGAACCCTGAATTTCTAACATAGAATGTAATAATCGCTAACTACGTAACAATATAGCCGATTTACATTGTATAAAATCACATTTTTCTTTGATGAATTAACTGAGTAAATACCCCACCATCACAGTATTTTACATGTTGATTGATGATTTCAGGATGACTGATGCATGGCTGGAGGCCGATAAAGCAGGTTACTGCATTCCCCTGCCAGACGGAACCAGGTAATAAGTTCCGATATTTAATACCCATAAATATCAAGTTGAATTCAAACGTTATTATCTATATAAAAGAATGAATTTGAGTAGATACCTGGTTTAAGGGGGGATGCCCAAGTAGGGGTCTCCGATATATATTTGAATTAATATGCTTATTTAATAGATAATTTCCTTGTGCACCATATAAACGCAAGAAAAAGTAGGGTAGCCGAACTAATTTTCAAGATATATCACTTTATAAATTTGAGTTAGCCCTATCTTTAACATGGTAAGTCGAAAAAACACGGTAATTTTCCTAGTAAATATACGATTTAAACTATTTTCCACCGATAGATTTTTTCCAAAAACTAATATTATGTGTATTAGACATAAGGTATTTATTAAGATTTTTATATATACACCTAGCCGTACGTTTTTAAAAGTTAGGCGCCAAATTCTAAATATATTTTCTATACCTCCTGTGTTAAAATTTCTTAATCTTCCGAAGACATCATATTGAAAACTCAATATAATTCGAGAGTTGCAAGTTACAAGACATTTGATGAAACTTTTACATAAAAATATAGTTAAAATGTTGAAAAAATTAATAAAAGTCGTACATTTCAATAAAAAATATATTCGGAAAATCTACTTGGGCATCCCTCCTTAAATTCATTCACCATACTATCATTTTATTATTGCAACATAATTATTGATTCTGCCCAAAGGAAAATAGTTTGAAGTTGGCCGAATGTAGTGTCGAAAAACATATTTGTTGCTGTTTACTTGTTAAGTTTCCTAAGGAAGTCCACAGAGGGGTGGACGAAATATTGATTTAAATAAAGAACAGTTCGTGGAAAGTCTTAAGAGTTTTATTAGTATATTTTTAACAATTATTCTAGTATTTTTATTTTTATAAAATACAGTTTGGTAAGAACCAACTTCATTGTATGAAATTACTACAACTAATTGTTGTATATTAATGTTAATGTTTGATATTACCTAATAAATTAAATTACCTTTTGTCAATTAATGACAAAACAAATCAGAAACAACTTTGTACACATTTGTCTGAACTTATGATGATGCTTGAGTGAGTTCTCTGCGACATATTGTAATGAGTCCGGTAAGAATGTACCTAATTAATTCATAAGTACCGGGTGGCGCAAAAAAACGTCCCCCTGATTGAGAAGTCACTTTATCGAAACTATTATAGATAGGATTCTGAAATTTGTACACATATTAGAAAACATACCAAAATTTAATATGTGCTAGTTTCAAAAACATTACTATTGTAGGAAAAAAGTTACAGCTGTTCAAATTTGGTTGTCAAATAATTGATTAAACGGAGCTCAAATAGCGCTCGTGGAGAAAACTTCCAATGGCCGGGACGCTGTTTCTTCAAAACTACTTACGATATCAAGCTGAAAATTTCAAATTATATTGAAAATAGATTAAGATCGATTGTGTAAAAAATTCAGTCAATTTGACTGAATGGAACGAAACTTATTTAATCTTGAAGTTGAGCGTAAAATCAGAAAATGAAGATTATTTCTAAACTTTTATTACACACGTTATAAAAGTGATTCTTTTCCCATCAATTCTGTTTTCAAGCTCAACTTCAAGATCCGGCCATCGGAAGTTTTCTCGACGTGCGCTATTTGAGCTCTGTTTAATCAAGTTTTTGACAACCAAATTTGAACAGCTGTTACTTTTTTCCTACAATAGTAATGTTTTTGAAACTTGCACATATTAAATTTTGGATGGTTTCTAATATGTGTTCAAATTTCAGAATCCTATCTATAATAGTTTCGATATAGTGACCTCTCAAACAGGGGGACTTTTTTTTGCGCCACCCGGTATATTGATGTTAACTAACAGCTTGACATCACGTGTCGTGTTTCAGCATCAGTCTGTCCCGCGCGCAGGAGTCGACTGTCGCGTGGTCGCGCGTGACCGACCACGTGATCTACGACCTGACCTTCAGCCTGGACTCCGCGCTGCAAGCGGCCAGGCATCTGCTGCAGCGGATAAGCAGACGCGAGCTCTACACGCTAGTGGCCAGGTGCAGGATAGAAAGTGTGAGTTGAATAGTTTCAAGAATACTTATAAATGTAAAATAAGCTGGTTGCAGATTTTTTTTTTATAAGATTGGAGACTAAATGGGTGGACTAAATTATTTGAATTTTAAGACGGCTGGGTAGTGAGTTTGACCTTGAAGACAATAAAACTAATAGCTTATTCCAAACTATGAAATTATTTTCATTGAACTGTTCTGAATTCACGTCCATAGCCCTATTTTGTTAACAATTACACTGGAAAAAGATATTGATAAAAATCGATTAAAAAACTCGTCAAGGCCAAACTCACTACTCAGCCCTCTTAATCATGGTTATTAGATAACAAACAAGGGTTTAAGGGTTGTTACATACTTGGTACATTTTTCAATTTTTGATTCTTTAAATAGTACCTAATAATTAGTTGATTTTTGGTGAAAATTATCACTGGGTTCTTGAAAGAATTCATTTTAAAAATGTGCACACTTGAACAACACACTTGTAAAATTTGAGATCAAATGGTTGACGGTTTTGGTCTCCAATCGCATCGGAAATTTTAAAGTTTTGCGTGGTTTAGTTGAATAACCGGCGCCTAATTAACAAGACTCGATACAAAAATATAAAAGTGCTACTAATATACAATCAGACTGATCATGTGAACATCCTATCAAAGTTACACCCAAATTATAAAACAATGTTTCTCTCTCAATTTGCTAAAACGTCTGAGCGCTTGTATCACCTTAATGTATAAATAACGCACCTATATTCAATATAAATATTAATTATGATGTTTCTTTACAGCAAGACGCTTATGAGGATAAACGGAGCAAGGTAGCGGCCTTCTGCTTGCGCGACGGCCGCTTCAAGTTCTCGGACTTCCGCTTCGGCCAGCTGAAACTCGACCACGGCTCGGCCAATAAGAACCCGTTCGACAGAGTCTACTTCTACGAGAAACATTCCCCGGACGTCGCGCGGACAAAGTCCATAGAAGATATCCAACTCTTCCCAGTCACTAGGTCAGTTAATCGGGAAAATATTCCGGACAATATTCTGCACTTTTAGTACTTTCGACAATTGAAGGGCACAATACAATAACTGGTTTTGTCAATAAGAGCAAGTTTTTGGATAAGCACTATAAAAAGTAGTATTATTACTAGAGATGAACCGATTCCGATTCTCGCGATTCCACCAATTCCAGCGGAATCGGAAGAATCGCGATTCTCCGATTCCTGTCCATATTTTAGCGATTCCGATTATATTTCAAAATCCCGCCCTTTCAGCTTGATATTTTTGGTTAAAAACATCGCCAAAGCACAATTCCTTGTATTACAACTTACTTTCCAACAAAATTAAAGATCTAACACATTGAAAATACATTAAATGTTGTTTTCTTACCATTTTTTGATTTTTTAATTACTTACCTGAGGGCAAAATACAAAGGGTGATAAATACAGTGAGGTTTGTAGGTATTTGTAAAGAATCGGAATCGCAAGAATCGGAGCTAAGAATCGGTATCGGAATCGTGAAATTTTGGAATCGGCCCATCTCTAATTATTACAATAAAATTTTGGGTGAAATGTAGTAATTTTTTATGTTGTGTATTCTTACTATATTTTTCTTTCATAACTTAATTTTTTTTTCTTTTTTCCACCCAATATTTAATTTTATATTCTGTTCATTGTGCTTATCCAAAAATTTTGGTCCATATGTTTTTGTTTGTCTGGGGCTTAACATCGCACTGTTCTGCAGCGAGGCTAATGGCGACAGATGAATGATAACGATGATGATTGGGAGATGATGGTGAAGAGTAGGTAAGGATGGAAGGTGGGAAGAGGCGGACGTGGCCTATTAGTAGGGTACCTTCCCAGCCTGTCGACTGAGGGAATACCACCAAAACAACCCAGTCAGGAAGGACGGCCGCGGGAATCGAACCCGGGCCTCCGGAATACAAGTTCAGAGCGTTACCACTCAGCCACACCTGTTCCGTATGGCGTATGGTTCGTGTTTATGTTGCACATTAAACAACTCTTCATCTCTGATCTTGAACATTTCAGATCTGATTTGCTGCGAAGAGATCTGCTTCTCTTCCACACTTCGCCAAAGAAAGAGTTCACCGAGGAAACTCTCCTACAGATCCAAAGCCTTCTAGTTTAAGTGAAACCAAAGAGCCTCCACACTGCCGCGATTGTATTCACGTTTTATTGCTTTCGATTGTTTTGATGTCGCATTGTCGATGGTGTTAATTGTTCTTATTTTTATAGTTTCTTTTAATCACGTATTATTTCGTAGTGTCTACATTATTATGTTAGAATTTATTTATTTGTGTGCCTATTTACTTAACTCATTTACACAAATATATCAAGATATCCCTTCATATAAAATGATGCAATTGTTTGAAAAATCACATTTGTATTCTGTTTGCGTTGCGTTGCTTTTCATTATGGGTCTCTGACCAGCTAGTCGTGCTAAGTCAAAGCTGAGCTAGATTGATTAAGACGGCTGAGTAGTGAGCGTGGCCTTGAAGAGTTTTTTATCGATTTTTATCAATATCTTTTACCAATGTAAATGTTAACAAAATAGTACGCGTCTTCAGAACTGTTCAATGAAAATAATTTCATAGCTTGGAATAAGTTATTAGTTTTATTTTTAGTACAAGAGAGGAACTGAAAAAAAGGCCGAAAGTCGGACAAATTGCAACAGAATTTTTTCTTTTTGGATAATACTCAGAAAAATGTGCTTATTAACATACTAAAAGTCGTCTAAGATCGGACCATGGGGTATGACCTTAAATTGACCTTAATTAAAATAATTATGATAATTAATTTTTTTTTGGCTACTAAATATTAACATTTTTCTGATTTTTTTCGCCTATAATACAACTTGTTATGTATATTACTTGACAAAATTATTGAAACATCCATACTTTAAAGCAATTGATTAAAAATTAATTAAAAATTAAAAATCGACTTGATTTGATGTTATCGACATCGTGTATGATCTAGGCTGTGGGGTACAAAAATTAACATTTTCGTTTTTTTCTTTTTGCATTGTACTCACAGACCCTTGGTTATTTACAGGAAAAAAGTCGCCGACGATTGAACAACTCCTTTGACCTGTAATTGACCCTAATTAATTGAATTCATAACACTACAATAATATATTTCTTTCATTCAATAGTAACATATGTTTATAGCCCATTCAACACTATAACCAAATTTTATTGAGACAATAGTATACTCAGAATTTTATTTTCTCGGAAGATAAATTAATTAATTAAAATGCAGGGTTATTAATTAATTAAAAATTGTTTTATTTTTAGAGATACCGTAAATATAAGTTGTGAGGTATCAAATTAAAGCTGGTGAAACGGAGATAACGAAACAAATATTTGATACTACACTTGATGGTCAAATTGTAAGCTTTTGGGGTCAATCAAGGTCAATTGGGGTGTCTGACACCTAATGATTAATGAACAAAGCGGATCCTGGAAGATCCGTGCCAGTGGAAACTGCGGCGCTTCATTCATACTTCTTGACTTCATGATAAGAACTGCAAAACCCCAGTTTATCAGTGTATCGATAAGAAATCGGTAAGCCAAGTGGTGATGCATCTGTACGGAAAGTCCCAATTCGGTTCCAAAGCGCGATAGAACCGTTTGATTTCAAGACTGAATGCGTGTTTTGTACCCATTTTGTACAAATGGTACCATGGTACCTTTTGTACCATGTCAAACGGTGAATCAAACGAATCAAACGTTTCTATCGCGCTTTGGAACAGAATTGGCTGCACTGAATTCTGTCACAATTAGTTAAGTGGACTTTCCGTACAGATGCATCACCACTTGGCTTACCGATTTCTTATCGATACACTGATAAACTGGGGTTTTGCAGTTCTTATCATGAAGTCAAGAAGTATGAATGAAGCGCCGCAGTTCCCACTGGCACGGATCTTCCAGGATCCGCTTTGTTCATTAATCATTAGGTGTCAGACACCCCAATTGACCTTGATTGACCCCAAAAGCTTACAGTTCGACCATCATGTGTAGTATCAAATATTTGTTTCGTTATCTCCGTTTCACCAGCTTTAATTTGATACCTCACAACCTATATTTACGGTATCTCTAAAAATAAAACAATTTTTAATTAATTAATTACCCTGCATTTTAATTTATTTATTTATCTTCCGAGAAAATAAAATTCTGAGTATACTATTGTCTCAATAAAATTTGGTTATAGTGTTGAATGGGCTATAAACATATGTTACTATTGAAAGAAAGAAATATAATATTGTAGTGTTATGAATTCAATTAATTAGGGTCAATTACAGGTCAAAGGAGTTGTTCAATCGTCGGCGACTTTTTTCCTGTAAATAACCAAGGGTCTGTGAGTACAATGCAAAAAGAAAAAAACGAAAATGTTAATTTTTGTACCCCACAGCCTAGATCATACGCGATAACATCAAATCAAGTCGATTTTTAATTTTTAATTAATTTTTGATCAATCGCTTTAAAGTATGGATGTTTCAATAATTTTGTCAAGTAATATACATAACTAGGAAAACGCTCAGTGTAACGCGTTGATGAGCAAGCACGGGTACGTGCAAATTCTCGAACCGGAAATGCGTACACAACGCACAGAAAACATATACATCCATATTGAATTGATTATAATATCAACTTAAAAGTGTATGCTTTTCATCGAAACTTTAAAATAGCATCTAAGCACCTGGTTCATAAAGCAAATCAGAATCAATTTTCAATTGGCACTGGAAAACATTCATTTCGATACTTCATTACTGACAGATATTAAAAATGTAAATAACTTCATACGTTCTTAACTGGTTGGGATGAAATTTTGTAAAATAAGAGACAATATTGGTCTTAATGATCATGCAAAATATGAGTTTGATCAGATTTATCGAAGACCGTTTTCATTTTTCAGTCTATCAGGAGATATTTATTTAAATTTTAACCAATGAATGGATTTCAAAAAAAAAATAAGGTATGCAAAAAAAGAAGGTTGGTTTTACATGTGTACAACATTTCAGCTCGATCGAAGAAAAACTCTGACCTGTATAGCGTCAGTAAACGGAAAAAAAAAAAAAAAAAAAAAAACAGAGGTCCGTGCCAAAAGAGCCAAAAGGAGACGCTCGCTTCGCTCGCTCAACAAGTTGTATTATAGGCGAAAAAAAATCAGAAAAATGTTAATATTTAGTAGCCAAAAAAAATATATTAATTATCATAATTATTTTAATTAAGGTCAATTTAAGGTCATACCCCATGGTCCGATCTTCGACGACTTTTAGTATGTTAATAAGCACATTTTTCTGAGTATTATCCAAAAAGAAAAAATTCTGTTGCAATTTGTCCGACTCAAAACAGTTCCTCTCTTGTACTATTTGTCCAACAGATGTTTAGTACCATAATTTTACTAATTTTCGGGCACTAAACATCTGTAGGACAAAGTGAATCTAATAAACCTTTCCAAGCTATGAAATTATTCTCAATGAAGTTCTGAAGACGCGTACAAAACCTTATTTTGTTAACAATTACATTGGTAAAAGATATTGATAAAAATCGAATAAAAAACTCTTCAAGGTCAAACTCACTACTCAGCCGTCTTAATCAAAAGTTTGAAAAGTTTGGAAAAGTACTTTGCTGGAGTTAGGAATCAAATCCTAAAGATAAATTCAGGGAAAATTCCAACTCTATTAAACCGTTGATAACTCAAGATACAAGCGACTATTTACATGTTTGGATTCTGATTGGTCCATTGTTGTTAACTGTTCCTCAAAAGTACACTTTTGTAGTGCTTTTAAACGTATACAAGTGGTATCCACTTTATAATGTAAGCCTTTATGTCATTTATGTGACAACTTGCAATAATCACGGTACTTCTATTTTAAGCGTTCTAATATAAAAATCATTTCGCAGTTGATGAAAAAAACAGCAATTGTTTTTCAGGGAATTTCATACATTTACTTGATTATTGAAGAAAGTAATAGTTTTGTGAATGTAAACAAAAAGCCTTGCACAATGAAGTTAATCTAAGTGTATTTGTAGTGCACATTTAGTAGACAACTATATGTGTTTTATTTTTAGTTAAGTAAACTTGAAAATTGTGTCGTATATGTTGCAGTTATGATATAATGGAATTGTTATATTGTCTTTTGAGTGGTTTTATAAGTCACATTACCTGCTGTTTATTATGAGTTTCCATGACAACCAATGGCATGATCTTGAGATCCTGAATTGTTGATAAGAAATAACTACGTCATTGTTGACTTAAAGATGGGAACCAAGTACTTAAGTCATCAAGTCAATATATTTCGTTGGCATTGAAACTTAACTCTGTAACTGGAAGGATCGTCTAATAACCGGCCAGTAGTATTTAGTCAATCCGAAATTTGCTTTAGATTTTGATATTCACTATTGATATTCACTATTCACTATTGATATTCATATTGATATTCACTATTGATATTGATATTCACTACATATTGATAGTTGTATGATTCTTAGTTTGCCCGGCCAATCATAACAAATTAATTTCAAACTGATTAGGTACACTTTGATAATAATGCAATAATTTTTAAAAATTTTGTTGCACTAAGTTTACGATTAGTTTACAAATTATAACATTTTCTTCAGGTATTTCGAATTCAATGGCTTTTATTGAAGAAAACGCTCGTAGTTTTTTAAAGATAAGTTATTTTTCTATGAACTTTGTCGCTATACATATTGTCTATTTTCAAGGAGACGGCCACAACATTAACAATGGTTGACTTCCGTGGTTGTCCTTCCCCTTAGAATATTTCATTTAATTCAATTATTTGTTGATTTATTTACTTTTAGTTTACGTGTTTTATAATTTTAAT
The DNA here is from genome assembly GCA_934045905.1 of Leuctra nigra. Taxonomy (NCBI): domain Eukaryota; kingdom Metazoa; phylum Arthropoda; class Insecta; order Plecoptera; family Leuctridae; genus Leuctra; species Leuctra nigra. Next base: position 2,175,863 of record OW203770.1, read on the forward strand.
GCATACAAAGTTTATTATCAATTATTATTTTTAATCAGTTGAATTTGTTAATTAATAGAAATATAATTATACTGTCTCAGATCAATAAATAAACATGATTTTGTCAGATTTAATCTTGATATTATTTATTAAATTACCCATATTTATATTCAAGTCATTTAGTGACAAGTTGGCATCATGGTAATTGTCTATTCATTAAACTAGGAAAATGCTCAGTGTGATGCGTTTATGAACGAGAACCGATACGTGCAACAACTAAAAACAAACACAATCCACTAGGATAACTAATACCTTATTACTGATTTTCATTACAGCTTCATTTATATAGGTACTCTGAATCAATTGAATAAGAGAGCAACATAAGTACCATGCATTTCATAATTATCGATCAAACTCTTCTGACACAAATTTAAAAACTCATAGAATGGCAGTAAGTCTGTAATTTTGAAATATAATCGGAATCGCTAAAATATGGACAGGAATCGGAGAATCGCGATTCTTCCGATTCCGCTGGAATTGGTGGAATCGCGAGAATCGGAATCGGTTCATCTCTAGTAATAATACTACTTTTTATAGTGCTTATCCAAAAACTTGCTCTTATTGACAAAACCAGTTATTGTATTGTGCCCTTCAATTGTCGAAAGTACTAAAAGTGCAGAATATTGTCCGGAATATTTTCCCGATTAACTGACCTAGTGACTGGGAAGAGTTGGATATCTTCTATGGACTTTGTCCGCGCGACGTCCGGGGAATGTTTCTCGTAGAAGTAGACTCTGTCGAACGGGTTCTTATTGGCCGAGCCGTGGTCGAGTTTCAGCTGGCCGAAGCGGAAGTCCGAGAACTTGAAGCGGCCGTCGCGCAAGCAGAAGGCCGCTACCTTGCTCCGTTTATCCTCATAAGCGTCTTGCTGTAAAGAAACATCATAATTAATATTTATATTGAATATAGGTGCGTTATTTATACATTAAGGTGATACAAGCGCTCAGACGTTTTAGCAAATTGAGAGAGAAACATTGTTTTATAATTTGGGTGTAACTTTGATAGGATGTTCACATGATCAGTCTGATTGTATATTAGTAGCACTTTTATATTTTTGTATCGAGTCTTGTTAATTAGGCGCCGGTTATTCAACTAAACCACGCAAAACTTTAAAATTTCCGATGCGATTGGAGACCAAAACCGTCAACCATTTGATCTCAAATTTTACAAGTGTGTTGTTCAAGTGTGCACATTTTTAAAATGAATTCTTTCAAGAACCCAGTGATAATTTTCACCAAAAATCAACTAATTATTAGGTACTATTTAAAGAATCAAAAATTGAAAAATGTACCAAGTATGTAACAACCCTTAAACCCTTGTTTGTTATCTAATAACCATGATTAAGAGGGCTGAGTAGTGAGTTTGGCCTTGACGAGTTTTTTAATCGATTTTTATCAATATCTTTTTCCAGTGTAATTGTTAACAAAATAGGGCTATGGACGTGAATTCAGAACAGTTCAATGAAAATAATTTCATAGTTTGGAATAAGCTATTAGTTTTATTGTCTTCAAGGTCAAACTCACTACCCAGCCGTCTTAAAATTCAAATAATTTAGTCCACCCATTTAGTCTCCAATCTTATAAAAAAAAAATCTGCAACCAGCTTATTTTACATTTATAAGTATTCTTGAAACTATTCAACTCACACTTTCTATCCTGCACCTGGCCACTAGCGTGTAGAGCTCGCGTCTGCTTATCCGCTGCAGCAGATGCCTGGCCGCTTGCAGCGCGGAGTCCAGGCTGAAGGTCAGGTCGTAGATCACGTGGTCGGTCACGCGCGACCACGCGACAGTCGACTCCTGCGCGCGGGACAGACTGATGCTGAAACACGACACGTGATGTCAAGCTGTTAGTTAACATCAATATACCGGGTGGCGCAAAAAAAAGTCCCCCTGTTTGAGAGGTCACTATATCGAAACTATTATAGATAGGATTCTGAAATTTGAACACATATTAGAAACCATCCAAAATTTAATATGTGCAAGTTTCAAAAACATTACTATTGTAGGAAAAAAGTAACAGCTGTTCAAATTTGGTTGTCAAAAACTTGATTAAACAGAGCTCAAATAGCGCACGTCGAGAAAACTTCCGATGGCCGGATCTTGAAGTTGAGCTTGAAAACAGAATTGATGGGAAAAGAATCACTTTTATAACGTGTGTAATAAAAGTTTAGAAATAATCTTCATTTTCTGATTTTACGCTCAACTTCAAGATTAAATAAGTTTCGTTCCATTCAGTCAAATTGACTGAATTTTTTACACAATCGATCTTAATCTATTTTCAATATAATTTGAAATTTTCAGCTTGATATCGTAAGTAGTTTTGAAGAAACAGCGTCCCGGCCATTGGAAGTTTTCTCCACGAGCGCTATTTGAGCTCCGTTTAATCAATTATTTGACAACCAAATTTGAACAGCTGTAACTTTTTTCCTACAATAGTAATGTTTTTGAAACTAGCACATATTAAATTTTGGTATGTTTTCTAATATGTGTACAAATTTCAGAATCCTATCTATAATAGTTTCGATAAAGTGACTTCTCAATCAGGGGGACGTTTTTTTGCGCCACCCGGTACTTATGAATTAATTAGGTACATTCTTACCGGACTCATTACAATATGTCGCAGAGAACTCACTCAAGCATCATCATAAGTTCAGACAAATGTGTACAAAGTTGTTTCTGATTTGTTTTGTCATTAATTGACAAAAGGTAATTTAATTTATTAGGTAATATCAAACATTAACATTAATATACAACAATTAGTTGTAGTAATTTCATACAATGAAGTTGGTTCTTACCAAACTGTATTTTATAAAAATAAAAATACTAGAATAATTGTTAAAAATATACTAATAAAACTCTTAAGACTTTCCACGAACTGTTCTTTATTTAAATCAATATTTCGTCCACCCCTCTGTGGACTTCCTTAGGAAACTTAACAAGTAAACAGCAACAAATATGTTTTTCGACACTACATTCGGCCAACTTCAAACTATTTTCCTTTGGGCAGAATCAATAATTATGTTGCAATAATAAAATGATAGTATGGTGAATGAATTTAAGGAGGGATGCCCAAGTAGATTTTCCGAATATATTTTTTATTGAAATGTACGACTTTTATTAATTTTTTCAACATTTTAACTATATTTTTATGTAAAAGTTTCATCAAATGTCTTGTTACTTGCAACTCTCGAATTATATTGAGTTTTCAATATGATGTCTTCGGAAGATTAAGAAATTTTAACACAGGAGGTATAGAAAATATATTTAGAATTTGGCGCCTAACTTTTAAAAACGTACGGCTAGGTGTATATATAAAAATCTTAATAAATACCTTATGTCTAATACACATAATATTAGTTTTTGGAAAAAATCTATCGGTGGAAAATAGTTTAAATCGTATATTTACTAGGAAAATTACCGTGTTTTTTCGACTTACCATGTTAAAGATAGGGCTAACTCAAATTTATAAAGTGATATATCTTGAAAATTAGTTCGGCTACCCTACTTTTTCTTGCGTTTATATGGTGCACAAGGAAATTATCTATTAAATAAGCATATTAATTCAAATATATATCGGAGACCCCTACTTGGGCATCCCCCCTTAAACCAGGTATCTACTCAAATTCATTCTTTTATATAGATAATAACGTTTGAATTCAACTTGATATTTATGGGTATTAAATATCGGAACTTATTACCTGGTTCCGTCTGGCAGGGGAATGCAGTAACCTGCTTTATCGGCCTCCAGCCATGCATCAGTCATCCTGAAATCATCAATCAACATGTAAAATACTGTGATGGTGGGGTATTTACTCAGTTAATTCATCAAAGAAAAATGTGATTTTATACAATGTAAATCGGCTATATTGTTACGTAGTTAGCGATTATTACATTCTATGTTAGAAATTCAGGGTTCAAAGAATTCTAGACTACTGTGACATCTGATTTAATACTTATAAATTGCATTGTATACTTTAAACTTGATTAGTATTAAGCATTGATTATGATTATTATCATTCATTGAGAGTAATAACCATTGAGAGTACAATCATGACTAGAGATGGGCCGATTCCGATTCCGATTCTCGCGATTCTCCGATTCCTGTCTATATTTTAGCGATTCCGATTCTTTTTGAAAATCCCGCCCTTTAAGCTTGATATGTTAGGTTAAAAACATTGCCAAAGCACAATTCCTAGTATTACTACTTACTTTCCAACAAAATTAAAGATCTAACACATTAAAAATACATTAAATGTTATTTTCTTACCACTTTTTAGATTTTTTTATTACTTACCTAAGGGCAAAATACTAAGAGTGATAAATACAGTGAGGTTTGTAGGTATTTGTGAAGAATCGGAATCGGAATCGCAAGAATCGGAGCTAAGAATCGGTATCGGAATCGGAATCGTGAAATTTTGGAATCGGCCCATCTCTAATCATGGCACATAGTGTGAATCTCCTGTGAGAATACTCTCCTCACAGGAGCTCCACAACAACACTTTAAACATTCTTCTGAAATTATTTTCATTTTTATTGGGATATTTCATCCTGTAGGAAGTATCCCAGAAAAAAACACTCCGTGTAAAAAAAGCAGCCAAGTCTCTTTACTTTAAAAAAATTCAACACCGAAAAGGAGTGATATCAAAAAAGGAGCCAAGTCAATGACATTTCCAAATATTTAATCGTATCTTTGAAATAAAAGTATAAACACCGAGAAATACTTTACAAAAGGACTTGGCGCATCGTTTTTTTAAAGACATCATTCTATCCTAAAAGTGGAAAGAAATTTACAAGTAGGTACATTTTCCTCTTTCTATTAGAGCCAGAATCTATGAATCAAGCTACTTTTAGTAATGACTATTTTATAGTTTTGTCAATGGCGATAGAAGCATGATTTTATGCTGTAACATATAAGTAGAGCCAGTTTTAAATGGTGTTGCGCGAATTCGCGAATTGTTCTGATTGCACTATTTTCTTCTACTAAAATCCATTTCATTGTGTATAGATCCCAAATCTACCATTTTTACATCGCGAAAAAAAACGAAATCCAACCCTGATCGCGATATTCAACATTTTCCGCGAAATGACAACGAAATAAAGGTTTTCTATTAAAATTACTGCTTTTATCCCCCTAACAGGTCACACAACAACAAACGAAACAAGTTTCTTTCCATGTGCTACTCACTCAACCCCCTCCCCCTCGCCAGACACTTTACTACCCACCCTCAAAGTGAACCAGACCAGTCTAACCAGTTGATGATGCCTCCAGGCTGCTTTGTTTTGCGCCCCCATCTGTTCAAGGTCGACCGGTTTTTCCAACCCCCCTTCCACCCTCAACCAGTCGCAACTATTCATCAAAAGTCTACTTACACAGAATGATATTTTGAAACAATTACTGCACTGAAAATTGTTGGATTGGGAAAGAAAACATCTTGTCAAACTATACATTTTGCGTCATGAAATTTTAAATATTATGTATCATCTACACAGAGAAAAATGTGGGTTGGGGAAAAGACAGTGCAGAGCATTAAAGATGCCATTCTAGACAAGCCTATTTCAGTGCTAATAGTGCATGACCCATCCATTCCAATCCCTCCTCCAAAGTGGCATACATGTTTTTCATCAAATTATTGTTTCTGGGGGCTATTACAATGTGTTTTATAACCAATTTAATATCACCACAAAATCGCGAAATCCCTCTTCCAGAAAAAACACAAAAAACGAAATTGATGATTTTAAAAACGAATTTTAAGAAATAGAATCACCATTTAAAACTGGCTCTACATATAAGTAATATAAGGGTGAAAGAATTACATAACAATTGGAAGTGGTGAGAATGTAGGTTTCTTTGGAAAACTTCCATGGAGTCAGGAGTCAGGATCCTCATCAGTGTGTTGTGTCTAATGTCCGCCCGTCCGATCGGGTAGCTCAGTTGGTAGAGCTCTCGCCCGGCAAGTGAGAGGTCCCAAGTTTGTGCCCCGGTTCGGTCGGATATTTTTCACAACACACATCCCTTCATATCAATTGGAAGTGGGCTCATACATATTCTTGCAGTACTGTTAATATGGCGATATTAGACTGGTATCTTTTCATAATTTGATCTTGACTGAAGGAAATCATGAAACGTTGTCAAATAATTACTAACTAATGGAACACAATTATATATTTTTGAAGTGTCAAGTATATAAAGTTAAATTTTTTAATAGAAATTCAATATGACTGTCTTCTTTGTGAAATGTATTTTTATAAAATGTGTATTAATAGAAATTGTTACATGATGAGAAGGTATAACGCATGAGACTTAATTATATTCACCACGAAACAATATTACGAAGATAACTATTGTGTATATTTATAGAAAGCATAGACAACAAGTTTCATAGCGTATATAATCATATAGAAAATATTTTACAGAAGGTATGTATAATATGTACCTAATTGAAAGATGTTTCCCTATTATTCTAAACATTCAAAATGACGGTTGTATATAAATGGCACATGCTTATGAATAGAAAAATGTCTTGAAAAAAACGATGCGCCAAGTCCTTTTGTAAAGTATTTCTCGGTGTTTATACTTTTATTTCAAAGATACGATTAAATATTTGGAAATGTCATTGACTTGGCTCCTTTTTTGATATCACTCCTTTTCGGTGTTGAATTTTTTTAAAGTAAAGAGACTTGGCTGCCTTTTTTACATGGAGTGTTTTTTTCTGGGATATCACTTCTTTTGTTAGTTTATTCATACAGCTTGTAGCACAGCTTGTGTCCTTGCAAGAACTTATTTCTTTAAAAAAATACGCCTATGCCGATTTGGATACTTAGAAAAGTTGCGTTTGGTATATAAGATTAAAATAATTATCCAAGAAGAATAGCTTTAAGTTTCGTTACAATCGGTCCAGCCGTTTTCGATATATGACGTCACTTCCGGTTTTAGCAATGGCGGCCGAAAATAATGTCGTCTTGAATTCATAATTATTACTCCTACACATTTCCAAAATTTGGTTGCAATCGGTACAGCCGTTTTTGATATATGACCTCACTTCCGGTTTTAACAATGGCGGCCGAAAATAATGTCGTCTTGAATTCATAATTATTAGTCCAACACATTTCCAAACTTAGGTTGCAATCGGTACAACCGTTTACGATATATGACGTCACTTCCGGTTTTAAAAATGGCCGCCGAGAACACTGCAACCTTGAATTTATAATTATTTACAAAGTACGTTTACTTATATCTATTTTAAAGTATAAAGTGGTGAATTTAGCGTCATTTAGCATATTTATGACGTCATTTCCGGTATAGGTCATAAAATGTGTGACGTCATTTCCGGTTTCGATATTTGAATCATCAAATATTACTGATTACATAAAGTTGACCGTCTAAATCGTTTAGCGCTGGTTTTGTTCTAATCTGTTTAGCCGTTTTTGAGACATGATGTCACTTCCGGTTTCAAAATGGCGGCTTCCGGTTGGTTTTATAACAAGTCAAATGAAATATCAAAAGTACAAACGTTACATAAATATCAAGACAATCGGATCAACAGTTGTTGCTGAAATGCAAATCGATGTATATTAAATTTCATGACGTCATTTCCGGTTTATTTAAAATAATGTTCAGTCTTTTGATATTGATAATCCATATAGATGACCGTCTGAAACGATTGGCGCAAATTTCGTTCCGATCGGTCCAACCGTTGACGAGATATGACGTCACTTCCGGTTTCAAAATGGCGGCACAAAAAATTCATGGGGACAAGGTTAAATCAGACGCCAAAAGTGCACACGTGGTAAAAATGTGAGATCAATCGGTTCAGCCGTTTAGGCTGTGGCCTGTTTACCGGATTTTAGCTCCAGCCTACTACTATGATTACTGATTATGAAAACCGCCCTAAAACACTGTTTTCACGGCCCTCTAGCGCGCAAAGGGCGTAACCTATTGTTCCCAAATTTGGTATATGTTGTAGGGTGGGCCATAGCTCGAAATTAAGATATTTCGCAACAATGTGAGATTTCTCAATTTTAAGACCCAGTAGGCCGAAAATGCCACTTTGATGCTTACAGTAAAAGTGGGTTTGCTCCAGCCTTTATATGAGAGTGTGCGCGCGCCGTACGACTTGGCTGGCGTGGAGCGACCGCTCCACTAGATTGTTTTATTTTATATATAGTGTCGACAGTTTCAATCGGACGAAAGCATTGCAGTAGCGAACCCATAGAGCAGATGTAGATGATTATTTTAGTGTTTGATTTTCCAAGTAGTTTTCTCATCTTTGGCCTGCTATTGAGAGTTTTCCTGCACTAGATTTTCTTCTACAAGTCATGAAATGTGTGATAACAAGCTTTTAAAGTATTGTTAGTGTAATTCTCACCTCCGGGGCCCTATTCTATATCTCGATTTGATCTCGTGGCGGCCGCCTTCGTCTCGGCGAAATGCTATCTTAATAGCAGTGAAATGTAGGCGGCGGAGCCGAGATCAAAAAAAGATATAGAATAGGCCCCCTGGAAAATTATTTACAGACGCATCTCGTGACAACTATGAGATCTACTCACATGATTTCCAGGTTCTTTACGACTGGATGTTGGTAGGACTGATAATGCAGTCGAGCTCGCACTTGGAACATATTGTAGACGTTGAGAGCGTCTTTGTCCCGCCAACAAACCTGCCTTCAAACAACACGAGAACAAATTTTATCGTTAACTTGAGCATTGGTTTCATTGGGGTCAGGGTTTGGACAATTCATCGATGTCCATTTCAATCATTCTGGAGTTAAGGCGGCTGGGTAGTGAGTTTGACCTTGAAGAGTTTTTTAATCGATTTGTATCAATATCTTTTACTAGTGTAATTGTTAACAAAATAAGGCTTTGTACTATCCACAACAATTCAATGAAAATAATTTCATAGCTTGTAATGGTTTATTAGATTTACTCTGTCCTACAGACGTTTAGTGCCCGAAAATTAGTAAAATTATGGTACTAAACATCTGTTGGACAAAATAAAACTAATAACTTATTCCAAACTATGAAATTATTTTCATTGAACTGTTCTGAATACTCGTTCAAAGCCCTATTTTGTTAACAATTACATTGGTAAAAGATATTGAAAAAAATCGATTAAAAAACTCTTCAAGACCGCGCTCACTACTCAGACCTCTTAAAGTCAAAAATAATTCTGTCTTCATATAATCATATTTGTAGTCATTGTGTAAGAGAATACTTCAATATAGGTAACTGTATTTGAAGGGTACAGGGAAAGAACGCTATGAGTCACATTCGGATGAAACTGAGATAAACGAAGATTTACGTTGAAACTTGTATCTATCTTCCATACAAATCGATATTTCAATTGCGTTTTTCAAGACTTTGTGACAATATTTTCAAAAAACCGAGGGTATATTCTGAAAGCTCATAAAAATCTCTGCAAGATTAACACCTAAACTCATTTTGTCAAAAAATGGACTTATAGCATGTACCCTTCATTTGTTGAACAGTGTGCAACGCAACATCGAAAAAATGGCTTCCGAGCTACAGATATTTTAACATTTCGAGGACAAACCAAACCTCGTAAGTATCTCAAGAAACTACTTATCCTACTCAGACCCCTGGTATCCTGTAGGATACACAAAAAGTGACCGACTTCGGTATTTATTTGCTGAGCCACCGAAGTCGTAGGGGCTTACTTGCAGTTCAGTAATTTTAGATGTAACAAAGGTTGAAGCACATAACAGAATTTTTTTGAATATTGTATGTTATTAGTCGACGCTGTGACAATCATCTGAATATTAGCTACCCAAAAAAATGGGCGCCATGGTAAAACTCATTTTACAGTAATTTAATTAAACTGTAATTATTCATTGAGGAATATAAAAAATAAAAGTTTTATTGCTTCAATGCCATAACAAAATACCACAGATTATATTTTAACATTTGAAAAAAAATAAAATAAATTAAACAAAAAACATCAAAAAAAAAATTACATTGAAAAAATATTTTTTTTTTTTATTTTCAAATTTTTTTAAGAGATTTTTTCTTAGGAAAATAAATTTCACCAAAATCAGGGCAAAAAAAATATGTCTGGGTCTGAGGAGGTTAAGAGTCAGCAGGCCTCTAAAGCCGCTGTGATTGATTGAACTGACGACAGCAAGACTGCGATTGCTGGACCTGACGAAAGCAAGGCTGTGATTGGTCGACGTACCACATGCCGTTGACTCGCACGAGCCTGACGGAAGCCATGAGGCGGCGACAGTCGAACGTCTCGCTGGTGTTCAGGTAGAGAGCGTCGCGAAGGAAATAGTCCCACTTGTCCACGTCAATGTCGTTGTCCTTGTTGGACAGGATCTGTCAACATACCGGAACATGTCAACCAATTCCCCTCACAGCTCTGATGTGGAAGACTCTTACGGTGCTGCAAGCGCGAGCGATTTTGCCGCTTGTTGCAGGCACTCTTTTGGATACGATTGGAGACAAAATGGGTTGACGAAATGATTTGAAATTTTAAAATGACTAACCTGGTATAGAAATGGCTTGGGATGGGACACTGTGTGGATCTCCCTGCCCTCTATGAGCTGCTTGATGAACTCGATCTCGGCGTCGAACAGCTCGTACTTGTTGAACTGGTCGCGGAGGTTGTTGTTGGCGATGAGAGCATCCAGCATCGCGCAGGAGCTGCTCTCGTGCTGCAAGATAATAGAGTTATGTCTTCACTTGAACAGAAGGGGTAATGCACATTTCAAGGCTAAGTGCCACACACTGGAGTACATTATGAGCACCAAATAGTAGACGTATAAGAAAAAGTCATAGGTACTAAATTTAGGAGAAAATGCCATTGTTAAAGAAAAATATTTTCTTAATGCGAATAGAATTTTATGTAAGTATTCTATAAGGTTCAAGATGGGTAGAGAGAGATTGCGTTGGTTTGGACACATGAAAAGAATGGATGTCAAGAGAATCCCAAGACAGGAGTTTGAAGAAGAAGAGAGTGGGGAGACCAAGAGAGAAGTGGAGTGGTCTTATCAGAGAAGACGTGGAGGACAGGCAGCAAAGGCGGCAGGAAGTGGAGAAGATAAGTGGTGGGAGGACAGGAGGATCTGGAGGGCGCTGGTGGAGAAGTTGGAGGAAGGTGACGAGGATGAAGAAGAGGAGGAGGAGGATGAAACGTCAGGCCTGGCCAGCCGGTTTGGAAGAGATCCGAGGCCCTAGACCCAGTGGGAGCTCCCAATGTCTGACCTGACAACATTGTCGGAACCAGAAGAAGAATATTATTTATTTTCTATAAGGACAGAAAAGAATCTTCTGTCCGAGAATCTTTCAAGAATCTTCTCCGAGAATCTTTCAAATCTTCCAAATGCATAATTTCCCTTGATTGCTGAAATTAGTATATATTAGTTTTTGAATATTTGTCACTGTATATGTGCATTCTTCCCTTGAGTGTATTATAAATGTATTTTTAGTTTTTTTTTAGTGTATTAAGTGTTTTTATTTGTGTTTATAATTAGTGTGTAGCCCCGCAGACAAGCCATCCTATTGGTTTAGCGGGGCTACAATAATATGTAATTTGTACTTTTCTAAATAAATTTAAAAAAAAAAAAAAAAAAAAAATCAATCTTCAATAGAGACAAACTATCTTTGACTCTCTGCTTTTTCGATCACAACCGAATATACAGAGGCAAGTAAGGTCACTTGACAGCTGTTAGCCAATGAGAGAGCTGCTCTTTACGCAGCTCTATGCTTTCAATTGATAGGGCACTCCAAAATTTAGATTATTAAGTCGCATCTTAGATTATGAAAAATGTTGTAAATAATGAATGTATTTTGCCATTTAATTTTCAAAAACATTTAAAATTACCTTATTTTGCTATTTTTTGGTGGGAGAAAACTTTTATTTAATAAACAAAACACTGTCATCAGACATGACTGCCACTAGGACACAGTATAGTAAAATAATAAATTGAAATTGAGAATAATAAATGACTAATGGCTAATATTATAACTAATATTGATTATAAAGATGATTACGTAAAATGGAAATGGAGCCCTTCAATGATAAAATGCTAATGTGTGATATAAATGATTTACTAAATTTAAATGCCTTGCAAAAATCCTTAAAAAAACTGGTGATGGTTCCTCTTGCTCCGATGAGCAGTCCAATCACCTCTAACGACGTGGCTCCGTACTTCTCCAGGAAGTACGGGATGGTGGGATTGTAGATGTCTTTCTTCTCTGTGTCTACGTCTTCGCTCTGGCCGGCGTGCGTCTCGAAGCGTATGGTCGGATCCATGATGTAGCCGCGACGAGAGACTGGATCAATGGCAATGATGTCGATGCGCCGATTGCTCTCGTCGACAGCTACACCATGCACCTCTTCGGCGACTTCCCATCCTTTCTTCTTTAGCTCGCCGGCGATAGCTGATCGGATGGAGTGGTGGCGTGTGTTCCGGAGGAGTTCTCCATGTTTGCAGAAGCCAAGAACGTGAGGGAGGGTTTCGATCTCGATGCCGCAACGGCGACATCGGATTCCGTTCTGGCTTCTTCCATGGAGAACTCGCACCGGAGCAACATTGGCAGTCATCTTTATGGCATCTCGCCATTCAGAGCTCGACAGGCCGTTCATCTTGGAGATCCATGTGTTTGCTGGTGTATATTCCTTATTAAGAATCGCTCCACGACCCTTTTGTGGAAGCTCACACCATTTGTCGTATTCAATTGAGCGCAGATGATCTCGAATCGCTGTTGGATGAATCTTGTTGTTGTTGTCATTAGTAAATGATCTTGGCATACCCAGCTTTCAAAACAATTACGTTTCTCTTCGGTCAGATCTCTTGTTGCTAACACATACGGGTTGTTGTTTTTTTCCAGAACATTGCAAATGTTTATCTTTTGAATGAACGCTTCCCACTTAGCTCTGAAGACATTCAGGCCTTTGTACTTATAAGATGAGTACAACATGGAGTCAGGGGTATCGAAGGGTAGGGCAATAATTTCCTTGATTGTACTTCTGATGATTTTATCAAGATCTTCTAAATAGTACATGTGGGTAGTTTAGATACAGGGGCATTCTGTAGAGGATACACTAATGTCGGAAATATATATTGAGTAAGCATGTTTAATTTCTGATGGGGCTTTAGTAGTGGAGATGCTACTAAATCTTGAAGAGTCGATTTTAGTTCAGTTATCAGTTTTGAACTATTGAACACCACTGTCTGACAGAAGTTTATGCCCAGGTATCGAATTGTTTCATCTTGTCCTATTGCTTTTAGTTCAGTTTCCTCATCAAGGTAAATATTCTGATTTTGAAGAATCCCTCCTTTCACATTAATGACAAAAGATTTGGAGTTGTTAAGTTCGAGTCCTAGCTGTGACAATCGTTGCCGAACCATGTTTGTGAGTGTTGCAGCCGATTCTTCATTCTTGGTTACAACCACTAAGTCATCTGCAAACCCGATTACAGAAATAGGGTTAAGTCCATCAACTAAATTGAACCCGTATTCATTTGCAACATCAGGTTCAGATAATTCATCTAGAATGTGGTCTGTTGCTAAATTGTAGAGAGTCGGAGACAACGGAGCTCCTTGCATAACTCCACGAGTGAGTGTGATAGGTTTGGTCTTTTGATTATTAGCCTCTACTCTTGTCACATTATCTGTTTGAAGATTGATTATTAAATCTTGTAATTTCGTAGGAAGGGATGACGCACGAATAGTTGAGATCAAATGATTATGGCCTATATTATCAAATGCTTTTGTGATGTCAAGGAAAGTCAATGTTACGTCTTCTTTTTTAGCCTTTGCGCGTTCTAGAATCGCACTAACAATGGATACGTTGATGTATGTCCCTGGAGATGATGTAAAGCCCCTCTGATTTTCATTAGGTAAATGATATATAACGACGCAATAATTTGTCCAAAGCCCTTTCAATGGATCGACGTAATACAGAGCAAATCGATATTGGACGCCAGTTTGCGGGTTTCTCTGGGTCTCCCGATTTATGTATTAATATTGTTCTAGCCACTTTAAAGCAGGTAGGAACCCATCCTGAGGTAAGCATTATATTGCCAATCAAAGCCAGTATTTGTATCACCCGATCAGATTTGACAATGCGCATCAGTACATGATCGGGCCCAGGTGCTGTGTCGGCACGAATTGATCTAACAGAGGATGTAAGAAGTTCAATAGGTATTGTTGGATTGAATGTTCGGTTAATTTAAAGCATGTCAGAGTCAGAGACCGATGGTGGATATTCTTCTCGCATGTGGTCATTAGGTAATGAATACCTTGCTTGAAATTCAGTTGCAAGTTCTGAACTATTGATTCGACACTTCGGCTTCTTGTTGTCCACTATCATCTGCAAGGCCTTCCTGCGCTGATTATAAAACAAATACTGAGTCTTTTGGTAAAGATAGGCCTCTCTTCGTTTAATTCTTTCGCGCTTAGATTTTCTTTCCGGGTTTGTTGTTTCTTTGTAACGCCTATCATTACACTTGAAAGTTCCTTTTTTCCGTGCGTTATAATAACGTGTCGCTGGGTTCTTTGGTCCGGGTAGAAGATGCATTGCTTGTGAAAGATAATCGGAAAACTCTTGAACTCTCTTGCTGAGCTGCTCCTCAGAATTACACGGTTCTTGGAATGTTTTAATCCACGAATCAAGATCAGCATGCAATTGCTTGGTATCTTCAGATATTGAATCTGATGTTGAAGTAGGAGATACCTCTTCTCTCTCTTCAGTGATGGTTGGTGGTTTTTGGTAGCGCGCTGCTATCTTCTCTCTATGTTGATGAGGATGCGCCCTTGTAATGTGTGCAGAAAGACCTTTATACAATTTCTTGCAGAAAGGGCACGGGATTCTCGTATCGGGAGGAACACTCTCTTCAGCTGTTGCAGCTAGCTCATCACGTGACTCTTCTGATGATGAGCAATGTGGCTGTGTCACATTGTCTGAATGGTTTGACTTACATGTAGTAGCAGCTTGAGTTTGATCTACTGAGTTCTCAGCTTCAACAGGCGTTGATTTATCGGATTGATGCATTCGCTTAACATGAGTCTGCAGTCCACGAGTTGTTATTGGACTTTTTAAAAATAGGTATACATATGTAGTTTTTCTTGTAATTTTTCAAAAAAATATGTTGTTCAGCACTAAACTTGTTAAATTATTTTTTATATTATCTAGTACCTATTTATTTATGAAGCAGTAGGTAGATAGGTACTGATATTGAAAAAAGCAAACATGTAGGTATAGTAAACGTGTCGACGTAAAGCTGGGTCCACATAGGCCGTTTTTCCGTTTTGCGTTTTCCGTTTTTACTCATTGAACATCTCCGTTTTTAGTAGGACTGTCCACATAGAGCGTTAAAACTTTACTTTTGAGATGTCAGGAGGCCGTGGAAAACAAAAAAATGTTCTTTCAACATTATTTATATCTGTCAGTGACAGTTTGTGAGTATTTAGATGGGCTAATTTTCTTCCCAAGTATGTAATTTTAAAATAATGCATCTAGTGTTAGATCGGCCATGTTATTTGACCATGTGACGTAGTCGTACGTGATTGGTTATTAAAAGTTTTACGTCACTTCCGCCGCACGTCTTTTTTAAAATTCTCGTTGAAGTTTATGTGGCGCGGCGAGAATAAAATCCGCATGCGGCGGGCTTGTGATTGGTCAAGAGAGAAAAACGGAAAACGCAAAACGGAAAAACGGCCTATGTGGACCCAGCTTAAGAATGTTGCGTACATGCCAGTGCTTGCGCTGCTCTCGGTCTCGGACCGTGTTGACGAATCTCTCCCACGTGTGCGAGAGCGGCCCGTGGCCGAGGTCGTGACACAGGGCGGCGACTTCCACACACAGGCGCTCGGTGTCGGTGATGTCGGGCGCCTGGCAGGTGCCGCGGTTGCAGCGCAGGTGCTCCACGAACTGTCCCGCCAGGTGGCACACTCTAGCGGGGGTAGAGGATATAGGTCAATGTTTAAACCCAAGCATGATGAGTTACCACAGTTTTAAACATGATAGGTAGAGCCACTTATATTTCGCGAGGCGCGATATCACGATAATAATCAAAGTTGTTCAGATAACCCTCTTTTTGCTCAATGTGCACGAGTCATGTTACTTGAAGTTCAAATATGTTAGAATTTATTCGCGAAATAAAACAAAATTGTAGAAAAATCAACAATAAAAATGAAATAGGTAGGTCGTTTTGCTGCGAAATAAGCACAAAATCGCGCCATATTTTCCAAAATAACATTATAAATGCAACAAGAAAAAATAGAAAAAAATGAAAAATGGTTTCCTACTCCTAATGCAATTAGTATCCTGAGTCCTGACCATTATCTTTTATTTACTTGAACCTATCCTTCCTTATAGACCGAGGTGACATAAATATATAGACTCAATTCCTACACTATCTTAATTTTTCAGGACTGTGTTATGGAAATAGAGGGTTATTTGAATAACACCGCCAAAACGCAAAATTACTTATTTTTAAAATGAAATTTGTTACAAAATAAAACCACTTTTACGGGACTCTAATGATAGGACATAAAAATGCTGCCTGTGAGAACATTCTCTCCCATAGTTATCGGATTTGACAGGTAAAATACCACTTTTTGTAAAAGTTGAGAAAGGCAATTCAATAAAAGTATATAAGTTTTTGGAAACAAATTAGTTACCTGTGCATCCAAGGTCCAACGAAATAAAGCATTTCACAATTCTATTCACGGAAAAAATTCTCAAATGTCATGTTCTCGAGTGCATAAATAAAACAAAATGAAACAAAAGATGGGAAATTACATAATTTTCTGAAAACCCTTCAGAGAAGAGTTCTCCTACTTCTAAATTAGCTGAAAAATAAATTGAATAAGGCCCGGTCTTTCAATACTCTGCTAAAGTCTCAATTAGCTCTTAACAATTAGTTAGTGGTAATTCTAGGATTGTCATTGGTTCTTGCCATGGCAATATAGTCCTAGTTGACTGTTTAAAAGTTAGCAAGGCATTGAAAGAGCGGCCCTAAATGGCGCAAATAAGTAATAACCAGGTCGTTAAGCACCAAAAAATAAAATAGCACAAACTAGGTAATAGATGATTCCTAAAATTATCTGAGTGGCTCTGGTTTCTGAAATAATTCAATGCAGTTTGATTTCCAGATGTACATTGACTTGTGTAACTCATTGTTGACACACTACAATAGGAATCCTGCTCGTGACGTCACAGTGGTAGAAAAATGGAGGCTGCTATGGTAGGGGAAATGTGTCAAAGTTCTAAATAATAGCAATAAATCATATTTATCAGATGAATATTTAACTTGAACATGTGTAAAGATAAATATTGCGTATTATTATTAGCTTGTACTTACTTAAATATCTTTCTTTCACAAGTAATCACTCAAAATATGAGATTTGGATTGCCGCTGTCAGATTTGTTTTTCCCTATACTTTTGTATAGGTTACTATGGCAACCTTTTCTCACGCAGGATGCCTATAGGTACATATGTGGAAATCAAATAGCAAATGAAATTTTCTTAGAAACCAGAGCCACTCAGATACTTTATGGGATCGTCTATTACATTATTCAGTGAAATTATACTGTAACTTGTTTTAAATAAAGTTTGGCCAATTGAGCAAGAGTATTGACGTAAATTGACTGTAAAAAATATTTAAAAAAATATATGAGAAACACAAGTTCTTTCCACTCCCCGCTGCGATGTACTGACCCCAGTGAATGCTCGAAGCGGTTGTGACTGGCCCCGGGATACACGAGGTACGCCAGACCCAGCTGCTTGATGTTCCTCAAGCGTTGGAACTCCGGAGTGTCCATGATCCGCACGCACAGCGGCGGGATGCGGATGTGTCCGTGCACGTTGTCGTTGAACACCTTGTCTGCAACACAACGCACATTCGAGACTGAAAGTTGCATACGCCAACTAGCGCTTTAGGTAGTAGTACATGGGCACATTCATGGCAATCGTAACGAGTTCAGTATAAGTTATAGTTACATAGCGAAATAACAGAAATTGATGATTATCTCAGTGTCAACAATCGGCATATTTCATTACAGCACACATCCATTCAAATTCTTGTGAAAGCTAGATGTCTATTCACCAAAATCAGCATTTGACAGAAATTGCAATTATTTTTATCACTGAGATTTACTTGGTAATTTTATCAGCCATCTTATTTTACTAGCACATTAGCACACATTACGATTAGCTCTCATGTGACCACCATGTGATGCAACAAATAGGTAATAAAAGTGCGGATAAACGAAAACACTAAAAAAACAGACAATCAAGAAACAAATATTTGTTTGCATTTTCACTGCACACCACCACCTCCTTCATGCACTCCAGGGGAGAGAGGAGTGCATGAAGAAGGTGGAGCTGCACACTATTCGACACTAAAAGTACCTAGAGAGTGCGCTAGTAAATATAAGATGGACGCTCCCGCGAGTACAATCCCAGCGCGTGCGTACTTTTACATACAAGTCACTTAGATGTCAATCGTAACGAGTTCAGTAAAAAGTTATAAATACATCGCGAAATAACAGAAATTGATGCTTACCTCAGTGTCAACAATCAAATACAATTGGCATATTTCATTACAGCACACATTCATTCAAATTCTTGTGAAAACGAGTTGTCTATTCACCAAAAGCAGCATTTTACAGAATGCAATTGTTTGAACGATGCGTCAAGAAAAATGTGTGTTCAGAAGGCCGTGAGAAAAACAATTTGCATCTGTCAAATGGTGATTTTTGGTGAATGGACAACTCGTTTTCACAAGAATTTGAATGAATGTGTGCTGTAATGACATATGTCGATTGTATTTGATTGTTGACACTGAGGTAAGCATAATTTCTGTTATTTCGCGATGTATTTATAACTTTTTACTGAACTCGTTACGATTGACATCTAAGTGACTTGCCTGAACGCGCCCTGTGCGCATGTGCACAAGTACTCGTGGTATAGATGTTAACTTTTTCCGCTAGGTGGCGTTTTGCAACTTTTAGTGTCGAATAGTTGTCAATCTATTTATCGTATCAAAACGTTAGGGCTGTGCAAGTCTTGAAAGTTCTCGAATCTCGAATATGAAACTGCATCTCGATCTTGATCGTTTGTTCAAATTACCATCTCGAATTTTCAAGTCTCGAGCATATCAACTTAGAGCCATCAAGATTTCCAATTTTTTGTTATTTTTACAGGACTACGCACACTAACTTTCTTTGTATCGTCCATAAATTTGATTTGTATTGTTTTATGTAGATAATGCAGACAGTTCTGCATACAAATGTTATTCTTGTGTGGCTGGACAATTTAAATTGTGTTTCTCTTCCACCAAAAAAAAACTTTTAAAAAAAGTATAATCTTGCTCGAATATTCTCGATCTCGAAGGTAAAATATCTCGCTCAATCTCGCTCGACTTTTATGAAATAATCTCGATCTTGCTCGACATGAAAAATTTCAATCTCGCACAGCCCTACAAAACGTATACTATTGCTACTTTTATGGTCAAATACTTTTATACTAAGTACTAGAATGAATACTTTCACATCAAACGCAAGGTAAAATAGACGCAAAAGAAGAACTTAAAACTTACCCATGGCTTCGGCAGTGGTAGTTCTCTCGGGCAGTTGCGGCTTCAACCCAGTGGGCTTCTGTAACACAAGATTCACATTTGTCACGAGACTGCTTAACCGATACATCAAACTAGCTGCCAAACTCATGGCATTTTTCACACAACTGCAAATATAAACAAGAGACCATTTTAAATATTATCTCGGTGGCTCATGCTTTCTAAGAAAAATCATATGACAGTATTATTTCCAGACACCTTAGTCCCTGTTTTACCTATTGTTGAAACAGGGACTAAGGTGTCTGGAAATCAAACTGCATATTATGCAGTGTTGCCAGATTTCAAAAGTGAAATTATCGACCTTGAGTCTAAAAATTATCGATTTGTATAGAAAATTATGGCACGATGCAAAGAAAGCAGGAAACAAAAACAGATCAGATCAAATGTACTATTTTCAATGGTATTTATTATCCAGAGATCTTAAAGTGAATTAACCAACAAGTTAATAACACACACAGAGATATGAAACTGACAACATTACGTATTAAATAATAAATTATACGATTCAAAATGTGAAACTGGACAATTGTTTATATTTTCTTACTCAACATATCATATGTTATATTAAACTGACAATATTACTGATTAAATTATACAAATCAAAAAGTTAAGTTGGATCCCGATAAAGCGTTTTTGTGTCTTGCATTTATTTTCTACTTTTAACCAATAACAAGTCCGGCGCGCGTGGATTTTTTTCGTCTCGCTGCATACACTTCATCGAGGATATGAGATTGATACATAAATGCTCCATTTGTCTTCTCCCATTCCTTCCTATACTTCTGCACACGATTTTCATATGTCTTCTTCGCTGCTTCCCCACAAGATTTCTTTACTTTTTCTGGAGTTCCACGATTATAAATGTCTTCTTGATCATCGTCACTTATTGCTACGACCTTTTCCCCCGACATTTTAAATAATTTCTTCACATTTCACAGAGAAGAGAAATCACAAGTCGAGTCCGTCGCGTCACACACACACCGGGTGTCGTCAGGATGTCTTGTCCGTGTCACTGTCACTGTCAAATGCAGCCGCAGGTGTAAACGAGACTAGCCAACTTGCCGCCTAGTCAGCAAGGCGCGAATTTTCAAACCAAATATGTTTTGAAAGTTATAGGGGCGCCACATAATTTTTTTTTATTTTTTTATTTTCTCTGTTTTATATATTTTTTTCAATGTTGGCATTATAATAGTCAATTACAATAGACTAAGTGGGATTTAGTAGAATTATGGCACAATTGGCGTTTATGCTACACCCATTATCGATTATCGATGAAGGGTCAAAATTATGGCACAATTCGATAATTATGGCACATCTGGCAACACTGATATTATGATTTTTCTTAGAAAGCAGAGCCACCGAGATAACATTTAAAATGGTCTATATCACTGCCTCCTGAGTTAAGAAATAATTTGAAAATGTTCTAAAGACTCTGGTCACTGCCGCTTTAATGATTTTGAAATCAAGAAGGCTGTTTTTAAAACATGTTATTTGACAGCCAAAGGTATTTAATGCAGAAAACACTAGTTTATTACTAATTAAATGGCTTTTCTGGTGAAGTCAGTGCGATCTTTGGTAAAAGTAAGTAGGAATTGTACACGCAGTAAAATACTGACCACCACAACGTAGAAGATCAGCTTGCAACTAAACTCAAGGATGCAGTTGCATTTCGTTCAGTTTCATAACTACCTATTTTCCTGTCAATGTCAAAGAAGATTCATATTATCTGGGAATTGCAACAGACAATAGCTCTTAATGCATGTCTTCATGACAAGGTCATTTAATTGTGTATAATTTGCTGCAGTTTCTATTTTCATTCAAAATATCTTACATTCTACTTGTTGCCTGATATTTCCTAAAGGGTTTACTTTCTACTGATCGATGTTGTAACATGAAAAGCCGGGCATGATAAGCAAGTTAAAATGTGTGGGATTTTAGTCACGCTTCAATTATTTCTGAACAAAGATTATTGCCAGTAATGGGATGGCTTCAAACCATGAATGTATTTAAATTGATTTAAACTCTTCTTTTCATTTGGACTTTCAAAAGTTATTTTATTAATTTTACTAGTAATTACACAATATTTCGGTTATAATTCATACCTTTACTTTACCTGATCAAGGTTATTGAATTATAACCGAAATATTGTAATGTAATTAGGTAGGTAGGTATAATAAAAGAACTTGTGAAAGTCCAAATGAAAAGAAGAGTTTTAATGAATGAACAGTTATATTTTTATACACTTTCTAATTTGTGATGTTGCAAGCTCATTGCAAAATATTGATTTCTAGATTGTAGACACTATTCTATAGCTTGTAATAGGTATTGCATTTATACAATAATAGAAAGATGAATGGCTTTTTAAATAGTGCAGAGGGTTCAATAAACAATGAGAGACATGTCAGCAAATAACTACTAATCGAAACATAGCTTTCAATTCATTCACTGGCTTTTATCTATATTTAAAGTTAAATTCTCATGAAATTTTTAGCCTGCCTGCCTATTACAGCTATCTAAATTTTGGTTTATAAATGCATATTTGCCAGTCTACAGAAATTAAATGTTGCCTACTAAATCAAATCAAAGATATTAAGGTCAGAGTAACAATGACTTTAAATAATTAGTTTTGAAAAGACGCCACGAAAATGTGGCAAAATCTAGGCGAGTAATTTTACTATCTAGTATTGTCGGAGATCAGACGTGTTTTGGGGCGATTCAAAGACAGTTGTTTTTATTCTTTATCAGCTAAGTGTGCCGGCGCGTCCGATGTCGTGTGAAACTGACTTGAAGCGCCAACGCCTCAAGAAGTTCATGATCTACCGCTGGAACCCGGCGAAACCTCTCAAGAAGCCGTGCTTGCAGGAGTTCACCGTCGACCTCAACAAGTCAGTCCTTTGACCCTTGGTCATAGTCAGGAGGCCAATTCTTGAGTTTTCATGTTTTGAAACCATGTGTGGTTTCATTGTTTAAAACGTAAAAAAGTTGACAACTATTGCTTAGCCTTCAACTTTTTTACGTTTTAAACAATGAAACCACACATGGTTTCAAAACATAAAAACTCAAGAATTGGCCCCCAGGGCCAGTTGTTTATGGTTTCCATGATAAACGCAAAATGTTTAGAAACATGAATTTTCTGTCATATCTTTACGTTTCATACACTCACTGATTCCAAATATATGTATCTTTTTCTCGCGAATTTTCACGAAATTTGTGTTTTGACGCGGTATTGACGAATTCTCGCGATTTCACGCGATTTTGTCCCAAACCTATGCATTTTGCAACATTTCCCGAATCCGAGTATATATTTTACGAAAATTTCCTCAATTTCTGTGTCTCAAGTACCAAGAAATAGAAAGAATCACACTGTTTTCTTCGTAAGCTAGCTGTCAATGCCAGCCAAAGAGTGTATGGGGTGCCAGCTGATTGGCTGCTGAGCATGGAATGACACATCTACATGACCTTGAACAGGGGTGCGCATGCGCACGCGCCGAGTCTGGGGGGGTTGGTAGTATTGCGACTCGCTCGCGCGTTATTTTTCACACTTATTCTTACAAAAATTTTTTTTTCCATTTCACCACCAATCGCGAAAATTAATATAATTATCACCACCAATTCACCACTTTCAGAATGTTGAAAACAAATTTTGGCTTTTTTTATCACCACAAACAACTGGCTCTGGTCATAGTCATTAATCCCTTCCCAGCTTCTTTTCCATCCATGTCCGTTCAAACACCTTCTTCATAACTCTATTGCTACTTTCTCCTGTCATTCCACAGGAAATTTGTTCTTTAAACATTGTCTAACAGTTAATAGAAACAAAGAAGAAGATAATATACCAGGAAACAACTTAGTAAAATACAAATATTTGAACAGAAACACTGGTATTGTCAAGAAATAAAAATAAAAAGAGTCCGCCAAGAGATAAACCGGCGGACTCTTTTTATTTTTATTTCTTGACAATACCAGTGTTTCTGTTCAAATATTTGTATTTTACTAAAATGTCTAAAATAATAGAGGTAGTATGTAGGACCTGTAAAAAATATTACGAATTTTAGCAGAAACCATTTTGGGAATTTAGCCACGTAGCGTGCAACAACGTACCAATTTCTATCGAATACCTACTAATACTAATACGCAATGAGTGATGTTGCAGATGTGGCAACATGGTGCTGGACGCTCTGATCTACATCAAGACGCACGAGGACCCGACGCTGGTGTTCCGTCGTTCCTGCCGCGAGGGGATCTGCGGCTCTTGCGCGATGAACATCGGAGGCGTCAACACTCTCGCCTGCATTCAGTACGTAACACGCTTCATGCAATCATTCCTGTACGTGAGGCCGGGGTAAGCAAAATGAAAAGACTGTCCGTCAAAGTGGTTTTTTGACATTTTTCTTCCCGCTAACGGAATTTTAAACAATCAGCGACCCATTACAGCTTAATAGACTAAATAATACCACAGACTGAAGTACTTTATGACCTCTGGTGCGACCTCAAAGTGTGAAATAAGATAATTTACCATAAATATTGTATTTAAGACTTTGAGGTCGTACCAGAGGTCATAAAGTACTCCAGTGTGTGGCATTATTTTAGTCTATCAAGCTGTTGGGTCGTTACCCAACCTGTTACGGAACAGGTTGGGTGAGTGGTTAACGCTCTGAACTTGTATTCCGGAGGCCCGGGTGCGATTCCCGCGGCCGTCCTTCCTGACTGGGGTTTTTTCGTGGTTTTCCCTCAGTCGACAGGCAAATGTTGGGAAGGTACCCTACTAATAGGCCACGACTGCCTCCTTCCCACCTTCCATCCTTACCTACTCTTCACCATCATCTCCCAATCATCATCATAATCATTCATCCGTCGCCATTAGCCTCGCTGCAGAACAGTGCATCGTTAAGCCCCAGACAAAAAAATATCTGATTTTTTAAAATTATGTTAGCGTTAAGAATTTTTTTTACCAACTGTGTGTTTCCCGTTTGCTTACGCAGGCCTCGGATATTTTGTTTGATAGAGAATAGATAAGATAGATATTCCACCCAATCAATCAGTTTATCCATTTATCCGCTACTGCAGGAAGATCGACGACAACTTGGGTCGCGCCATGAAGATCTACCCCCTGCCTCACATGTACGTGATCCGCGACCTGGTCCCCGACATGACGCACTTCTTCGCGCAGTACGCGAGCATCGAGCCGTGGCTGCAGCGCGACATCCCCGCGACCAAGGGCAAGGCGAAGCAGCTGCTGCAGAGCGAGAGAGACCGAGCGAAGCTGGACGGAGCTATCGACTGCATACTCTGCGCCTGCTGCACGCAGTCCTGTCCGCCGTACTGGTGGCATCAGAACGACTATCTGGGACCGGCGGTCATCATGCAGGTAGTTTAGTTCGCTTTGAACCGGGCCGCGCACCGAGATTTAGAGGTTCTGCGATCGAGCTGAATTCTTATTTACACACATCTGGGGTTTGCAGTCTTTTTTTTAAAAAATCTGTTGATTGATTCAATGTTTAAAAAATTACTTTCCGATTAGTTGCACAGTCCCAAAGACCAACATGTTACGAAGTTTCAACCTAATCCTCAAATTGGTTAAAATATGAAACAATATCCATTATCAATACCAATAACAATACCTTACTGTTCGAAAATCAAATGTTCCGATTAAGTTCAAACTTTGCATGGTGATCAATAACATCATTATCTAATATGTAACCCTACCTACTTTTAGTCTAATCAGTAAAGTTTTTCAAGATTTGTTGCCATTTAAGAGTTCTGAAGAGCAGTAAAAGGAAATTTATTTCGAAAAGAACCAAATTCGCGCACGCCACATGGATATTTTATTTAAGGGGGGATGCCCAAGTAGAGGTCTCCGATAGATATCTGAATTAATATGCTTATTTAATAGATAATTTCCTTGTGCACAATATAAACGCAAGAAAAAGTAGGGTAGCCGAACTAATTTCCAAGATATATCACTTTATAAATTTGAGTGAGCCCTATCTTTAACATGGTAAGTCGAAAAAACACGGTAATTTTCATAGTAAATATTAGATTTAAACCATTTTCCACCGATAGATTTTTTCCAAAAACTAATATTATGTGTATTAGACAGAGGTATTTATTAAGATTTTTATATATACACCTAGCTGTACGTTTTTAAAAGTTAGGCGCCAAATTCTAAATAATTTTCCTATACCTCCCGTGTTAAAATTTCTTAATCTTCCGAAGACATAATATTGAAAACTCAATATAAGTCGAGAGTTGCAAGTTACAAGACATTTGATGAAACTTTTACATACAAATATACCTAGTTGAAATGTTGAAAAAATTAATAAAAGTCGTACATTTCAACAAAAAATATTTTCTGAAAATCTACTTGGGCATCCCTCCTTAATTATTCCAGAGTGTACGTATAGAATTGGAAAGCTGCAAAGAAATTCAGAAATAATAGTAGTTATCTTTGATTGAGTGGATCGTGTTTGGTTGGAGATGTTGCCTGTATCGGTGCTCGCTCATCACCGAGTGTTTTCCTCATGTCTCAGGCGTATCGCTGGGTGATTGACTCTCGCGACGAGAAGCACGAGGAACGCCTCGCCAAGCTGAAGGGCCACGACCCAGTGTTCCAATGCCACACGGTCATGAACTGCACCAACACGTGTCCGAAGCACCTGAACCCGGGCAAAGCCGTCGCCGACATGAAGCGGCTCCTCGTCGGACTCACGCAGAAGGAGAAACCGGACCTGCCCAAGGAGGTCGTCGTCGTGCCGGGAGATTTCAAGGTCGATCCCAAGTGTCCCAAGGTCGCGTTCAAGTGCGACAAGGACAAGGAGAAGAAGAGGGAAGCGAAGAAGTGATTTGGCAATGTTTTGTTTTTAACAAGTTTTTCAGTGAATAAATCATCTACTTCTAGGCACTCTGACCTCTCATTTTATAATGAAAATGAAACAATTCGGTCTGAAATCATTTCATGGCCATAAGGATTGCTGAAATGACAGACATTATTTAATTTTTTAGATAGGTAAGTTTGTTGGTCGTTCTGGTTGTTATTGTGTGTTGCAATCTAGAGAAGCTAAAGATATTTTACTGCGGTGTTTAGATCCGTTTCAATTCGACTCTGACTTTCAAGGTAAGTTTGATTCATGAAATACTGCCACAAGAAAGAATAACTAGGATTTACATCAGAAATCGGGCCACTAGATCAAAATGTCGTTAGTAGGTCAATAGGTAGGTAGGTACCTACTCCGTTAGGAGTCTCAAGCTGGTTCTACAGACCAAAATTAACTACTATCTATTTCAGTGTAAACGTATACAATTGACTGTACAAGAATACCATGGCCAATCTCATGTAACTGTGTTATCTAGGTACTTTCTCTCTAGATATCTTCCATACTGATTAAAAACATTGCTTACAAACTATGCAAAGAGGCAATGCAGGATGACACAACTGTAAATTTGCAACATTTATCCAAATACATTTATCTATCATAAACATTACAGATGACTCTGTTATTGTTGTTATGTTCAATAAGGTCAAACCAAGGGGTCAAACAATGACCTCTCTGTCACAATAATCAAGTCAAGACTAGAAAAACAAAGATAACCTTAAAATTGTTGGTCGCTCTCTCTCTGCAGTCGTCGACACGTCTTCAATTCAACACACTTCAACGACTGTGGTGAGTAAGCAATTTAATAAGTGCTTTATATAATCAATAATTGCTGTTGTTTCTATTATTACTAACCTGTAGTGAGTCACATGTCCCAGACTAGATTTCACTTTTACTTCCGTACACAAAACACTTCTTGTTTGACAGCTGGGAACGTAATTTGACAACAGCGCCATTCGGTGTTGTTTGATTTTTCGCGGAACAAGAGGGGCATGTTATTGTGATATTTTAGAGTTATTTAGTGTGTTTTACGTGTTTATTTGTTATTACAGAGTTAAAGTGAAGTAGAGAGATGTCGAATAAAGTGCTCGTGATTGGAAATGGAGGGCGAGAGCATGCGATTGTCTGGAAATTGTTGCAGTCGCCTCAGGTAAGTTTACCTGGACATTTTAACCTCAAAATCAACAGGTGGGGAATTTTACTTCTTGATGATTTGCAGTAAAATCCAAGATTTCAATCGTTTCCTTGGGAAATTTTAATTTCCTTTCGACACATTTCAAAGCTAATGTTTTTACACTCATGATACATTGAGCCTTTTATTCAGAATTATATGTTATGTTTCTTGAAGTTAACAGATTAACGCAAAAAGTGTGCATTTCCCTTGATGCATCTTATGGGCAAACGCTCAATACTATTTGTTTTCCTTGGTGTACCTAGGTACTACAAGTTTATGAGTCCATCCAGTTTCCCCTCTTAATAAACCAAGGCAAGCAATTTCTGCAGTGTTCATTATGACCTGGGTGGGGGGTGCTGTTTCTGAACTATTTTCGAGCTGAATCACAATGTGTGGGTATAAAGCTTGTATTGTATTGTATTGTATTTTATTATCATCCCGTGGACAAGTACATAATACATGTATGGGTATCGTCAAGAATGTATGTACAAGTTATGACAAAGTCAGTGTTTACAATGACAGTTATATGTACAGTAAATAATAAAACTAATAATAGTAATATTTATACCTAAGAAAAATAATAATAAAAATGATTACATGTAGAATAAATATAAATAAATGAATAAATAAATAAATAAATAAGGTAAAATGCTTGGCAAAATCCCATTGCTAGCTTGCTTAACGCTTTGCAGTTATAGAAAAAAATAGTGTACACTGTTGCATCATCACAGATTCCGAGATTTATATTGCCGACTAACTGCATCTAGCACAAAACTCTGTAGTCTGTACTCTAGAGGTAGAAGGCCAGAAGTCTCTCAATTTTGCAATTACATACACACTTTTGGAATGTAGGTACTAATCAAGCTTTAATAAATTGACATTCGATTCATATGATGTCAACAAATAAATCTCTTACACAATGACTTGCAAACGGCCTATATTGTTTATAACAGTATCCACTATTTTTTTATCTGGGGCTTAACGTCGCACTGTTCTGCAGGGAGGCTAATGGCGATTCACGAGGAGGTACGCAATACAATGCATTGTTTTGAAGCATTTCATAAAGTCATTCACGATTAAAATAGCAAGCCGTAATGGCGGCGTGTAGGTACTACAGTAGTCAAGTGAACGTATAC
Organism: Leuctra nigra; assembly: GCA_934045905.1. NCBI lineage: Eukaryota > Metazoa > Arthropoda > Insecta > Plecoptera > Leuctridae > Leuctra > Leuctra nigra. The sequence goes on from OW203770.1 coordinate 2,204,686, forward strand.
CTAAACATGTAAATATCAATATAATATTCAAAAAATGTGTATAATACGGCTGTAGATAAAAATAAATCAATTTTATTGAATTTTTATAATATTTACTACTATTAAAAATTGTGTATTTGACATAATTTATACAATTTCAATAATACAAAGAAGAAAGTCTTGCCATTGACAGGGCAGTGTTCAAGTGACTGACCAATGAACGACGTGATCGACTAAAACGTCAGTGATATTCTTATCGTGAACAAACTTTACTAGAGTGCTCAGACAAGGAGATCGCTTAGACTGACTTCTGATCAGGCGTGTAGGAACTACTTTTGTCATGGGAGGGGATTTTGAAACCTGGAAGGGGGATCTGGGGGGCGAAGCCCCTCAGTTTTAGCCCCCAGGGCGTTTTTTAGAATTTAAACCATTCAAAAGCGATTCTGGGGCTCTAAAATGCCTAAACTGAAGCAAGAAACCCTCCAATTGTTGCCCTGCAGGGCAGTTTTTTAGAAAAAAGTGATTTTTGGAAACTAAACTTAATTTTGTATGCTGAATGGGGGGTCAGCCTGATGGAGTGGGGGGGGATAATCCCCCCCCCTCCCCCCCCCCCCCCCCCCCCCTCCCTACGTGCCTGCTTCTGATGGTGCTATCTAACATTCAGTCAATCCGATTTATTGAGTAATCAATTTTAGTTGTGCCTAGTGTACCTATGGTCGGTGACAGGCAAAGAAGAACCCGCTCTAGCATGGGCCGCCCTATAGGTACCTGGCAATGCTAAACTGGGTTCATCTTTGCCTGTCCCCGTCGTACTGGTTTTTGAGCTCACCTCGAGAACCATTGAAATTGACTGTAAACTGTATTGCCACTGCAATGTACTGTTTCGTCTCAAGGTGGGTAAAGTGTACGTGAACGCGGGGAGCGTTGGAATGCGACACGAGCGGGTGGAGTTCATCGACCTGCCAAGCGCGACTCTGAACGAGGCGTGTCGGGATTGGTGTTTGAACAACGCGGTGGACATGGTCGTGGTCGGACCCGAGGCTCCGTTGGCGGAGGGTAAGTGATGCAATATCAGCATTCAGAGTCAAGTTATCGGTGGGATTCTAACCAACAGGTCAAAGGTCACTATTTAGTATTTGATCATAATTTTTCTCCTAAAAGTTACTTTAGGTCTGCTCCTTTACCCTGCCAAAACTGCCAAACGGTGTTCGTTTTGGAAATGTGGTAACTTGTGGTAGCTCACAGACTGTTCGATTTGATGTATGTGGCAGGTTGTTGTAGCCAAAACTTCCCACTTCCTACACATGCTTAGTAGCCCAGTAATTTAAAGCAAAAAAAGAGCTGAACCCACCACTAATTGCAACAGAAGGTTTCAATACATGAATCGATTCAGAAAAATGCCCTCTACAACATATTCAAAATCCTCCCGAATCCGAGTGCCGGAAGTTCTTTTTAATCACTTTTTAAGTTAATTCCCTTTGTTAATTCCATCCTCCAAAAAAAATAAAAATGTCATGTAACTCCGATTTCGACCAAACTTGGCAGAATTGTTCACCATCCTAAAAGAACACAAATAGCTCTCATAGCGTTTTCCTCTAAATATCATCATTTGGGAAATATGGACCTAGCAAAACGTCAAATTACACTCATGGCCTAAATCGTCGAAAACCGACTAAAATATTACTTTTCAATGTGCCATATTTCCCAAACGATGAGATTTAGAGGAAAATGCTAAGAGAGCTATTTGTGTTCAATTAGAATGGTGAACAATTCTGCCAAGTTTCGTCAAAATCGGAGTTACATGAAAAAAATTTTTTTTTGGAAGATGGAATTAAGGTCCCTGTATATCACGTGACTTTTTAACCAAAAAGCTACACATTTTCTATTGGAAGGGTTCAATTTAACAAAGACTTCTCCCTCATCAGATAAGTTAGGACACATCTGTTGGAACTAATTCTACGCAGAAAAGAACTGCGAAAATAACATATTAGATGATTTTACTTCCTTGCACCTAAATATTCTCAAATCAAGACCTGAAGTTGAAGGAAATTCTACGAGTTGCCAAGAACAGCAAACATTTCTCTAATAAAAAGGCATATATGCATCACAAACCTGACGCAATGTCAGAATATATAAAATGCGCTCTTTCTTCCTCTTTCCAACGAAATGTTGAGATATTAATTATATCCACTATTATGAATGTAATGTTTAAACGAACAGCACTTGGTTTTGACAGTCTTCACACGCGTACGTATACACGATATTTGTGTTGTTTTTATTTATTAAACCACTGCAAAAATAAATATTATTGACTGCAAATATTGATAAGCTCCAGTATGCAGTGAATTTTCTTCATAAATCACCTTGGATTATTCAACATGAACGATGTAAGGTATGTACTCATAGGTAACTATTTCTTTTGATCGGATGTAGAGAAATAAAGTCACGTGATATACAATTGCCTTAACATATGATATTAACTTAAAAAGTGATTAAAAAGTACCTACTTCCGGCACTCGGATTCGGGAGGATTTTGAATATGTTGTAGAGGGCATTTTTCTGAATCGATTCATGTATTGAAACCTTCTGTTGCAATTAGTGGTGGGTACTGGGTATAATCACAAAATTACTGGACTATAGAGGTGGTGTGAGTTGTGGCAAAGTCAAAATGGTGACATTTATTTATATCGAGTTGGGTTTAAATGGCATGGATTTCCAACTATGCGTCGATGAATACATGGCGATCAAGCTGAGAGGTAAATATTACATTTCTTTAATAAAATAAGGCTTTATTATTGCGTAATTTTTCTAAATCTTATTGCGCAATTGAAGGTTGTGCGTGCCAAATCTACCATAAAAGCGCTCGTTTTGTGTGGCGACTTGTTGTAACTCCGCCCACTTTTGGCTCTACCAGAGGCTACAACAAGCTGCCATTTGGCAGGTTTTGTGAGTGTAAACAAACAGACCTTTTGACTGCTCACTTTTTTAAAATGTAAAATATGTGGAAAGGGCTCAATAATGTTAACGTGCTCTGTGTTACTAGGTAGGTAGGTAACTACACTTGGCCAAATAAAATGGTAGACATTGAAACAATTTGAATGACTGCTGGTCATGTTCCATTACAATCAATGCTTGTTATTATCATTGAAATGTGAGGTCACCTACTAGAGTGAGACAATGAGATCGCTTAGACTGACTTCTGATGGTGTGATCTGACATTTATCAGCCTATCAGATTTATTGAACGATCATTTTTAGTTGTGCCAACTGCCAAGTGGACTAGGTAATGCTTTTGTGTACAGTATAGTAATGTATTGGTTTTATTTATTTATCACAACCTAGCTGTATGTTAGGTACCTAATGTAGTATGTACAAGATTCATGGACATCATTACTACATTCATATTACTAAGGCAAGGTTTGTTTACTCCTATACCGATAACATTGGCTGAAGTGAAGCCTTTTCAGACCCTGAAATCTGTTTTTTTGACGGCGCAGCTCCATCTTTTATCTCCATAGTGAACTACTTTATCAATGGGTAAAGGTTCATATTAGTTCATATTTTTACCACCAGTAGCTGATATAAGCGTTATTCCGTCAGAATGACGAAAATTCTGGTACCTGGAAAGGCTTCACTTTCATTGGTCAAGTGAGAGAACCGTGTCTTACTAGTGTGAACTAAGCTATGATCCATGAATCTTGGTATGTAGGTAGGTACATTAAATTAATTAATAATTGCAGAACATAAAATGAAAGATAACACATAATTTCCTCGCATATTCTAAGGTAACCCTTCTAACCTAACCCAACCATCACTTTTAATTTGTTCTTCGATCTTCATTCTTTAGGCTCAGATATCAAATTCAGAATCAAATCCTTTGATTGCAGAAAATAATGCAAGTCTTTTGTTTGATATATAGGTACACTCACAGACACAATAAGTTTGGTTACTTGTCAATAAGACAGAATGGGGGAGCAAATCGTGTCTGTCATATTTATTCCACTTTGTTTCAAACTAGTTTTGCAAGAAAATTCCTTAAAATTGATGAACTACCATCCCTACGTGTTATGTTTCACTTTTAACTTGACAAAAAAGTCAAACAATCTGGTAAAAACATGCAGAATAATATTGAACTATTTCACTTACTTTTGTCCACTGCAAGGAACACTTTCTTCTTGGTTCACACTCAAATTCTTTCTCAGTTTATAATTCTACAAGTTACAAAAAACTTGAAAATGAAATAAATTTGCTCCTGATGACCTAACCTTAGACTAACCAATGGCATGATGACGATGTGAAACAAGATGATGTGATTGGCTGTTTGTCAGGTTGACATAATGTTCAAGTTTCCAAAACACTGGAAAAAGTAACAGATGGCCCCCTCTTAAAACCTCTAACTCAAGAAAGACATTTAGATTTTATTGCTTTCAACATAATGAGTTCTTTGACTCAGGGCCGAGTTTTTAACCTCTTACTATGAAAGTATTTTACATTAAGAGTTGGCTGTAGATACTTAAACATTGGAGAATACTTTTAAACCATTCAAGTTATGAAATATGTGGAAGGTAATTAGCGTAGGTAGCTAAATTTTTAGTCCATCTAAGCAAAATAATTCACAGTTCACATGGAATGTGTTGTGGATGAAGATGAAGGATCAAAAGACTGGAGGGTTGAGATGGAAATGAGCATCCAGGCCTGACTAGCCGGTTCATCTAGTGGAGCGGTCGCTCCACCCAGCCAAGTCGTACTATACACTCACACTCACTCAACATACCGTAAATGCCTAATAAACTGAGGAGCAGACGAAACACTTTTACTGTAAGCAACAACATGGCATTTTCGGCCTACTGGATCTCAAAATTGGGAAATCTCACATTGTTGCGAAATAACTTAATTTCGAGCTATGGCCCACCTGACAACATATACCAAATTTGGGAACAATACGTTATGCCGTTTGGGTGCTAGAGGGCCGTGAAAACAGTGAAATTACACCCCTTTTAAAAGCTATCTGATGATGATGATGATTCAGATATCAGGAAACGTTGCTATCACCGCCACAGCCTAAACGGCTGAACCGATCAACCTGAAATATTTACCACATATGCACTTTTGGCGTCTGATGATACCTTGCCTCTTGTGATTTTTTGTGCCGCCATTTTTAAACCGGAAGTGACGTCATATCTCAAAAACGTCTGGACCGATTAGAACGAAATTAGCGTCATTCGATTTAGACGGTCATCTATATGAAGTATCAATAAAAAAATTATTATTTTCTTATTTTCTGAACCGGAAGTGACGTCATAAATACGCAATATTTAACTTATTTCAACGAATTATACTTAAAATACATACATAAGTAACTTACATTGTAACATAGACAATACAAATTATAAATTCAAGGAGGCAGTGTTCTCGGCCGCCATTCCTGAAACCGGAAGTGACGTAATATATCTAAAACGCCTGTACCGTTTGCAACTGAACTAGCTCCTGCGTATTCATTCTGCAACTTTTTTTGAAACTCAATTGTGAAAAATGAATAAACAAATTAACGGTACCGGAAATGGCGGCAGGAACCACTAAATGAAACCGGTAGTGACGTCATATATTACATACGGCAAGACCGATTTTACGGAAATATAGGGATTATGAATTCAGATGGTCGTTCATAAAGTATCAACTAGATTGTTTTCCTATTACCTATACCGGAAATGACGTCATAAATATGCTAAATGACGTCATAAATATGATTATTGACACAAAATTCACCACTTTATACTTTTAAATAGATATTTAGTAAACCTACTTTGTAAATAATTATAAATTCAAGGTTGCAGTGTTCTCGGCCGCCATTTTTAAAACCGGAAGTGACGTCATATATTGAAAACAGCTGTACCTATTGCAACCAAATTTTGGAAATGTGTAGGACTAATAATTATGAATTGAAGACGACATTATTTTCGGCCGCCATTGTTAAAACCGGAAGTGACGTCATATATCGAAAACGGCTGTACCGATTGCAACCAAATTTTGGAAATATGGAGGACTAATAATTATGAATGAAATACGACATTATTTTCGGCCGCCATTGTTAAAACCGGAAGTGACGTCATATATCGAAAACGGCTGTACCGATTGCAACCAAATTTTGGAAATATGTAGGAATTATAATTATGGATTAAAGGCGACATTATTTTTGGCCGCCATTGTTAAAACCGGAAGTAACGTCATATATCAAAAACGGCTGTACCGATAGCAACCAAATTTTAGAAATGTGTAGGACTTATAATTATGAATTAAAGACGACATTATTTTCGGCCGCCATTGTTAAAACCGGAAGTGACGTCATATGTCGAAATCGTCTGTACCGATTGCAACCAAATTTTGGAAATATGGAGGACTAAAAATTATGAATTAAAGACGACATTATTTTCGGCCGTCATTGTTAAAACCGGAAGGGACGTCATATATCGAAAACGTCTGTACCGATTGCAACCAAATTTTGGAAATATGTAGGACTTATAATTATGGATAAAAAGACGACATTATTTTCGGCCGCCATTGGTTAAACCGGAAGTGACGTCATATATCGAAATCGTCTGTACCGATTGCAACCAAATTGTGCAATTATGTAGGACTTATAATTATGAATTCAAGACGACATTATTTTCGGCCGCTGTTTCAAAACCGGAAGTGACGTCATATATCGAAAACGGCTGGATCGATTATAACGAAACTTAAGCTATTCTTCTTGGATAATCATTTTCATCTTATACCAAACGCAACTTTTCTTAGTAAGCAAATCGGTTGAGGCGTATTTTTTTAAAGAAATTAGTCCCTGCTCGGACATGTGCTACAAGCTGTATGAATAAACTAACAAAAGAAGTGATATCCCAGAAAAAAACACTCCGTGTAAAAAAGGCAGCCAAGTCTCTTTACTTTAAAAAAATTCAACCCCGAAAAGGAGTGATATCAAAAAAGGAGCCAAGTCAATGACATTTCCAAATATTTAATCGTATTTTTGAAATAAAAGAATAAACACCGAGAAATACTTTACAAAAGGACTTGGCGCATCGTTTTTTAAATTCATTTTTTGATTCATAAGCATATGCCATTGATATGAAGATGACTTGAAGATTGACTTGAAGATGGCCGCCGAGGGGAAGTGTGTTTTAGATCGGGCCCCTTCTTCAGTAATAAACAGTGACTTATTAGAATGTATTAGGTTCAAGGCATGGTTGGACGGAAGGAATACAGAAAGAGTGAAACCCCAAACAGTGAATAGCCAACAGTTTAATCCACGAGCCGACAAAAGGCTGCATCCGCAGAACTCGAGCCGCACCATGCTAAATGAAGCAAACACACCATGCGCGAATCGACGAACTTCGAATAACAGGTATTCAGTACAGAAATCTATTGCAAAGGATGTAGACTTCGAAACTGACGCTGTAATAGCTAGGCTTGATGGATTAGTAAGAGAGATAGCAGCCTTAAAGAGCCATATAAATGTATTGGAGAAAAAGGTAATCGACCTTGAACTCAAGACTGCTTTACCGACTCAGCATCAGCATGTTTCATTATCGGCATCGCTACAGGTTTCTACCTGCCCGACTGAACAAACTGCGTTGCCAGCAGTGATGCCAACAATAACAAAACCTGTGACTAATAGCGAGGAAGAAACGCCTCTAATTCGCTTTGACACCGTTAATTCGAACGTGCACAAAATCAAAATAAATAGACACACGAAACTAAAGATTGTGTCTGACAGTCATGGAAGAGACCTCCGAGACCACATAACCAGTATTACATGTAGGCAAGTAGGAGAAATAAAGACTGAGAGTATAGTTAAGCCTAGCGCCAACATTGAGAACCTGGCCATGATTCAGGAATGTGCCAACTCCAACCTAACAGAGAAAGATGTGATTGTATTCATTGGAGGCAGCAACAACATCAGCAGTCGCAAAACGGACAACATTATAACTGCGCTAGAAGATTTAACAAACTCAAAACCAATTCCAAAAGTTGTTATAGTTAACATTCTGGACAGATACGACAAACCAGAAAAGAACAGCTTCATAGAATCAATCAACAACAAAATAGAGAAACTTATCGAAATAAAAAATGATGCGGAAATCACATTCCTCAGAACTAGTAACATTTTTAAGAAAAAAGATTATACAAGGCAGGGCTTGCACCTTAATCACTGGGGAAAAGCAAAGCTTGGAAAGGTAATTGTAGACCATGTTAATGAAGAAATAAGCAAAACTGACTCTACACTTCTGGTGAAAATGAATGATTTTACACCACTGAACAGCCCTAGTCTCATAACAGAACCACCCTTATTAATCACACTTAAAGAAGTATTCGAAAAGGAAAAACTACCTCCTCCCATCAAGCCAACTCCGCACAATAACGTCATAGCAGTAATGTCGCGCACTCAGGCTCCAGTCACCGCCTCAACGCAGTCTCCAGATGGCCTTGTGACTGAAGCAGCAATGTCGCGCACTCAGGCACCAGTCACCGCCTCAACGCAGTCTCCAGATCCGGAGACTGCGTACCCAGTCGCTCCGGACCCAGTCGCGGCCCAGACGTCTCCGGACCTAGTCGCGGCCCACACATCTCCGGACCCAGTCGCGGCCCAGACGTCTCCGGACCCAGTCGCTGCCCGGACATCTCCGGACCCAGTCGCGGCCCAGACGTCTCCGGACCCAGTCGCTGCCCGGACATCTCCGGACCCAGTCGCGGCTCAGACGTCTCCGGACCCAGTCGCGGCCGAGACATCTCCGGACCCAGTCGCGGCCCAGACGTCTCCGGACCTAGTCGCGGCCCACACATCTCCGGACCCAGTCGCGGCCCAGACGTCTCCGGACCCAGTCGCTGCCCGGACATCTCCGGACCCAGTCGCGGCCCAGACGTCTCCGGACCCAGTCGCTGCCCGGACATCTCCGGACCCAGTCGCGGCTCAGACGTCTCCGGACCCAGTCGCGGCCGAGACATCTCCGGACCCAGTCGCGGCCCAGACGTCTCCGGACCCAGTCGCTGCCCGGACATCTCCGGACCCAGTCGCTGCCCGGACATCTCCGGACCCAGTCGCGGCCCAGACGTCTCCGGACCCAGTCGCAGCCCAGATGTCTCCGGACCCAGTCGCGGCCGAGACATCTCCGGACCCAGTCGCGGCCCAGACGTCTCCGGACCCAGTCGCGGCCGAGACGTCTCCGGACCCAGTCGTGGCCCAGACGTCTCCGGTCCCTGTCACTGCCCGGACGCCATCAGGCACTCGTAAAATACTTCAACGGAAGAAGAAACCCACTCCCACTAAGATCTATAAGCACACGTCTAAGAAACGCACAAGGAAACCAAGGGAAGTTATGGACTTGTGACGGAGAATCACAGCTCTCCGTAAAAACAATACATTAAAGTCAAAACGTAAGGCAAAAGCAGACATAACTTGCCCCAAGGTAACAGAAAGTTCTTTTAGATTAGGCAAATCGTACCTCAATATATGTCATGTTAATATAAGGTCACTAATTAGAAATGTTGATGAGTTTAAATTAATGGTAACGAAAAATAATTTTGATGTGATCTGTGTGGCGGAAACCTGGCTCAGACCTGGTGATATACCAGGCATTCACATACCAGGATATGCACTAGTCCGCAAAGATCGGGAACGGAAAAGAGGGGGTGGCTTAGCCATTTATATCAGATCATATCTGAAGTATGAAACGATTATTATCAGGGAAGATCTGGGAAATACTCTTGAGTACATGTTAATTGAATTATCAATAAGAAACATAAAAATTGCGTTATTAACAATTTACAGACCTCCAGGAGAAGGTACAGAAACTGTTCATAACTGTGTAAAATTATTAGAACTAACCAGAGATAAATATGAACATGTGATTTGCTTGGGGGATCTGAATGTAGACTGGTTACATGACACGATCGAGAAAAGAATGCTATCAGATGCACTGGAGAACCTGGATATGCTACAGATAGTGGACTCGCCTACTCGTATCACTAACAACTCAGCAACTATATTAGATCTCATAATACTATGTAACAACAACCACTTTATGTCACATGGTCAGCTTGCACCTCCGGGACATGGTGACCATAATGTAGTACACTTCAGATATAAAATAGGTGTTCAGAAAACAAAACCGAAGTATATAGAATACAGAAATCTCAAGGGGATTAACGTTGAGATGTTTAAAAAAGAGGCAGAGGAAATTCAGTGGGGTGATATTGACCAACTTCCAGATATCAATGAAAAGGTGACCCTTTTAAATAAATTAATTGTACAACTTGTTGATAACCATGCGCCACTGATGAGGAAGAGATTTACAAAACCTCCCGCCCCCTGGATGACTGATGATATTATAATTGCAATTGGAGAAAAAGATAAAGCTCATGCTAAAGCCCGAAAGACCAAGAACAACATTGACTGGGATACATATAGGAATCTAAGAAATTTGATAAACCGTGACATCGGGGCAGCAAAAAGAATGCATTTCACCAAACTGAACTCATTAAACAATTCAAATAAATGGAGTTTTTTAAAGAAATCTGATGTGACCAAATCGGAGGGAGATAAGAGTCTACCAGGTCACTTATCGGACCCCAATGAACTTAACTTACACTTCATACAGATAGGATCATCACAAGATTTCCAGAAAGACATACAAAATCAAATAGATGAGCTAAATGCCCTAGAACCTGAGGAACGATTTTACCTACAACCAGTAAACCAGGATGTAATCTGTAAAATCATTAGTAAAATCGAAACAAAAGCCACTGGCACTGATAATATTAATATCACAATCATAAAACTTGTCCTCCCCTACTGTTTGAATGTAATCACAAACATCATTAACTATGCAATAATGTCATCAACGTTTCCTGACCTATGGAAAATTGCAATTGTAATTCCCCTTCCAAAGGTAGCAAACCCTCTTCAAATAACCGATCTGAGACCAGTTAGCATCCTCCCAACATTCTCGAAAATCTTGGAAAAGATAGTGTATCAGCAAACAATAGGATATGTTGAAGAAAATAATATAATTCCTAGAGAACAGTCCGGTTTCAGGACAGGATACAGCTGTACTACATCTTTACTTGATATGTCGGATGAGATTTTGCACAACATGTCAAACAAGGGTATCTGCTTGCTCACCTTACTTGATTATTCGAAAGCCTTTGATACTATTCACCATCGACTACTGCTAGCCAAACTAAGAGCGCTAGGCTTTTCTAATCTTACAAACAAATTCTTCACTAGCTATTTAGAAAACAGACAACAAGTAGTCAAGGTTGAAGCAAATGGATCTGCTTTACAGAGCAAATTACTCACTATTGCTAATGGGGTACCCCAAGGATCCATATTAGGCCCACTTCTTTTTAATTTACATGTGCATGATCTACCTACTGTGGTAGATCATACCAAAGTCTGCCAATATGCAGATGATCTACAATTATTTATCTCATGTAATGATGTCAAAAACATTCTCAAAAGCATAGAGGAGCTCAACAAAGACTTGGCTTCAATTGAGATCTATTCTAAAAAAAATGGCCTACGACTTAACCCTACAAAGTCAATATTGGTACCTTTAGGTAAGCCAAACAGTATAAAGGCCCTAGATAAAATCGATGACATCAACCAAATGGTGAGATTAGGCCAGGTAGTCATCAAAAAGGTTGATAATGCCAGGAATCTAGGTGTTTGGTTCGATACGGATATGACCTGGAAGGTTCATGTAGATAAGTGCTGCAATAAAGCTTTCGGTGTTATTAGATACCTCAACAGATTTAAGAAATACTTACCTATAAATACTAAGAAACTTCTTGCTGAATCTCTAGTTCTATCGATTTTTGACTTTTGTGATGCAGTATACATGGGAATAAACAAAACCACGTCCCAGCGCATACAAAAAATACAGAATTCATGTGTACGTTTCATATTAAATACACCCTTCAGGGAACAGATCTCTCCTCATCTTTTCAAACTTGGCTGGTTAAACATGGAAAACCGCAGAATACTACATCTTGCAACTTTTATGCATAAATTGATAAATACCAAGTCACCAGCCTATCTTTATGATAAAATTCAACTCTCTAGAGATTTACATAATCACCATACACGACAAAATAATAACCTGGTTTTCAATCATCACAACTCTGTATCCTCCTCTTCTTTTTCTATCAATGGACCGAGGATATGGAATAATTTACCATCAACCTTAAAAGATACCTCGTCCGTATTAATTTTTAAATCTGAATATAAAGCTTTATTGCTGAGAGAACAAGAGAAAAAAATAGTCCTAAAAGAGTTGCCAAAATATAAAAGACCTCTCTGGCCTGTCTTATATATGTCAATTTATTTTTACTTGCTATTCTTGTTATTCATGGCATTGTATTGAATTATCGACTGACTGTTCATCATTATTAACATTATAACAATGTACATGTACTGCCTACAAATAATTAAGATATTTTTATATTTTTTACCTACAATTATTATCCATATTAGGATAATATTATATTACTTGATTCCAGTATCTCAAATTTTCTTATGTTTAGTATTTATTTAATTTTAATTTTATTTTATTTAATCTAAGTCAATTACTGAGTGCTACAAATTGTTATGTATTCATAGATATTATTATTAGGTATAGGTAAAGTACAGCACAATCCAAGATGGCGGCAGTAGAAGTTGGCAAATCAGTTAGAGGAAGGAAGGATGTGGTTACAAGTAGTGTCAAATGCCCAGTATGTGAGATAGGGGTGCATACTGGGTTAAAGTGTGAGGGCTGTGGTATATGGTACCATTTTCCATGCGTGGGGCAAAACAAGAAGAAGTATAAAGCCGGAAGTAACAGTGAGTGGGTGTGCAGCAGCTGTAAAAGTGGGGTTAAGGGTACCAGCTGCAAAGAGCAAGAAGTGAATTTACCTGCAGTTGACATTGGAAGGAAGGCACACAAAGATAGTAACAGTGAGGACAGTGAGGGTAGTGTAGGCAGGATCAAGTCTCCCACAGGCAAAATGGTGAAAAAGAAGAAGAACCAAACAGAAAAACTTGTGAACTGGATTTTGGAACAAATAAAGTACGAGGAAGAGGAAGGGAGAGAGAAAAGTAGAATGGGAAGAAAGAGAAGGACAGTCCTAAAGTCGGAAGTTGTAAAAGGAATGGTTGCAACATTCATGTGGATGAATGGGAGGATGGTGGAAATGGAAAGGAAGATTGATGATCTGAAGAAGAAGCAGGGAATGACAAAAGAGGTTATGCATAAAGAAAGAGAAGAAGTTTTGTGGCCAGAAAAAGAGTGTGAGCAGCAAGAAGAACAGAAGCTAAAAGGGTTACAGAAGGAAAAGGTCAGTGAAACAACGGAAGATCAAACAAATGATGAGGAAGTGGTGCGACAGGAAATAGGAAGCGAACATCAGGAAGATGAGATATTGAACGAAACAGAGGGTAAGCAGAATCATCAAGCTAGCGAAGAAGAAGTGGGGCCACTGGTAAAAGAAAAAGAAAAGGAAGCTGAAATTGAGGGAGACCAGGTATTGGTAGTAGCGGAGAAAGATCCTGATATTCCGGTGTACGCTGACGAAGATCCCGGAGATGAGCGCGCTCCTGCGGAAGTCCAGGCTGCCCCTCGGGGACCCGATTCATCAGTTCAAGGATCTCAATCACCTGGCGGTCATCCAGTGCCATTCGATCGTGCGGTGTCGCGCGGGCCGCACCTGCACCAACCACTTTGTCTATTTCGGCGACCACAAGCGGTGGAAGTGCAACCTCTGCTTCTGAGTCAACGAGTTGATGCCACACGGGAGCTTGAAGATAACCCGCAACTGGAGGCATCACCGGGGGAGCCTAGGTGCAGTGGAATCAAAGCCCTGCTGATCGGGGACTTCAGTGGAGGGACAGGGACAGGCTTCTGCGGGCAAGAGGGTTTCCGTGCAGATGCCTTCCCCGGAGTTGGAACGAAAAGCTTGGCAGAGGAAATAGGGAGATATGTCATCCGGGACACTACAGACAGTGTCATGCTGTTTGTGGGGAACAGGGACCTCAGGGATGGGAAGAGCAGGGATGAGATAGAGCAAGATACCAGGCAACTGATTAATGCAGCAAAGGAAAAGTTTGGACCAGACACCAAACTCTTCTTGTCTGGTATGCTGACACACCAGGGAATATGGCCCAGAGAGGTAAATAATACCCGGAGGGACGTGTGCCAGGAGAATGGAGTGTGGCACGTCATTGGAAAGAGGCCAAGAAGGGAAGATAGGAGATGGGAGTGGCACGAAAGGATTGGAGCTAATTTGCGAAAGACTGTTGAAGAAAAGGTGGATGGGCGAATGGCAGTGGGTTTTCGGAGTCTGGTGGTGTGGAGAAAGAAAAAATAGGGGCCGGCAGAGTGGGAGAGACAGGAGGTAAGGGGATTGGACGCAACCGACCTGTAAGAAAGGTGAGGAAGGGCAATGTTGTCAAAATAGGTACACTGAACATTGTGACATTAAATGGAAAAATTGAAGAGATAATAGACATGATGGAAGAAAGAAAAATAGAGTTATTGGGTATGAGTGAAACAAAATGGAAGGGAGTGGGGGAGAAAGAGTGCAGAGGAGGATATAAACTATTCTGGTCAGGGGGGGCTGAAGGGAGGAATGGAGTGGGGTTTGTGGTAAGCCCGAAACTGAGAGGTCTAATTGTCGGGGTGGAAAACCATAGTGAAAGAAGCATCAAAGCTAGCCTGTTAATGAAGAACAAGGTGAAGGTTGACATAATACAAGTATATGCGCCACAGACAGGACGGCCAGCAGCGGAGAAGGAGATCTTCATCCAGGAACTGGAGAACAACATCACATCCAATACCATAATAGTGATGGGGGATTTTAACGCACACATTGGGGAGGACAGGACAGGAGTTGAAGGGGTCATGGGGCACCATGGATGGGGAAAGAGGAATGTAGAGGGAGAGAAGATGTTAGAAATGTGCGGAAGAAACGGGCTGCAGGTAGGAAACAGTATGTTTCATAAGGAAAAAAGAAAGAAGATTACGCGATATGGACACGGCGAAGAGGCTACCGAATCCGTTATCGATTACATATGTGTGGGGAAGGAATTAAGGAGATTCTTGGAGGATGTTGAGGTTATCCCTTCAGTGGCCCTAGATAGCGATCATAGGCTGCTAGTTGGAAAATTTAGCGTCAAGAAGGACCACGCCGCCAAGAGAAGAAGTAAAAAGAATGGCAGAATCAAAGTGTGGAAACTGCAATCCCATACAGTACGACAGGAGTTCAGAGAGAAGATTGCAAGCAGTGAGAGAATAGGGGAAGTGGGACAGGTGGAAGAGGAATGGCAAACATTTAAGAAGGTATTTGTGGAAAGTGCAGAAGAAGTTTGTGGGCGATCAAGTGGGAGAAGCAAGAAGAAGGAAACACCGTGGTGGAATGAAATAGTCCGAGAAGCAGTGCGTCAGAAGAGAACCGCCTGGCAAACGTACGAGGCCGATAGATCTACCCTCAACAAGGCCGAATACCGAAGGTGGAAAATACGAGTAAGAGAGACAGTAGAAGAAGAAAAGAAGAAGTCCATGGAAGAACTTGCTGGTAAACTAGAAACGGATTTTGAAGGCAATAAAAAGATGCTTTATGGCATAATAGAGGAAAAGAGGACAAGAAAAGTTGGACAGGCATGCATGGTGGATGCTTGCGGAGGATTGATCAATGACCCAGTAGAAGTACAGGCACTGTGGAAAGAGTACTTCAAGGAACTACTGAATGTTGATGGAGTGGCACTACCAGAAAGTAGTGGAATACTACAGAGTGAGAACGAGGAAGAGGAGAAGTGTGCTTTGAGAGAGGGAGAAGTGGAGAAAGCGCTAAACGAGATGAAGAATGGTCGATCACCCGGAATAGATGAGATAACAGTGGAGATGGTAAGAGCTGCTGGGGAAATAGGAAAAAGATGGTTGTTTCGAGTAATGAGTGCGGCATGGAAACAGAGGACCATACCGGACGATTGGAGAAAGGGAGTGATTGTACCAATCTACAAAAAGGGTGACAGGAAGAAGTGCAGCAACTACAGGGGAATTACTTTGATGTGTCAATGTGCCAAAGTATTCGAAAAAGTGGTGGAATTTAGACTGAAAGAAGTAGTAGAGGAAAAGCTCAGGGAGGAACAATATGGGTTCAGGCCAGGCAGATCAACCATTGATCCAATATTCACTATCCGACAAGTCATGGAGAGAAAGTGGGAGAGTGGAGAAAAACTGTACATGGTTTTTCTAGACTTGGAAAAGGCCTACGATCGTCTACCAAGGAAGAAAGTATGGGAATGTCTGAAGCGGAAGGGGGTGGGATTGGGTCTGATTGAGAGAATCAAGAGCACATATGAGAAGAACGAGAGCTGTGTACAAACAGTGGAGGGGAAGACAGGATGGTTTGAGGTGAAGGAAGGACTTCGACAGGGCAGCGTTCTTTCCCCAACACTATTTGTCATTGTCATGGACGAGCTGCTGAGAAAAGTAGAACCAAGCGAAGACCAGGAGACGAATACACTGGTATATGCAGATGATATCGTAGTGTGGGGAGAAACCAGCGAATGTGTTCAAGAAAAGATTGATAGATGGAGCCAGATGACTGAAGAATACGGTATGCGAATAAGTCAGGAAAAGAGTGAGACACTAGTAATGGAGAGGAAGGCAACAAGAAATGTGAAGATCAGGCTACGGGGCTTGGAACTGGCGGAGAGAGGAGAGTTTAAGTATCTGGGGAGCTGGCTAACTAAGGATGGAAAAATAGGAAGAGAGATAACATCAAGAGTGCAACAGGCTAACACATTTTTCCAGTTAGTCAGGAAACTTCTTTGGAATGAGCAGTTCCCCCAGAAATGCAAGATACTCCTTTTCAAAAGCTATTTCCTGCCAATACTCACCTACGGTTCCGTAACGTGGGCGATCGGAGGAAAGGAGGAGAGCCAGTTGCAGGCAGCAGAAATGAAGTTTTTACGAAGCATACAAGGAGTAACTAAGATGGACAAGATCAGGAGTGAAAAGATTAGAGGAGACTTGAAGGTAGAGAGGTTGGCATTTAAAATGGGGAGAGAGCGGCTACGGTGGTTTGGCCACATGAAGAGAATGCAGAGGGAGAGAATACCGCGTCGGGAGTTCGAAGCTGCGAGAAGTGATAAAAGGAGAGTGGGAAGACCGAGGGAAAAGTGGAGAGAGCTGGTAGCAGAAGATGTACAAGAGAGACTGGAGAAGTGGGAAGAAGTGGAAGAAGGAAGGTGGTGGGAAGACAGGAAGAAGTGGAAAAAACTGGTAGAGAAGAAGAACGAAGAGGAAGAGCCAAGCCTGGCCAGCTAGCTTAGGAGTCCGGGCCCTAGTAAATGGTGGCCTCGCCACCCCCCGACCCAACTCTTGGAACCGGGAGGAAGATTATTATTATTATAGGTAAAGTAAAGGTTATATGGAAGATCAGGCCCAATGTCTGAATATCGCCTGTTTGTATTGTATTGTACCTATAATTTCAATGCAAATAAAGACACATAATAATATACAACCGTAATTTAGAATTTTTAGAATAATAGGGAAACATCTTTCAATTACATATTATACATATACCTACTGTAAAATATTATCTATTAGAATATGTACGTACGCGATAAAACTTGTTGCCTATGTTTTCTATAAATACACAATAGTTAGTTATCTTCGTAATATTGTTTCGTGGTCAACATAATTAAGTCTCATGCGTTAAACCTTCTCATCATGAAATACATTTCTATTAATCCACATTTTATAACAAAACATTTCACAAAGTACATAGTCACATTGAATTTCTATTAAAAATTTTTACTTTATACACTTGACACTTCAAAAATATATAATAGTGTTCCAAAGACAGTTCGTAATTATTTGACAACGTTTCATGATTTCCTTCAGTCAAGATCAAATTATGAAAAGATACCCTTCTAATATCACCATATTAACAGTGCTATAAGAATATGTATGAGCCCACTTCCAATTGTTATTTAATTCTTCCACCCTTATATTACTTATCTATTACAGCATGAAATCTTTCTACTATCGCCATTGACAAAACTATAAAATAGCCATTACTAAAAGTAGCTTGATTCATAGTTTCTGGCTCTAATAGAAAGAGGAAAATGTACCTACTTTAAATTTCTTTCCACTTTTAGTATTGAATGAGGTCTTTAAAAAAACGATGCGCCAAGTCCTTTTGTAAAGTATTTCTCGGTGTTTATTCTTTTATTTCAAAAATACGATTAAATATTTGGAAATGTCATTGACTTGGCTCCTTTTTTGATATCACTCCTTTTCGGGGTTGAATTTTTTTAAAGTAAAGAGACTTGGCTGCCTTTTTTACACGGAGTGTTTTTTTCTGGTTCCATTTAATACAAATAATAGATACAATGTAAATGTGTTTAATTATTAAATACAAATTCACTACCTAGTAGTTTTGACTGTAGACAATGTATAACAAACATAAAAGTACGAGTATCCTAAATTTAAAACTGTTTTCATTAATATTTCATAATTCATTCATTTGTATGGAATTGACTATTATTAAAATATTCACAATATTATTGTTATACGGGCAACAAATTCCGTAAGTGTAAAATTTCGTGATTTCATACAAACTTATATCATTTTATCATCAAACTACTAAAATGATCATATCGATGGTTAAGTCGCAATACCTTATGTCAATAAATCATGATTTTTCAGTAGAGGACAAAAACCTGTTTAAAAATTGAAGTTAATTGTAAAAATGAAATGAAGATCCAACATAATATTTGTTTGTGACGTTGATCATAATTAGCTGAGAAATTTTGACTTGACTTAACTAGATTCATTGTAAATCGACTTGTTAGGTATTGCCACAATGGGCTTCCACGCTGCCATTTGCTCTCACTAGGAGCGCTAGGAATAATTGTTCCTTTTACCTTCCACGCATGCGTCTGTACCGGTCTGTACAAAATGACAGCTAGATGAAAGCTCACTTTTAACTTCTTGTATTTAAAATATAATGCCAAACTGTTGTGTTCGGAGTGAAGGTAATTGTTTTAAAATGTAATAATATACTTGTTAAGGAGGGATCTCCGAATTGTACTTATGTATAGAAATCGTTCAAATTTCGCATATAAATAGATGTTTATGTTCTGCATCATAATATGGCGAGAAAAAGTGGTCAACGTGAACTAATTTTCGAGATATATCACTTCAAAGTTACAGTTTTTTCCTCAGTTTAACATTGCGACCATACGGAAAAAGTCATGCTGATAATTTTAAAAGCGTATTTGGCTGCTTTCCCACCTATAGAATTTTTTGAAAAACTACTATAGCGTGTATCAAATGCAATATTTTATTATAATTTTTTTAAATGTATACCTTCGTGGACGTTTTACCGAGCTATGAGGGTTTTACTGCATTATTTTTACGTTTTTTCATCTCAAAAGTGCAGTTTTACATGTAAAAGTGTGTTGCCATGGTAAAACGGCCTTCTAGAAATTCGAAGTTCTTTGCAAATTTGTAGAAATTTTCAGAAGACCGTGATTATATCACTTATCCCTCCTTAAATGAAGAAATAGTTTCAATTACTTACGTTAATTACTGGAAGATCACTTTATGTTAAACAACTTCTTTTGTTTTCAATTCAGACAAAGTAGCAAACTGTCAATAAACATTTGACTGTTGCCATAGCAACCAGGTATGATTGTCGGTGGCGCGCTCTATTCTAGCTTGGAGTTTGGAAGCCCATTAATTTTTCTGAAATTTTGACATACAAGTTCACGTGTAATATTTTCCTTGTTCGGTTGTATTTATGAATAATGATGTATGTTTGTATGATAATCTCTCATGATGCCTTCAACAAGTAAACTGCTCGCAAGTGAAGGGGAATGATTCTCTTGCTGGGAAGTCAATTAGTCCTCCGTCGCTTGAATGCAATAACACGTTGTCACCTAAGCTCCTGTAGATGGGGTATCCAGGAGTCCACCTGGAGAAGCCCGTTGCTGAGAGCGCCTCTCCTGTAGGAACACAACACGGTCACAATCTCAACTCATTCTCAACAGAATACAAACAACGTCCAATGTTCACACTTTCATCGCTGTCGTGACAGGTTTCAGTGGACTGTATCTTATAGTGAAAGGGAAAATTGATGTTTAAAAGTATTTATTGAGAGAAAATGTACAACATGTCAATCAAAGATTTATAACATAGACAAGTGTAAGCAAAAGAAAGAAAAATGAAATATTGAAGTGAAAAATTAACTATTTTCTTATCTCCCTGGGCGCCGTATAAAATTAAATTTAAAAAATGTGCCAAGAGATAACCCTAAGTTTGTCTTTCATCTAATCATGATTTAAATTTGAGATCAATTGGTTTACGGGTTTGGTCTCCAATCGTATCGCAAATTTCATAGTTTTGCGTGGTTTTGTTGAATAACCGGCGCCTAATTAACGATGCAATAAGCAAAAATGAATAAGTGCTACCTACTAATATACAATCAGACTGATCATGTGAACATCCTGTAAAAGTTACACTCACTTATGAAACAATTTTTCTCTCTCAATTTTCTAAAACGGCCGAGCGCTTGTACCACCTTAATGTACGAGATTTGCAATAATATCTTGCAGTTTTACTTAACCTTGTCAGGTTGACTCACCGAATATGGTTTTGTATTCGTTCTGCGTTGTATTTGATTCAACCAACCCCAGCCAGGAGTAGTTGCTGTCTCTCCTCATGATCTTAACAATGGCTTCAGATTCATCCTCGCTGTTCAGTATCAGTAAGTGGGTCCCTTCCTCTTCACAGATTGTCTTCGCTTCTGTCCATGTTGCTCCTTCAGTGTGATATTTGTAACATCCCAGGGATGGGATATGTTCGTATCCACGTAGGAGGCCAGGGGGTGGGGGCGTTGTGGCGGATGGCGCAGGAGGGGGGGATGTGGAATAGGAAGGTGTAGGATAAGTGGAATAGGAAGGTGTACGATATGTGGAATAGGAAGGCGTTGTGGCAGGACGGCTAGGACAGGAAGGTGTCGGACAGCTAGGACATTGAGGCGCAAGAATGCTATGATGGGACGGGGCGGGCCAGCTAGGGCAGAAAGTTACGGGGCAGCTTGGGCATCGAGGCGCCGGACAGCCAGCATGGGACGGCGTTGAACCTTGAAATGATAATTCAGTACAGTGAATGTTCCAGCAGGGCGATTGTATAACTTTCTTAGCCGAGATAATGGATCGTTATCTATGCCAATTGATGAAAGTAAACTATTAATATCATTTGTTAATCATTTGAATTGTGCAAAAGCTACGAGGATATGAAATATAATTACAAAGATACTCCTTTTCAAAAGCTATTTCCTGCCAATACTCACCTATGGTTCCGTAACGTGGGCGATTGGAGGAAAGGAGGAGAGCCAGTTGCAGGCAGCAGAAATGAAATTTTTACGAAGCATACAAGGAGTAACTAAGATGGACAAGATCAGGAGTGAAAAGATTAGAGGAGACTTGAAGGTAGAGAGGTTGGCATTTAAAATGGGGAGAGAGCGGCTACGGTGGTTTGGCCACATGAAGAGAATGCAGAGGGAGAGAATACCGCGTCGGGAGTTCGAAGCTGCGAGAAGTGATAAAAGGAGAGTTGGAAGACCGAGGGAAAAGTGGAGAGAGCTGGTAGCAGAAGATGTACAAGAGAGACTGGAGAAGTGGGAAGAAGTGGAAGAAGGAAGGTGGTGGGAAGACAGGAAGAAGTGGAAAAAACTGGTAGAGAAGAAGAACGAAGAGGAAGAGCCAAGCCTGGCCAGCTAGCTTAGGAGTCCGGGCCCTAGTAATGGTGGCTTCGCCACCCCCCGACCCAACTCTTGGAACCGGGAGGAAGATTATTATTATTACCCCAGGAAGTCGACTGAATTGAATTGAATTGCACTTTGAATTGCTTTACCTTCTGATAGGCTAAATTACTTTCATCAATTGGTATCGATAACGATCCATTATCTCGGCTAAGAAGTTATACAATCGCACTGCAGGCATGGTTCGGACTCATAAGCTTCCTTGAGCCAAGAGACTGCATTTATAATTAATTATTGGACTCCCTCGTGAAATTGAAATAGTGGAATAGTTAAAAGTGACTTTACAAATAAGGCTTTAAGTGGTGCCTACATTGTTGGATAAGCAACATATTTGTACACTTTTAAATTAAAAATTTATAATATATTCCATCGGAGAGGAAGGTATGCCATTTTCATTCAAATTGATTTAGGTGACACATTATATGAGAAACTCATCCAGGACTTACTTGGTATCGATATTGTGACATCCCCGGAGTTCTGTCCGTTGCAGCTGGCTGTTGCTGTGACCTCTATCTGACACGACCCGGTGGCGTCATTACCCGGGCTCATCTGTAACAATAGTCACTGCCACTTAGAAACTGTGCTGTGTTGTGTCCGAGCCAAATCCCAATCACTTGCGTTACAAATACCATTTTTACTTTTGCCAAGTGTAGGTACACTCAAACCAATAAAAATCGGTACTCGAAAAGAAAAGGATTGGCTGATTAAGGTTTGATGGAATGATACAATTTATTTCATCCAATTATGAGCCGAATTTTACAAATATAAATGCGATTTCAATCTATTTTTACTTGGGAATTATTTGGACAAGTCAAAAATATGATAATTGTAAAATGATCTACTAAATAATCAATAAACGGGCAATAAACCTTTGTTGCCACGACCAATCTTCAATGGATCGAAATCGACCCTTGTTTTATTGGTACAAGAAAGTGTCAAGACAACAATGACAGGAGAATGACGGAGGCAGAGGAAACTTCTTAATGCAGGCGACTTTATCCCAGTTTTAAAGCAACAAAACAGAAATAACATTAATATAGGTATTCACTTACCCCTGTTTGATGTCCCGGCTGATTTTGAGGCAGAGTAAATATCAATGAGGTGCCGCTCTGCACCTCAACACTGGCCTGGGTGTGAACCTGGCACGCTAAGAACACGATTGCGAACAGACACTTGTAAGCCATGGTGTGAGATTGTGCAGCTGGAATCAAACCTGGGGCTTATATATCAACACAGCAAGGTTGCATTGTGACCTGCAATACACTTTCAAAATATAAATATGCACACAGGAAGTCCTGCTTTTAAATTCAGTCTATGAGTTGCCAAATTTTAACCGTGAGTGATTTAAATTTTTATAATTTAGATGAATATTGAAACGCATTGTTGTTATGTGAATCCACTTGTCTTATATTTAAATGTATAATTCCCAAAATTCACTTCAGTGTAAATTAAACAGAATGTTTCCTTACTAAATACTGCTAAATACAACTCATTTCCAAGGTCTCACAAGACATCTTTATAAAAAGTACAAGCCACAGACACCTAGATCATACGACAAGAGTCAAGACGCTTCAATGGCAATGGAATCATCGGCAAGGAAGGAACCTCCATGTGGTGCCCTTTGGTAACAGCAACTTATCGAATTTCGAGTTCTGCTGGCTAATCTTTCCACCCCAGAAACACATACATACATATATCAAGTTATGACAAGATTTGGAAATCGGCCCTTATCAGAGCCCACCCTGACAATGGTTACAATCAACATAGAGTTTTTTTTAATTGTTATGAGAGTGAAAACTGTATGTTTGTGTTTCTGATACGAATAATAATAATAATAGTGATGGATAAAGATGGGTCAAGTCAAAACGTATTATTGTTATAATATTAAACAATATGATGATACAAACTGTAAATGATTGGTTTGTTGAACCCAAATAAATTACAATATATAATATACCTGGTAATCACACGTTGCATTCAAAAGCACTCGGTGCTTCAAAATGACTGTGAATTAATATTTGTGTGAAAGTAGCTGCTGTACAGATCTTGAAACTGATGTGTCAAAGAATTTAAATTTAAAATACATTTCAAAAATGTATCAAATCGAGAAAGATGGCCACAAATTTCAATAACGTTCTTATTGTTTTACGTAATTTCTACGAAAACAACCAAATTACAAAAAAGAATTCCTAACTATCTCAAGAATACTGCCGTACCAACCATAAAGCACTAAGTGACATATTTGAAAATATGAAGATTTTGAAAGAGTTGGAAGCAGGGTCACGATATTTATTATTATTATTGGTATCGTTGGCATTGGCAGATCATTTCCTATCCATTGTGCTCGTTAAGAAAGCCCTAAGTCAACTTTCAATGGGTCAAAACATGGTTTGAAGTTGTGGGCGTTATCGAAAAATGCCATCAGTACACAGGTAAAAAGCACCCAAACGACTAATACTATAGAGTTACTATGGGTAGATGGGGCTTTTGTAAACGAGTACCGACACCAGAAACATCAGGTCGATGCATTTTGACCAAGCATCTAACATTGAAACGGTCTATAACAATACTCCAGTAAAAGCCTTAAGTGCCAAAAAAAATGGGCTAAGGGATGAAAATACCCTATTTTTTTCGTCATATTCAGATAAAGCACAAAATTTCATGTCACCTAGCACTTTAAAAAAATATTAAAAGTTAATTTTAAGGCATGGCAGAGATTGAAACACGTTTTGTCAATTTTTTCGGAAAAAGGTTTGTGTCACTTGAGTGCTTTATGGTTGATAGGGCAGAATAGGTACCCTGGGGCCGAGCCTCACAACAATACGCAAGTCCGGACCTTGCAGGACAGAAATATTTTAGAGTTTTACCGTTGGATTTAGTGTTTTTTGAACTAGGTTTAAATTGAATCTTATCCGATTTTATTATCTCAATAACTTTAAATTAGTAGTTATTGTGAATATTCATTTAAAAGTAGTTTGAATTTCATAAATTTTAGAAGTGTATAGTTTTTTTAAAGCTATAGTTGTTAGTTAAATTTTGTATTTTGATAATTGTGAAATTATTGGCTAGTTTGCACATTATTATTTGTCACAGATATTTCGAGGCTTCCGTCCTTGATATACCCATACTCAACCCAATTTGTAATAAAATTTTATAGCTATTATTTTTCTAAAACTTTGATTTTTGTTACGGAACAGGTTTAACTCATTGTTAAGAGGGCTTGGTAGTGAGCGTGGCCTTGACGAGTTTTTTAACCGATTTTTATTAATATCTTTTTCCAGTGTAATTGTTAACAAAATAGGGCTATGGACGTGAATTCAGAACAGTTCAATGAAAATAATTTCATAGTTTGGAATAATTTATTAGTTTTATTGTGTCCATCAGGTGTTTAGAACCCGAAAATTACTAAATTTTCGGGTTCTAAACACCTGTTGGACACAATATAACTTATAGCTTATTCCAAACTATGAAATTATTTTCATTGAACTGTTCTGAATTCACGTCCATAGCCCTATTTTGTTAACAATTACACTGGAAAAAGATATTGATAATAATCGATTAAAAAACTCTTCAAGGTCAAACTCACTACCAAGCCGTCTTAAAGCTCTGAACTTGTATTCCGGAAGCCCGGGTTCGATTCCGCGGCCGTCCTTCCTGACTGAGGTTTTGTCGTGGTATTCCCTCAGTCGAGAGGCACATGCTGGGAAAGTACCCTACTAATAGGCCACTACTGCCTCCTTCCCACATCACCCAATCATCATCATAATTAGGGGTGTTCAACGATTATTTTATTTAAATCGATTATTAATTCGATTTTCCTAATTTAAATCGATTAATAATCGAATTAAATCGTATTGATATCATCATGTTTAGAGTGGTCATCATATTATCATCTTTTACGGCAAAATTAACCTCAACAATGAAATGTGTCCGGGAAGTCAGTCATTTTTACTTCAAAGAAGCTGTAATGTGCCGTAATTCATTTAATCATCACTGATAAATGGTAATGCGAATTAGAAACACACACTGAAACTTGAGAAAATACACACACACACATAAATGTATCACTAAAATATTACGCACACAAAGAAAAATGTTGACAGAATGAAGGCAGCCATTTCAGATGTTGTTAAGTGGAACCATTTTCAAGGCAGCAAATTCAAATTGATGTAATTCGATTATTTGTACTAACATCGATTAATCGTTTTGAATGTCATAATCGATTAATCGATTCGATTAAATCGTAATCGTGAACATGCCTAATCATAATCATTCATCCGTTGCCATTAGCCTCGCTGCAGAACAGTGCGATGTTAAACCCAAATTAAAAAAAATATTCTTTCTGAACCTAGGATTTATGAAACATGATTTTTTTACAGTGATTAAGTTAATATTGTTGGAATTCTGTTAATTTCCCATTTATTTTGCAGATAAACACTGCTTTCACTGTTCTTTTGGAAAGTTGACATTATTTAGTTATTTTTTATTTTTATTGACAGATTCGGGTAATAATATATATTCAATAATTTGCAAACATAGGTATTGCTAAAAACAACCACATTCTAACATTTATTTCGTGATCTCCATATAATCTGGTCTCTACTAACGTAACTAATGTCTGTACCAGGTATTGCAGACGAGCTTGCTGCCGCCGGCATCCACTGCTTCGGTCCGAGCAAGATGGCCGCCAGGATAGAGTCGGACAAGGGATGGGCCAAGGGCTTCTTCGACCGACACGGCATCCCGACTGCGCGCTGGGCTGCGTTCCAGGCAGGGGCGGCCGACGACGCCAAACACTTCGTCCGCAGGTGCGTCCTTCGTTATGTCTCTGTGCTTGTTTCCATTTAGTCAGATTATTTGTCATTATAAATAGGTACCTGCATCATTTTGTTCGAGCTAATAATATACTCCACAGTTATTAGCTTATAGATAATTATTATTATAAAGTCAATAATTTTAGACTTTCACATTTTCTTTATAAGTTAGAAGTGGAAGAAGAAGAGGAGGAAGAAGAGGAGGAAACGCCAGGCGTGGCCAGCCGGTTTCCAGGAGTCCTGCGGCTCTAGTGTTGGTGGGAACACCCACCCCCTGACCCATTGAATTGGAACCAGGGATGGATTATTATTATTGTTTATATTTACCCACCTGCTTACAATTGTTTTTAGATTTGAGTGCTATCTAAATATATTTCTTACTGATTAGACTTTCATCAAATAATTAATATCTTATTATTGATAATATTGAGATCATTAGACAATTAGTCAATTTGTGTAATGTTTTTCTCCTATGTTTTGTTTTGTCAGGTCTTGGTGAAGAACGGAAGAAATATTGTGCTAAGATTATAATACCTTGTTTAAAAAGTTTTTAATTTACTTCTGATTAAATCAAAATTAACATTCTGAGACGTACACATACTTTTCATACCATTCAATATTACGTTTTCTCTAAACCTGTTGATTGTTTAGTTCCAGTTTCCCTGCGCTGGTTGTGAAAGCTAGCGGTCTGGCTGCTGGTAAAGGCGTCGTCGTGGCGAGTGACAAGGACGAGGCTTGCGATGCGATAGACTCAATCCTCGTGGATCGCAAGTTCGGAGCAGCTGGCAACACTGTCGTGGTCGAGGAACTGCTGGAGGGGGAGGAAGTGTCGGTGAGTTGGCAACATTGCTGAGCTCTTTAAATGGCTTGACATTGCAGAGTTTTTTAATCGATTTTTATCAATTTCTTTTATCAATGTAATTGTTAATAATGTAAAGTGTCAAACGCTTCTTCAGAACTGTTTAATGAAAGTAATTTCATAGTTTGTAATGGTGTAGTATTAGTGTTATTTTGTCCTAGGTACACTTGGCCAAACAAAACTTGAACGTTCAATAAATCTGATAGGCTGAAAAATTTTAGATCGCACCATCAGAAGTCAGTCTAAGCGATCTCATTGTCTCACTCTAGTAGGTGACCTCACATTTCAATGATAATAACAAGCTTTGATTGGTTATGGGCCATGACCAGCAGTCATTCAAATTTGGTCAACGTTCAAGTTTTGTTTGGCCGAGTGTACATACATATCGTGCCATATTTTTACTAATTTTCAGGCACTACCGTACATTACGTACAACAATATAATAATAATCCTTTCCAAAATATTGAATTCACTTTCATTGAACAGTTCTGAATACGCATCTTACTCTTAATACACAGACATACGGTCAAGTAAAAGCAGAGAGCGGCTCTCTCATTGGCTGACAGCTGTCACATGACCTACTTGCCTCTGTTATTCTGTCATAATTGAAAAAGCAGTGACAGTGTGTCCTGTGTTGAAGCAAATTGCTCAGGAGGTTGTATTTCAACACTACTGGTCTTCTGGTCTTGAAATCTACGTAATTGGAAATAAACCAAAATAAAATGGGATTTTTCCATAATTGTAGTGTTACATTTTAAGATTTTTAACCAATTTGTTGATGTTTTGCAGATTTGTAATTATGAGACATGAAATGGAAAGTTGATATGTCATCTTTAACTTGAAATCTTTGTTATTTTTCATGCTTTGTGCATCTAAATCCTACTTCTCCAACGTCACCTAACCACGAAGGATCTAGCGTAATGTCAGTCATGTTTCATGTTCAGATGCTTGCGTTCTGTGACGGCGTCAACGTGCTGGCCATGTTGCCAGCGCAGGACCACAAGCGCCACTTAGACGGGGACCGAGGTGGCAACACTGGCGGCATGGGCGCGTACTGTCCGTGCCCTCTGCTCACGCAGCGCCAGGTCGAGCAGGTCACCAAGGACGTCCTGCAGAAGACGGTGGATGGACTCCGAGAGGAAGGACATCCGTTCATCGGTAACACAATACTTGTTATGGCCTAGCCTAACAACAGAAATCAAGAGGGCTTAGGAAAGAAAAAACAAATTTGTATTATTAGTAGAAGATTCATTGTTGGGAGAAGCTGGATGGTTGTAAGAGTTTGGGATTTGTGTGAATTGAAGTAAATATATTTAAACTAGGAAAACGCTCTGTGAAACGCGTTGATGAGCGAGCACGGATACACGCAACACCTCGAACCGAAATTATGTCTATCGAATGTCATTAAAAGCCAACAATTCTTTAGTTTCGTCACAGACTTGTATAACAATCACCAAAATCTCCAAAAATATTGGTGCCAATCCTTGCTAAGTTTTAAGTTGATCGATTAAACCTTTATGATTGAACGGTTCCTTGTTAATTTTCGAAAATCACAGGATCTCGTTCAAAAAATATACCTGGGACCACCCATATGATATGATATGTAGTGTGTACACAATATCAGATCAATCTGTTGAACGGTCATTATTAGTTTCATATCGTTTAAAACTTTCTGCTCTAACTACCTTGCCTTGAACTGTAGATTCGAAGTCGCCGTGAATTTGACAGCCAACACGCAAAATGTCCCTAAAATGACAAAAACTTTTGAAAATAACGACAGATTAGAGTGAAAATTGGCAAAAATACCATAAATGTTGGTACCAATGACCATGCGAAGTTTTTATTTGGTCGGTCAAACGGTTCCAGTTTAAATTTCAAAAATCACAGGAAAAATGGTTTCAAATTTGAACCAATTGGAGGATTTGGCTGAAATTTTTTTTGATTGGGTACAATGTTGGTTGCAATGACTTTGCTAAATTTCAAATTGATCGAACCAACCAATCGAAAGATAATTTTTATAAAATTTGAACCAATCACAGGATCTCGTTCAGAAAAGATCCCAGGGATCGCATAGATTACGTTAGTATGTGTACAAAATTTCAGATCGATTGGTTGTGCGGTTTGACCTGGGCAGTGCAGGCAAAAAAAAACAAACAAAAAACAAACAAACAAAAAAAAAAAAAAAACACACAGAGAAAGTGCCATAAGAGTACCGTGGTGACGCTCGCTACGCTCGCTCAATGAGTTAATTAACTGTTTCTCACTATTATTTTATATATACAGTAAACCCTCGTTATTACGAACTTCAATAATTCGAATTTAGGGGTAAATTCGAACTAGGTGCATGGTCCCAGTGGACAGGATAGGTTTTTACATGTTAAATCATTTTTATAAATCGAATTTTAGGTTAATTCGAAATTCGAACTGAATTTTGGTCTCAGCCCATGTTATTCCTTGCATACAGTTGTTTTAATTCGAACTTTGCAGAAGGATTGATAAAATAATCGCGAACAAACTACGAAAAAACAACACTCAAAACAAAACACAACCTTCAATGGCGGCAAAATGAGATAATCTGGCTTGCGAGGTTGGCCAAACTGCTGTTACAGGTTTGCCAACCCCACTTTTTTGCAATGGTGGGAATATCCACAGGCGGGAATATTCAAACTTCATGAAAATGCACACAATTTTTTTTGCATTAATTATATATTTCAAACTTTTTTAATTCGAACTGGGATTTTTTGGGTCCCTTTGAATTCGAATTAACGAGGGTTTACTGTACTATTATTGTGTGTTGAGGTTTGAGTGATTAATATGTAACTGCACAAGACAACCTCATCATACTGTCATGGGAATTTCATTTGAATTGAACTTTTTTAAATCTCCTTTTTAGTTTTGGAGGGAACGTTACCAGATTAATGGGTTTTTTTCCGCCAGCGGTTTTTCCGTCACCTGAAAATTTGCAATCCAATCTAAACGCTCTCCAGTCAGTTTGTGAACAGAATCCTGTGATATTTTTTAAATTTAAACTGGAACTGTATCACCGATCAACGTCAAATTTTACATGGTCTTCAGGATCAACATTTAAGGTGGCTGTATATTACGTGACTTTTTGACCAAAATGCTACACATTTTCTATTGGAAGGGTTCAGTTCAGCAAATACTTCTCCCTCATCAGATAAGTTAGGACACATCAGTTGGAACTAATCTAGTGCAGAAAAGAACTGCGAAAATAACATATTAGATGATTTTACTTCCTTGCACCTAAATATTCTCAAATCAAGACCTGAAGTTGAAGGAAATTCTACGAGCTGCCAAGAACAGCAAACATTACTCTAATAAAAAGGCACATGCGTCACAAACCTGACGCAATGTCAGAATGTATAACATAACATGCGCTCTTTCTTCATCATTCCAGTGAAATGTTGAGATATTAATTATATCCACTATTATGAATGTAAAGTTTAAACGAACAGCACTTGGTTTTGACAGTCTTCACACGCGTACGGATACACAAAAATTTTATTTTTTTAATTATTAAACCACTGCTAAAATAAATAATATTGACTGCAAATATTGATAAGCTCCAGTATGCAGTGAATTTCCTTCATAAATCACCTTGGATTACTCAACATGATGTAAGGTATGTACTCATAGGTAACTATTTCTTTTGATCGGTTGTAGAGAAATAAAGTCACGTGATATACAGCCACCTTAAGATGTTTTTGTAAATTTTCAGACTGATCTGTCATTAACTTTCTCTTACCAAGGTCTGTAGAGTAAAGACTTACAAACTCATCAAATCACATGCAATACGAAGGCTCTGGCTCTGCTCATCATCGGGGTGCACAGAGCGTTTTCCTAGTTTTAAAAGTCTGTAAGTGTGAAGAGAGAAGACAGCTGTGCGCACTGATTTACCTCATAAAGCGGAATGAATTGAGTTTCTGATTATTATTACTTGTTGATTTCTATTTGATTTGATTGCAGGAGTACTTTACGCTGGTTTAATGCTGACACAAAGCGGACCCAAAGTGTTGGAGTTCAACTGTCGGTTCGGCGACCCTGAGACCCAAGTCATCTTGCCGCTGCTCGCTTCAGACTTGTACACCGTCATGAAGGTAGCGCTTCATTCGAAAACATACATTTGAAGCAGAAGGGTGAAGTCCAATTTGTCGATTTGCTTCGCTCACTTTTGCAATTATGTAATCAATCAGTTCTATCAATGGGCTTCCATGCTGCCATTTGCTCTCATTACGGAGCATTAGCTCCAATTGTACATACTACCTTTGCGCATGTGATTGGGTCCCTTGCACAGTTATGACCACCGCCTACTTGATAAGTGTTGTTGAGTGAAGCACTCAACAACATTTATCATGATCTGATATAGTTTTGTTTTTTAATCTTGTCATTGCCGTTTATAAGTCTACGTAATAATAATGTGATGTGTTATTGGATGTAGTACTTTTTCACACGAAGTCAAGTTGGAACTATGCTAGGTATACCTGGTTATGTAATTACATAATGCATTTAAAAGCGTATGCAAATGGCAGGCGATCTCCCGCCAAGGTTTAAAGTAAAAATTCTACTCTCCCCATCTCTATTTTGATTGGCTATATAAAAGACTCGGTTTCGGTGGCGCACTCTATTCAAAGCTTGAGGGTTGGAAGCACATTGCCATTTGACTGAATGTCATCAAATACAGTTATTTAAGAGGACACTGCGAAATAAAAATGTGCATCCCGACAAAAATTTAAACCCAAATCCTTTAGGTTACCGGCCCTACGCTTCTTTTGCTTCAGGAAAATGTGAAGAATTTTGATAAAACAAGGACTTTTAGTCCTTGAAATGCTTCTATTACTTATGATCTCAAGAAATAGTGCCCATTATATACAGATTCTCTTCCCGTTCCCTTCCCTTAATGTATTGTACGGATACGGCGCGGTGTAATGCAGTGTTGTCACATTGCAGGCGTGCTGCCTGGGCCGGCTGCTAGAGCAACGGCTGCAGTGGAAGTCTGGCATCAGTGCGGTGGGCGTGGTCATGGCCAGCCAGGGATATCCAGACAGCTCTTCCAAGGGCGATGTCATCACAGGTACGACTGAATGAGATACAATTGCTTGGCCGTTGGAGTAATTGAGAATGATGAAACTTTGACGGGATGTTCACATGAGGTTGATCAGTCTGATTGTATATTAGTAGCACTTTTTTATTTTTGCGTCGTGCCTTGTTAATTAGACGCCGGTTATTCAACAAAACCACGCAAAACTATGAAATTTCCGATACAATTGTAGATCAAACCCTTGCACCAATTTCCCTACAATTTTACAAGTGTGTATTTCAAGAATGAACTTGGGGTTGTTACTTTGCACATTTTCAAAATTAGTATTTATAAGCCACCCAGCTACTAGCCCTTAGGGGCAGTTAAAATTTAAAAAAAAATTATTTAAAAATTTAAAACTTTAAAATTTATATTTTTTGTAATTTTTTTAATGTATACTTAATTTTTTAAATGTAGTTTTTACCAAAAATTCAATTCATTATTAATACTAATTACTAATTATCTGAGCCAAAAATTTTAAATTTTCCAAGTAAAAATCCTAAGACCAGTTTTTCAATGCCTAGCAAATTTTTATACAGTCAATTAGGACTATATTGCCATGGCAACAACCAATGGCAATCCTCGAATGACCATTTAAAACTTAACTTCCTACTGGTTTAGCAGTCTATTGAAAGACCGGCCCTAAGTTTATCTTTTATCTAAGTGATTAATAGCTCAAATCATATCGTCAACCCATTTTGTTTCCAATTGTATCCAAATAAAAGTGTCTTCAACGAGCGACAAAATCGCTCTCGCTTGCAGGACCTTACTTCACTGCATCTTGTATTCGTCAGGTTTGTCCTCGCTGGACTCCTCGGTCCTGGTGTTTCACAGCGGAGTGAGCGAAGTGCGGCAACAACTGACGACCAACGGCGGCCGCGTGTTGATCTGCGTTGCGCTGGACGCCGCGCTCCCATTGGCCGCGCTCAGAGCCCGACGAGCGTGCGATAAGGTCAAGTTCAAGGGGGCGCAGTACAGGACCGACATCGCTCACAAGGGCATCGCCAGGTGAGTACAGTTCACTCAGTTTACTACTTGTTTACTAGGTTTACTTCATTGATATATAACACGTGGATTGCGCTTCAAAGCTGGCCAGCGAAGTTAAGTCACCGCCGTACGGATGTAATGTACTGACAACTTCACTGCCTTGTGAAGTAGTCCACATTCCTAAAAGTGTGCGTGATTGGTCAAAGCTTACTAGCCTTATGATTGGTCCATGTCGTAAAGCGACTGTCAGTTGTTTGAAATTTCAACAAAATGCCGACTTTTGCGACATTATATTGCTTTAATAGGAATTATTCAACAGAAATTGGATTACATCAATTAAAGTAAGTTATTTATTTATTTATAAGAGCGAAGAATATATCAGGTCATATTGTGTCGAGTGTAAACTGTCATTAAAGTGCTGAATGTCAATCCCTAACCTCGCATCCGTCTATAACAACATTGTGTTCTCGTAATAGCTACTAAAAACATGTATTTATTTGTATAACCTATAATATTAAAGCAATAATAACACTTCTGCGAACAAAAATGCTAATAAATAGATTCGAAATGTATGTTT
Organism: Leuctra nigra; assembly: GCA_934045905.1. Lineage (NCBI taxonomy): Eukaryota > Metazoa > Arthropoda > Insecta > Plecoptera > Leuctridae > Leuctra > Leuctra nigra. Next base: position 2,238,863 of record OW203770.1, read on the forward strand.
GTTATTAAAATGTCAAAGTTAAGTATGCAACCATTTTAAATTCACCGCCCACTTGTTTTGAAACTCAGTTGATTTAGAAATTATTCTGATCGTGTAGAAGGCTGTTATGGAATGATGACCTTGAAAAGGAACATTTCATCTTCTGTCTTTGTCTCACATCTTCTGTCTCTGTCGCACTATTTCAACTTCACTGCGACCAATGTTAAAGGGGTTCAATGCTCTATCCACCCCAACGAAGTGGAGGTACCTTGAGATCAGTGGTTTACTTACACTAGAATTCTACTAGAAATCGCATAAAATTATTAAAAATTGTTGAGGCTCGTTTATTTATAAATAAATATCGCGACCCTGCTTCCAACTATTGTCGGGTCAGGGGGTGGGATGATCCCACCAATGTTCTAGGGCACTTGTGTTCTCAGAGCCGACTTGCCAAGTCCGACACTCCACACTTCTTCAATCTCTTCTTCCAGTTCTTCAGCCTCCTCTCTTTCCACCAGCTCCCTCCATCTCTCTCTGTCTTCCCACCACTTCTCTGTTGTAATTACTCCCCAACACTCTCCTCTTTCTTCTGCAGCTGCCTCTATTCCGTTGATCCATTTGGTTCTAGGTCTTCCTGCCTTTCTTCTGACACCCATGGCTGCACGCTCTGCCTCTCTACATGGTATCCTCTCTTTTCCCATCCTCTTCATATGTCCGTACCATCTTAGCCTCTCTTTTCCAAGTTTAAATCTAAGAGATTCCACTTCTAGGTCTTTTCTAATCTTTGCACTCCTCACCTTGTCCATCTTTGTCACTCCTGCCACACTTCTCAGGAACTTCATTTCTGCAGCCTGCATCTTCATTTCTTCTTTCCCTCCCATTGGCCAAGTTACTGCTGCATATATTAAGATTGGTACAAAGTAGGTTTTGTACAGTAATATCTTACACCTCTGTGGTACATCTTCATTCCATAGTAGCTTCCTTACACTCTGGTAAAACACTTCTGCTGCTCTCACCCTCCTCTCGATCTCCCTGTCCACCTTTCCATCCTTTGCCAATACACTGCCTAGATATTTAAACTCGTCTTTTTCCGTAAGTTCCTCTCCTCGCATCTGCATCCGGCACCGTGTCTTCTGTTGCCTTTCCATAACCATGGTTTCGCTTTTTTCTCTACTGATTTCTAGTCCATATTTTGCTGTCACTTCTTCCCACCTGTTGAGTTTCTCTTGCAACTCTTCCTCGGTCTCTGCCCACACAAGAACGTCGTCTGCATATATGAGTGTGCGGGTGTCCTCTTGGTCCTCCGGCTCAACCTCTCTCAGCATCTCATCCATTACTACTGTAAATAATGTTGGTGACAATACACTCCCTTGCTTCAGTCCCTCCCTCACTTCGAACCAGTCCGTTTTTCCCACTCCCGTCTGCACGCAACTACTGTTCTTCTTATACATACTTTGAATTCTTTGTATCACTCCACTGTCCACACCCTTCTTCTCTAGGCACCGCCACACTTCTTCTCTTGGCATTCTGTCGTACGCCTTTACCAGGTCCAGAAATATCATTCTCATCCCGTTCATTTTCTCCCATCGGTCTTCCATGATTTGTCTCACTGCAAAGATGAGGTCAATCGTTGACCGTCCTCTTCTAAAACCGTATTGTTCTTCTCTTAGTTTACTCTCAATACTCTCAGCCACCCTCCTTTCGATGATCTTTTCATACAATTTAGCTGTTTGGCACATCAAAGTTACTCCCCTGTAGTTGCAGCATCGCTTTCTGTCCCCTTTCTTAAAGATAGGAATAAGTATTCCCTTCCCCCAATCTTCTGGGACATCACACTGGGTCCATGCTGCTTGAATTACCCGGCAGAGCCACTCAATTCCCTTCTGCCCTGACGCTTTCAGCATCTCGACACTGACTTCGTCCATTCCTGGGGCTTTTCCATTCTTCATCTTCTTTAGCATTTCTTTCACTTCCATCTGTCCTGGTATTTCACCCGCAACCCCCTCGCTTTCCTCTGCCATTCTTCGGTTTGTCTCTCTGTCTTTCCTTTGTACTGCCTCTCCCTGAAGTAGCTCCTTAAAGTACTCTTTCCACATTGTTTTTATCTCCTCCGGTCTGTTTGTGAAACCACCATCCTCCTTCTTCATTATGGTTTGAGTCTCCCCCGTATGTCGTTTCGCCTTGATTAGACTGTACAGCAGTCTCTTATTTCCATCAAAGTCTGTCTCCAACCTGTTTGCAAACTCTTGCATTGATATTTTCTTCTCCTCCTCTACTATCATCTTTACAATTCTCTTGCTTTCCCCGTAGTCCCTGATGTTTTCTTCCGTATGGGACTCTTCCTTCCTTCTCCATGCCTCCTTTTTCCTCCTCACTGCCTCTCTCACCCTTTCATTCCACCATGGTGTTTCTTTCCTTCTCTTTTTTCCTCCAGCTCTCCCACAGGTCTTTTCAGCTATGTCCACTAGAGCTGCTTTAAATGCACACCATTCTTCATCCACTCCACCTAATGCTCCCTCTGGTGCCCTCTCTGCTATCTCTCTTCTGAACTCTTCCCTGACTTCTTTCTGTTGCAACTTCCATACCTTTATCCTGGGTGCTTTGACTTCCGTTACGGTCCTCTTTCGTCGCTCTATTTCTACCTTTGCCACCAGCAATCGATGGTCGCTGCCTAGTGCGACTGATGGTAGCACTTCCACATCTCTCACCAGTCTCCCCATATCTCTGCTGACACATATGTAGTCTATAACTGATTCCCATCTCTGATTATCAGCTCCATATCCATATCTCGTTATCTTCTGAGCTCTTCTTTTCATAAACCATGTGTTTGTGATTTTCAATGAGGTTCTTGCACACCACTCTAACATCTTCACTCCTTCAGTGTTTCTTTTACCCCAGCCATGTGGTCCCATTACCTCTTCGCAGTCCTTCCGCTCCTCTCCTATCATGGCATTAAAATCCCCCATCACCCATACCTCCTTTGCTTGCACCATCTCATCTAGTTCAACCCAGAAAATGTCTTTTTCTTCGGTAGATCTTCCAGACTGAGGTGCATACACCTGTATCAGGTGCCGCACGCTGCTTCCTATTACGATACTGATTCCGATCATCCTGTCATTCACGGCATTTACATCCAGGATGTCACCAGCGTAACAGGGGCTTACCACAAAACCCACTCCATTTCTTCCCTCTTCCCCTCCCGACCATATCAACTTGTAGTCCCCTCTGAGCCTCTTCTCCCCCTTTCCCCTCCACTTTGTTTCACTTAGCCCCAGCAGGTCTATCTTTCTCTCCTCCATCATGTCCACTATCTCTTCCAATTTCCCTGTTAGTGTACCTATATTGAGTGTCCCCACTTGCATTGTTTCTCCTTTACAACACTTGTGTCTTTTCATTAAGTTCCGTCCTCTTGCGCTATTGCTTCTGGTACCATTATTTACACAGTTCTCTTCATTGCTTGTCTCCATAGAAACCCGTCTTGCCCTTGCTACCTCACTCCGTTCCACACCCACCTTGTCCGAAAACCCGTTTCTCTCTTATTAACACTCCGCACTGATTTTCCTCCAAGTCCCCAGCACTCTCGCAACACTCTCCCTGCCTCGTACTCCCATTTTATAATGTCTTTCATGTACCCTGGTACGAAGGGTACATTTAGAAACTCCCCGGCTTCTGTTGCCACCACTTGTTGCAGCCTCTCATTTAGGCAACCACCTGCCACACTCTCTAGGCTGCACACTACCACCCTGGTTTCTCGTCCATATGCTGTTTTCGTTTCCGCCACTAGGTCACCAATGTCTTTCATTATTTCCTCTTTGTTCCTTCTCTCTCGTACTTCCTTGTTCCCCACTTTCAACATAATGGTGGCATTCTCGGTGTTCTTGCCATAATATCCTTCTTTCATCCTTCTTGACATTTCAACTATTCTAATTCCTCGGTCTGTTTTGGCTCTGTTTCCATTTCCCTTGCAAAACTCTCCGGCTTGCCTTCCCCTCACATCTCCCATTAGGATTGTCTGTGACATACCTGGTCCTTGCTGACGGTTCTCTGGCATCTCATCTTCTTGTACTCTCTCCCTATCTATCCCAACCATCCCAATGTTCGTTTGCCTGACCCCAGTTATTTCGCTTATGTCGCTGCTGCCGTTGCCCTGTTCATGTGGCTCGCTGATGTCGCTGTTGCCGCTGTCTTGTTCATGTGGCTCGCTGATGTCGCTGCTGCCGCTGCCCTGTTCATGTGGCTCGCTGATGTTGCTGCTGCCGCTGTCCTGTTCATGTGGCTCGCTGCTGCCGCTGCCCTGTTCATTGGGCTCGCTGATGTTGCTGCTGCCGCTGTCCTGTTCATGTGGCTCGCTGCTGCCGCTGCCCTGTTCATGTGGCTCGCTGATGTCGCTGCTGCCGCTGTCCTGTTCATTGGGCTCGCTGATGTTGCTGCTGCCGCTGCCCTGTTCATGCGGCTCGCTGATTTCACTGCTGCCGCTGCCTTCATTCCCTTGTGACACTTCTTTACACTTCTGCAATTCATTATATAGGAACGCGTTTTCCTTTTGAAGATTGTCTACTGTCCGTCGTAAGCACTGGACACTATCTTCTAAGTCCCATTCCCATATTAATTTATTTGCCCAAAGGTCCCTCCATTCCTCATCACTCTCTTTCAGCGCATCCACTTCCTTCTTTAACTCCTTGAGACATCTTCTCAAGGCTCTAACATCTTCTTCTACTCCTTCTTCTTCTTCTCCTTTTGTCTTCTCATTATTAATGATTGACTGAAGAATTTCTATAGCGTCAGTTTGATACGATTCTTCTTCAAAACCCAGTAGGTCCTCTGTGCTGGACGCATCCAAACTCAACCCTAACCTAACTTCCGCTTTTCCTTGAAATCCTTGAAAATCATCCATAGCTGCAGGTTTAATCACTGCCTTTCTCTAATATAACACTTCAAAATTTCTATTTTAAACACACTTGCTACTCACACTGCTCTTAACTATTTATTTTAGCTCAAACACTTAACTTTAGTAGGATCAATACAAAAGGTGTACTACATTATGCCGCCATCTTGGCCAATATATTTCAATAAATCGTGGTTACTGCCATGCTTAAACTGTTTTATCAATCTAGTTTCTGTTTAGAAAGTAGTATTTATCTTCCAGTTTTGGTAATTATTGATAGTAGACAACGATTCATATAATACTAGGAAAATTACTTTTAATGTTATTTAATACCAGTCCATTGAACCTTTTTGTCAAATTTTGGGGAAAATAATTTTTAATTTTTAAAGCTTTAACTTTACCAATAATTTTTAGATCGTGAATGTGACATGATGCTGTAGCTTGTACATTTATCAACTATGTATCAGTGATCTATTGTCAGTACTTTGAACGTATTGAGATATCTCTTATCAGCACAGAATGTATAGCTTATTCAATGGAAGCAGCAAACAATGAAATTTGTAAAAATGTGTTTAAATTGTGTAAATTTGTTTGAATAGTAACGAAATTGATAAAACCAATTGGCGTTTTGAGAAACCAATATTTAAAATTGTTCCGCAACGCACACTTGGACCTAGTAAAACGGTATTTGAATGAAACGGATCAGGTCAGGTTCCTTGACAATCAATCCTTGTTATTATCAATGAAATCAGAGCTCACCTACTAGAGTTAGATGACGAGTAAGTATAGACTTCATCGGATGATGCCATCAAACCATTATCAGCCATCCTTTTCTATCCAAATACCTTTTATTATTTATTCGCACGCGCGTAGGAACTACTTTGATCATGGGGGGGGGGGGCTGCGACACCCGGAGGGGGGATCAGGGGGCAAAGCCCCCAGTTTTAACCTCGCAGAGCATTTTTTTTTTTTTAGAATCTAACAATTTAAACGTAATTTTTGGGGCTCTAAAATGCATGAACTGAAGCAAATTATCCTTAAATTTTTGCCCCGCAGGTTGTCTTTTTCCGAATATAAACAATTTAAAAAAAAGTAATACTGGGATGCTAAACTTAATTTTATATGATGAATGGGGGGTCAGTCTGCTCGAGTCGGGGGGGGGGGGGGGGGGGGGGAGTAATCCCCCCATCCCCTCTGCCCTTCCAACGTGCCTTTATATTAAAGTGTACATTATACATGATGCAAAGAAGACTCTCGACTAGAGGTCAGTTGGGGTACGCGGGTACCCGGGTACGCCATTACCCGGGTACAATAGCAAGTACTCGGTATCAAAAATAAATAAAAAATAATTTTTTTTTTTTTTTTTTTTTTAGATAGTATTAGTTTTTTTTGCATTATTTTGCATCAGCTGCCACTTAATCACCAGCTGCATTGTTTATAGTTATATAAACTGAATGTAATATTTATTCATATTTCCCAAATTTCAAAAATCCCAACCAATTTCATTGTTAGTAATTTTATCAGAATGCTGGTGAGTTGAGGATGGATAATTAAATGATGGGGAGGTGGGTGGATTGATGGAGGGGATGCAGACAAGATATACCTTGTGTTCAACCTTCCATTGTATGGACGTTGTGTTTCTCTCCCCAATGCCACGGATAGGGCGGTAGACTCAATGCAAACAATTTCAAAACATTTTCCAAAAAAAATTATTTTTTATTTTTTATTTTTTTAAGTTATTTATTACCCGGGTAATTACCCGGGTACAAATCATTACCCGAATCCGACCTCTACTCTCAACTAACTAAACTACCTGCTTGGTGTTGTCAGGAGCATTCTTCTGCAAGGAGAACTGAGCTACAAGGAGAGCGGAGTGGACATATCGGCAGGCGATGCGCTGGTCGGCAAGATCAAGTCTCTGGTCAAGGTCACGGCGAGGAAGGGGCCCATGGGGGGCATCGGGGGCTTCGGGGGGCTGTTTGACCTCCAAGCTGTGGGCTTCACAGATCCAGTGCTAGTGTCGGGCACGGACGGAGTGGGGACCAAACTCAAGGTAGGTTCATGGGCAGGACATGTGGAGGGGAAGGGGCCCATGGGGGGGATCGGGGGCTTCGGGGGGCTGTTTGACCTCCGAGCTGCGGGCTTCACAGATCCAGTGCTGGTGTCGGGCACGGACGGAGTGGGGACCAAACTCAAGGTAGGTTCATGGGCAGGACATGTGTAGGGGAAGGGGCCCATGGGGGGCTTCGGGGGGCTGTTTGACCTCCGAGCTGCGGGCTTCACAGATCCAGTGCTGGTGTCGGGCACGGACGGAGTGGGGACCAAACTCAAGGTAGGTTCATGGGCAGGACATGTGTAGGGGAAGGGGCCCATGGGGGGCATCGGGGGCTTCGGGGGGCTGTTTGACCTCCGAGCTGTGGGCTTCACAGATCCAGTGCTGGTGTCGGGCACGGACGGAGTGGGGACGAAGCTCAAGGTAGGTTCATGGGCAGGACATGTGTAGGGGAAGGGGCCCATGGGGGGCTTCGGGGAGCTGTTTGACCTCCGAGCTGCGGGCTTCACAGATCCAGTGCTGGTGTCGGGTACGGACGGAGTGGGGACCAAACTCAAGGTAGGTTCATGGGCAGGACATGTGGAGGGGAAGGGGCCCATGGGGGGCTTCGGGGGCTTCGGGGGGCTGTTTGACCTCCAAGCTGCGGGCTTCACAGATCCAGTGCTGGTGTCGGGCACGGACGGAGTGGGGACCAAACTCAAGGTAGGTTCATGGGCAGGACATGTGTAGGGGAAGGGGCCCATGGGGGGCTTCGAAGGGCTGTTTGACCTCCGAGCTGCGGGCTTCACAGATCCAGTGCTGGTGTCGGGCACGGACGGAGTGGGGACCAAACTCAAGGTAGGTTCATGGGCAGGACATGTGGAGGGGAAGGGGCCCATGGGGGGCTTCGGGGGCTTCGGGGGGCTGTTTGACCTCCAAGCTGCGGGCTTCACAGATCCAGTGCTGGTGTCGGGCACGGACGGAGTGGGGACCAAACTCAAGGTAGGTTCATGGGCAGGACATGTGTAGGGGAAGGGGCCCATGGGGGGCTTCGGGGGGCTGTTTGACCTCCGAGCTGCGGGCTTCACAGATCCAGTGCTGGTGTCGGGCACGGACGGAGTGGGGACCAAACTCAAGGTAGGTTCATGGGCAGGACATGTGTAGGGGAAGGGGCCCATGGGGGGCATCGGGGGGCTGTTTGACCTCCGAGCTGCGGGCTTCACAGATCCAGTGCTGGTGTCGGGCACGGACGGAGTGGGGACCAAACTCAAGGTAGGTTCATGGGCAGGACATGTGTAGGGGAAGGGGCCCATGGGGGGCATCGGGGGGCTGTTTGACCTCCGAGCTGCGGGCTTCACAGATCCAGTGCTGGTGTCGGGCACGGACGGAGTGGGGACCAAACTCAAGGTAGGTTCAGGGGCAGGACATGTGGAGGGGAAGGGGCCCATGGGGGGCTTCGGGGGGCTGTTTGACCTCCAAGCTGCGGGCTTCACAGATCCAGTGCTGGTGTAGGGCACGGACGGAGTGGGGACCAAACTCAAGGTAGGTTCATGGGCAGGACATGTGTAGGGTGGTGTAGGGCTGATGCACGAATATTCGATATTCGAAATGATTAAGTATTCCCTTTAAAGTGTTTAATTATTCCATAACTTTTATTCTTGTTATTTTCTCTTTATTCTTCTAAGCTATGATTAGAAGAAAAATTAGTTCTTTAAAGTATATGTATCATGGTCATCTTTCATTCTTGGAATTATGTATAAGAATGTTTGGAGACTCTCAAAAATATTTCCAGATTTTAAGGGTGTGCGAATATTCGAAAATTTCGAATACTTCGAAAATGTTTGGTTCGAATATTCGATTCGGTATTCGAAAATAAAGTATTCAAAATTTCGAATACTTCGAAAATTCGAATATTCGAAAAATTTTGAATAGTTCATATCTTTTAATTCAAAATTATCCCGCCATTTCTCAAATGAGAGTGTTTTTCAATGCTGCCAACTGCTGCAAAGTCTAAAACTCCAACCGAAAATAGTCATGGCCGCCATTTTGATTTCGAGGGAATATTATTTGTAGGTTATTGTTCCTCTAGATAGATCTTCCTCATACTCCTTTTGTTCCTGTTAATTTAATTTTTTGTGATAATTAGTGACAACAATATGATCCTTGCATATTACTTCATGGCCATCTTTCATTCTGTCATTTGAAAAGAGTTTGGTGTCCAATTATTTTTTTTAATTGATATTATGTCTTTCAATTTAGGTTCCAATTATTCGATATTCGATTCGATATTCGAAATATTTTTGTCAATTATTCGATATTCGTATTCGAAGTCAAAAATCACTATTCGCACACCCCTACCAGATTTATATAGATACTGGTTCTGTCCATAAGTTTATTTGTAGGTACAGTGGTGGAATAAAGACCCTGTTATTCTGCCTCTCTCTGACTCATAACATAAACATGTTTTTATATGGAGCAGAGAGAGACAACCAGCACAGCTACTTTATTCCACGCTTGTACACGGTCTTGTGGTGTTTAGGACTGACATCTGCAAATATCTACTTGCGGACGCAATTTCTTATAGCATAGACTAATAAGGAATTATTAGCTTCTTATTAGCATTATTAGCATAGACTGTTACTATGTTTTTATTTTGTTTTTACGTCTGAATTTCGTTTCCGATTTTCCGACATTCGATTAGATATTCTAAATATATTTCAATGTTTTCATTTGAAGTAAAAAATCACTATTTGCTCACCAATACAATATTACAAGTCTACAATATTCTCTTGTTTTATACCATTACATCTAGATTGTTAACCGTGATGGCGCTTCCGACATGATTGTTTAAGATCGCGGAGGCGTGCGGCTGCCACGACACCATCGGCATCGACCTGGTGGCGATGTGTGTGAATGACGTGCTGGCCAACGCCGCCGAGCCGCTCTTCTTCCTCGACTACTTCGCCTGCGGCCGATTGGACGTGGAGCTGGCTAATCAGGTGCTGGCGGGCGTTGCCGAGGGGTGCAGGCAGTCGGGATGCGCGCTCATCGGTGCGTTAAAAACACTCGCAAAATCTGTTAGAGTTATCATCTTTGTGGGCTTTTAAATTAATGGAACTGCTTCAAATTATACCCCATAGCTAACTGGCTAATCCGGGGCAATAAACTGAAAATAATAATACATAATTGATTAATTGTTTGTTTTCATGCACATAAATGTCAACTTTTATTAAACTATTTGATGCTTCAGTTTCTCTGTGAAATCTTTAAAATATACTATGTAGTTGTAGGATAAATCTAAATTTGAATATTATTATAAGGTAGATATTGTATACTGTAAATGTGTTTCTTTCAATGATATTTTTGACATAAATTAAACTAAGTAGATTATTTGTACAGAACTGGATAGAGCATCAAATTCTTATGAATTCTAAATTCCATTCAAAATGTTGACAGCTTGTTTTTTTTTTGTTTTTTCGCATTATGGGTCAAACAAATTAAAGGATCATGCCTACATAGTAACAAAAGTTTCATTGCTATCCAGTTTATTGATTATTGATTTCTAGCACGATTGGTCTTTTGGTTTCACAGGAAAATTGATTTATAGAAAATGTATAGATTTATAGAGATATCAGGCAGTATTAAGAGTCCTCCATATCTTCCTCTAGGAGGGGAAACTGCTGAAATGCCGGGCCTGTACTCGGGAGCCGACTACGACCTGGCCGGCTTCGTGGTGGGCGGCGTCGAACGCGGCAAGCTCCTCCCCCGGACCGGCGAGATTGCTGCCGGCGACGTGCTGCTTGGGATAGCGAGCAGCGGTTGCCATAGCAATGGATTCAGCCTCGTCAGGAGGGTGGCGCAAGTGGCGGGGGTCGAGTTCAACGACCGGGCGGAGTTCTCAACGCAGGGGAAGACTTACGGTGAGAAAACAACAGTTCATTCACAGGATAATGCTGTTTCAAAGATGTTACTATGGATTCATTTCTACATAATTTATTTTATCAATTTCGTTACTTATTGCAGTTTTTTCCAGGAGTAGCTGTTTTTTTCTCAAATCATTATTCATTACCAAGTTCATTTTCTTTGTTTTATGGCGTTTTCCACTGGCCGCACTGGGACTGCACTGAAATTACGTCACCACACAAAACTCATTGTAAATTTAAAACTCGGTGCAGAACTAGTGCAGCACAGTGCGGCCAGTGGAAAATGCCATTATTTAAAATGTGCAGTGTAATTGTGTAGCCTTCATTGTAAGTTGTAGAGATCTTTTGCATCTTTTGCTGGAACTGTAACATTTAGGTCTGTATCGTAAAATTACTCCTGATTTGGATGTACAACAATATGGTGGCTAGTTTTTAGGGCTGTGCAAGTCTCGAATTTTCGAGTCTCGAGTATATCGACTGAGCCACCGAGATCGTCACGCGCAAGCGCTAGTAGGCGGGCGCTCGGCACCGCTCGGCGCTGTATCTGCTGCGCAGTGAGCTCTGAACTGGTTTCTGAACCCGCTCAGTTGTCGCCGCCATTGCAGCGTCATTTTTAGAAGTGTTGTTTTATTAGTATCTTCTAGTTTTCTTTGTATTTTCCGATCTGACAAAATGGAAATATATAGTGAAACCATGAGCCAACATCGGATTGAGTTGACAATGTTGCTATTGTGTGGAAATACTTCGTTAATGGGGACGTAAAAACACGCGCAAAAATTCTTCCCACCTTTAGGTTAAAAATAAACAATCTTGCTCGAACATTCTCGATCTCGAGGACAAAAAATCTCGCTCGATCTCGCCCGATTTTTTAAAATAAATCTCGATCTCGCTCGAATTCGAAAAATCCAATCTCGCACAGCCCTACTTGTTTTCCATGTTTACCTTTGCTACTGTTTTGCAAGGTTGTCATAGCTATTTATGTTTTGATTTATATTAATATTTTGATTATATTGATGCAATATTGTACCTACCTGATAGGGATTTGGATTGTTGTTTCTAATACAATTTCTATTGTTTTCTACAAATAAACAAATACACATACATTGTGATGAATTGCTGTACTTGTTGCTTGCAGGCGAAGAGTTCCTGACTCCAACCCGCATCTACGTGAAACTGCTTCTGCCGGCGCTGACGAGCGGCCTGGTGAAAGCCTACGCCCACATCACGGGGGGTGGACTCACGGAGAACCTGCCCCGCGTCCTCCCCGCCCACTGCTCGGTGCTATTGGACGCCCTCGCCTGGCCCCTCCCCCCGGTGTTCCCCTGGCTAGCGGCCGCCGGGGGGGTCAGTCAGGGGGAGATGCTGCGCACGTTCAACTGCGGCCTGGGGGCAGTGCTCGTGGTGGGGGCGGGGCATGTCGATACGGTCCGGGCCATGATAGGCGAGGAGACTTACAGGGTGGGGACGGTGCAGCAGCGAGTGGGCGGTGAGTCAAATGTACCCAACAGATATTATTAACGGCTGGTGTGTTGGATACCTCGGTTCTCGTTAGATCACCAAGGTTAAGCAACATTGAGCGGGGTCAGGGGTTGGATGGGTGACCATTCAACTCTGCCTTGCCAGTTGCTGCCGTTGGGCCAGAGAGACTGGAGTGTTTGGGGGTTAGTGTGACGACCTCCCTCCACCTGTTATCAGTCTCTCGACGGCGAGGGGTTGTGGAGGCCCGCGTTGTGAATGTCACACTGTCCTTCGGATGGGACGTTAAGCCGTTGGCCCTCTTGATATCTTTCGTCAGGAGTAGGCTACATGCCGGTACCGGGTTTCCTCTCCTCCCTTCTCTATTACATTCTCACTTGTGGGGCCTCGGCTCCGTTGAGAATAATAATAATCCATCCCTGGTTCCAATTTAATGGGTCAGGGGGTGGGTATTCCCACCAACACTAGGGCCGCAGGACTCCTGGAAACCGGCTGGCCACGCCTGGCGTTTCCTCCTCTTCTTCCTCCTCTTCTTCTTCCACTTCTAATTGTTCCACAAATTCCTTCCACCATGTTCTGTCCTCCCACTGTCTCTCAGCCTCCAACTCACTCCACCTTCCTCCTCTCTCCAACACATCCTCCTTGATCAGTCCAATCCACCTGTCTCTTGGTCGCCCCACTCTCCGAGTTCCCCCTGTAGCCGCTTCAAACACCCGCCTTGGCACTCTATCGGTTCCCATCCTCTTCATGTGGCCGAACCACCTAAGCCTCTCTCTTCCCAGCTTGAACACCAATCTTTCAACCCCAAGCTCTTTTCTTATCTTCCTACTTCGGATCCTATCCATTCTTGTCACCCCCTTCACACTCCTCAAAAACTTCATCTCAGCTGCCTGTAGCTGATTCATTTCCTTTCCACCTGCTGACCACGTCACTGCCCCATATGTTAGAATTGGCAGGAAATACATCTTGTACATAATGATCTTGCAGACTTGTGGAAACTTCTCATTCCACAGCAACTTCCTCACTGCTTGATAAAATGCCTCTGTTTTCTTTCTTCTTTCTTGTATTTCTCTGTCTACTTTAGCCTTGTTGGTGAGCAGGCTACCCAGATACTTAAACTCTTCCACCTCCTTCAACCATCCCTCTCCAAGCTTGATCCTAGCATGACTGTGTTTAAGCTTCTTTCTTTCCATGGACATTACTTCGCTCTTCTCTTCACTTATTTTCAAACCCATCTTCTCCGTCTCTTCACTCCACTTATTAATCTTTACCTGAACTTCCTCCCTAGTTTCTCCCCACACCACCACATCATCCGCATAAATCAACGTTTGAGTATCGATCCCCTCATTCGGCTCTGCTTTCTTCAACAACTCGTCCATTACTATGATGAACAGTGTTGGTGACAACACACTCCCTTGCCGAAGCCCTTCACTAATGCTAAACCATTCCGATCTCCCCACTCCCGACTGCACACAACTCACACTGTTCTGATACATACATTTGATCCGCTCAACCAAGTCCTTGCCTATTCCTCTCTTCACCAAACACTCCCAAACTATTTCCCTTGGCAACCTGTCATACGCCTTCTCCAAGTCCAAGAAAGCCATATGCATTTCCTGCCCCCTCTCCCACTGCTGCTCCATCATCTGTCGCACTGTGAAAATTGCGTCTATTGTCGATCGCCCTCTCCGAAATCCATTCTGTTCTTCTCGCAACCCCTCTTCAACATAATTCTTCAATCTCCGTTCCACTATCTTCTCAAACAACTTCGCACACTGACAGAGTAAGGTCACACCCCGGTAATTATTACATTTCCTTCGATCTCCTTTCTTTTTGAGAATATAGAAAATAATTATACCGTCGCCAGCAGACTATATGATGATTAAAAAAGAGTAATTTTATTCAAGGCCGAATACCTTCGTAGGCCCTAGGCACTACTTTTTCGAGGCCCCTGTCCGAAATGTTGTACAAAAATAATAAGTGGTGAGACGATAAATGTTCTCCAGGGATGATCTCGCGTGGTATTATGATTTTATATTTTAGAAAAAGTATTGCTTTAGTAAAGCAAATGAAGCAATATGTCCATCAGAAAACACCAGTTTTGATTTTCTAGAAGCTTGTGAAATAAAATAATATGAAACATCGTCGTATGATGTACTGTCCGGTGTGTTATAGACGGTGTTCAGGTTGAGGTGTTGAACTTCCCCCGCGCCATGGAACCCCGCATGCTGCCGCACATCTCCCGCGCCGTATCGCGCCTGCGTGAGCGCAAGCGCGTGGCCGTGCTGGTCTCGGGCAGTGGCACCAACCTGCAGGCGCTGATAGACGCGTGTGGCAAGCCCGGCAACACGATCAACGCTGACATCGTGTTGGTCGTCTCGAACAAGCCCGGCGTTGAGGCGTTGAAGAGAGCGGAGAGAGCCGGGATTCAGACCAAGGTAGGGATGGGAGCGGAAATATTCTGTCTTTTTCCAAGAAAAAAATCTCTTAAATTGTTATGATTTGTGTTATAAAACCTAAAATATTCCACTAAGCGTTTGAGGGGATCTAAATTTTTACCTGCAACATATAGATAGGTACACTTGGACCATGTAAAAGCGGTATTTGAACAAAACGGATTGGCTGCTGGTCAGGTTCCTTGACAATCAAAATTCTTGTTATTATCAATGAAATCAGAACTCGCCTATTACAGTTAGATAATGCATTAGCACAGACTTCATGGGATGATGCCAACAAACCTTTTCAGACAATCCTTTTATTTCGAGTACTGTTTAATATTTCTTCGAGTATCCATTTTATGTGGGAAAATCTGATTTTATGAAAATTAAATCACAATTAACATTTAGGTAAAATGGCACGATCACTCTAGCAAAAAACATTTTTTTTTTATATAACATTTCAAAAGCCTTTTTACAACATTTCAAAGAGTATGTGTAAAAGTTTAATATAATGTCATGTAGGTTGCAACTCCCGCCCAATAATGTGTTTTTAATTTCATGTCGTTTGAGAAGGAACAAAACTTAAACATGGGACGTATAGGAAAATTATTTAGAATTTGGATTATAACTTTTATAATAGCAAACGATGGTATTGTTATCAATTTGTTCCTGACAGATTGTCTAAAGTTTTACCTAGCAGAGAAATTGTTTTTTTGTTCAATTCTAACTATAAAAAAGGGATCTTCATTATAACTTAAAACTGATGCAATTTTACTTGGCAGTCATAAGATAACATGGGGAGAAAACTCAACTTACCTCGGCTAGTGTTTCATTGTTTCATGTATTTTTTATGTCATGATGATCAACAAGTAGTGTCACTCTGTCCGCAGGTAATAACACACGAGGGCTTCTCCTCTCGACTGGACTTCGACATGGCCGTCCACTCGACCCTCGCGTCTTCCAGCGTCGACATCGTGTGTCTCGCCGGCTTCATGCGCATCCTATCAGCCGAGTTCGTTGCGCTGTACCGCGGCCGGCTGATCAACATCCATCCCTCGCTGCTGCCCGCGTTCAAGGGCACTCACGCTCATCGCCAGGCCCTGGCGGCAGGCGTGACGGTCACGGGCTGCACGGCACACTTTGTAGAGGTAAGCTAGAGCCTCTCGGTGTGGAGCTCCTGTGAGAATACTAATCCTCACAGGAGCGTCGCAACTACAAAACAAACTAAAACTTGATTTATTTTCTGTACAACCATAAGTTGGTAATGCTCTTGATTTTTATGAATGCTTATTCAACGAGGTTCATAAACTGGTTTTATTATGACTTGGGATGTTCGACCATTCAATTTTTATTTTATTCACATAATGGCTTTTATTCAAATAATTTCAAGAATGTCCACTCTTGTCGCGGTTCAAACATGTAGGTAGGTAGTAGGTACCAATACATAGCAATTTGCTATGGAATAATTCTCTCGACTAGACTGAACTAGAGAGCTTACATTAATCTTTAGTCTGTACCAACTAACATAAACATTACTTCTTACGCTTTCAGAACTCATATTATAATTGAAATAAACAATACGACGGATTTAGATAACTAATACCACGTATTGTTTATTTTAATTATGTCAACATGTTATTTTCTTTGACAATTATATACCATCTTACGATTGATGTGATTGCAATTATCTAAAATTTACTCATTATAACAAATATCAATTAATAATTGTTCATACAATAATGATTGATTCTATAAACAGTTCTATAAGTTATTGTGTTCTGTTCAAGGCTGACGTTGACGCAGGCGCCATCTTGGTCCAGGAAGCGGTGGCCATCTTGCCGGGAGACACTGAGGAGGTCCTGCAGGAGAGGGTCAAGGTCACGGAGCACCGGGTCTTCCCCAAGGCTCTATCCCTGTTGGCCAATGACAAGGTCCAGCTGAACGGTCAGGGCAGGATCACATGGCTATGAGGAACATTACTTCGTCGACTTTGTTAAACATTTAGGGTTGTGCGTGCCTAGTGTTGGGATTTTTCATGAAATTTTTTTTTGTGAAACTTTTTCATGAAAATTTTCAATGTTTTGAATCCTGAGGAAGGTAAATTTAATATTTAATTTTGTTTATTTTTCTGGTAGGTGCACCGACATTTTTAAACGTATTTCTATCACGCATAATAATGTAACACACCTCCATTAATACTTTACAAAATAAAACAATTGAAAATATGCTCAAAGGTCCTTTGTAAATTGAGTATTTTCATGAAAATTTTCACGAAAATTTTCCACATGTCTTGAAAATTTTCATAAAATGAAAATGAAATGAATGGGACTTGAAAATTTTCAAGTTTCAACACTATGCGTACCAATTCGAAAACCGTTTTGAACCGAACCAGGCCTAATGATTTAATTTCCAAACCGACATGTTTGTTGTTTGAACCTTTTTCATTTTATGACCTAGTTATTAAAGTTCGTTCACTGTTCGAATATTTCTGACGGTTTAGTCGATCACGTCGTTCATTGGTCGTTCACGTGAACACTGCTCTGTTCTTCTTTGTATTATTTAAATTGTATAAATTATGTGAAATACACCATTTTTTATAGTAGAAAATATTAGAAAAATTCAATAAAATTGATTTATTTTTATCTTCAGTTGTCTTATACATATTTTTTGATTATTAATATTTACATGTGTAGGTATACAATGGACCAATGGTGATGGGAGGAGTCAATGTAGAATAATAATTCTCTTTACTCACACTAGAGCAGCACTGTCCATATAGTGGGAGAAACAGCCAATCAAATGTGTGTGGGAAAGACAGTTGAATTTCTTTGCTATTTGATTACTATTGATTACTGTGCTGTCACAGCCTTCTTGACGGTCACAGCCCACATCCTTCTGTCATCTGTTTTATTCGTGATGTCACATAGCAAGATAATGACTAGTGGTCCATTGTTCGCTAGACTACAGTAGTACACGGCCGCCATTACGGATCATTATTCTTACAGTGAACGAACTTTAGCGCCATTTCACATACAATTTACTGTAATTAATAAAATCATTATCTTGATTGGTCAAATTACATTTCATAAAGTGAGGATACTGGGAAAATATTTTGGCAACAGTAACAGGGCTTGCTTTGTGTTAAATTTATGTAATCTCTTTGTACAAAAAGCATTATTTGAATAGAATTCACAGATTTTAAAGGTTCGGTTCGACTTAAATAGGTATTGAAGGATCGCACAACCCTACAAATATCAGCTCAATAATTCAACTTAGTCACAGTTTAGGTACCTAGTTCATAATAAGGCAATGCTCAAAACATGCTCACTATTCAATACCTATTCAATTCTAATAAAAATATATAAACGCATTGGTTTGAACAAGTCGTATTGTGGAGCAGTTATTTTCTGCTATTATTAGTTGGATAAACACTTGTTACGTGGGTACAGTCAATGAAAAACCTGTTTTGTACTCTTATTTCTTGCCAGATTTTGTCTATGGGTGTAAATACCTAGAAAATGCTCAGATATGTAGGTGATATTTTTATATAATCCAATATCTTCCAATTAATAGGTATAGATAATTAGAAAGTACCTAATTGTAGCTAAAACATTCGTTACTTTTACATTTAGTAGAAATGAGGTTGGTCAGTCATTTTCATATCACCTACTCTTCGAATAAATGATGATAAAGTGCTGAATATTGTATTCTAGATTTTTCACATAATCATTGTGTTCATTATTTTGTCCAAAAGATTGTGTTTTCATATTTAAATTTTGTCGCCTTTATCAGTAGGTAATGTGATCAACGTGTTCCTGTAATCGAGAATCAAACCAATAATGTTCACTGAATACGTAGGTTTCACTTATCAAGTAGCTTGCTCAAGCATTTTATTACCTAGCTTAGTTAAATGCATATTACATATTCTTAGAAAGGAGGTTAAATTGCTCAAATATTTTGTGGGTTTTGTATCTTTGCTAAAACAAGTCACTGACATATCAAATGAAAATACATTCTATGTTTTGATAGTACGTACATTTATTTACATTGTAACTACAATAAACTTCGTATTTCAATGAATCTGAAGAGTTCATCTCTTATCTTTCCCGCTCCTTCTCCCGCTCCTCTGTCCAGACACATTTGCAGCTGGATGTCTTTACGTGAAGGAAACATCAAAATAACTCTATAGAAGGACATCGTGATTTGCGTAACGATACCGAGGCCTCTTGAGGTGCTACAAGCGCGAATTATTGGGCTATTTGGGCAAACATGGGCGTACATAGGGGGGAGGGGGGGCACTTTTTTGTCAGTTTTTGGTTCTTGGACACTTTGAAATCAATTTTGAGACGTTTTGAGGTGTATTTTGTTGAAAAATTAAATATCTTGTAAAATTTGACTTTTTGGGGTGGTCATTTTTTTTGGGGTCATTCGGTTCACGACTGTCCTAGAGACTCGACCCCGGGACCACTGAGCCTGAGCCAACTTGTATTCTTCTCCTCATCTTCATCTGTCTCGCTCCGCCACGTACTATACCTAGTCATTTTTTACCAGGAAGGCCTCTAATGTTACCAGTTTTGAAGTGAACATCCTCTAATTTATGTGTGGGTACCTGCACCCAATAAATCATAAAACCATTAGAAAACGGTATTTGAACGAAACGCATTGCATGTGGTCTGGCTCCTTTACAATCAATCCGACATCAGAGCTCACCTACTAGAGGTAGAGATGACGAGTTGGCATTGACTTCGTGGAATTATGCCATCACATCTTTTTCAGACAATCAGTTTCTTTCAAATACCGTTTTTTATCATTTGTTGAGTGTATACAATCTGTGAACGAATTAGAAGTAATATCCGAACGACTTGAAGAAGCATGACTCAAATCAATAGATATAGGTATACAAACATCGCGATTCTAGTTCCTACCTCTTTAGTGACGTACTCATTTATCATTTCGTAACCATGCAAATATTTATTATTAGCCTAAAATAGACAAAAAAAAATATATCCATAAGTCAATTTTCTGAAACAATTTTCTGAACTGTGTCTTTTAGCTGAGTCTTTTATATTTATTTAAATTATTTGATCGGTTTGAAATGACTTCAGATCAAAGTTATCCTTGATTAATGAAAGTGATATTACATACTAATATCCCCAACATACTCACGGGCTTAAATGTCTGAATTCAACATTGGCCAATCCCCTTTTGTAAGAGGTCACTATCTACATCGAAACTATTAAAGGTATTCTGAAACTTTTATTATACCCATTTTAAATATTATCTCAAAACAACGTGTTTCCAGCGAATTGCACGTGCAAGTAGACCTCCTTAACACTTAGAAGCATGGCGGTATTAAAAATATACCACATTAAAAACCACTTTCCCGACCTTTGGAGCACAGTGGTATGAATTTAATGCCACTATGAATTTTTTTTATTTTTTGTAATTTATGCTACAAAGAAAACACTTGGGGAAAAATATCAGCTGAGTCTATATTCAACAAAAAAGAATGTAGAAGAAATCTAAACTTCTAAAACTTTTCAAAAATACTGTGGAACGTGCATTTTATAGAAATGAAATACCTACTCGGCAACATTAAGGTGATACAAGCGCTCGGCCGTTTTAGCAAATTGATAGAGAAAAATTGTTTCATAAGTGGGTGTAACAATGATAGGATGTTCACCATAGGCGTGCGCACGGGGGGGGGGGGGGTGGGGGGCCCTGGCCCCCCCCCCTAATGGGTCAGCCTCACATAAAAAACTATAAAATGTGGTCCTCATAGTGTCAAAATTTTGTTTTAAATGGGTTTAAACAAAAAAAAACTCCCTGCGGAGCAGACTGGAGTTGCTCAAATCACTGGACTCAAGTACTGGGTTGATCAAAAACACAAAATTTTGGAAAACGATGCCTATAAAGTACCTTCCAAAAAACGATTTTACATGAATTTCTAGGTTTTGCTTATAAAAATTTATTTTTAATATGCCTAAAAATTGCTCTAATATGATGTTTGACCTTCAGAGTATATTTTTCTCGGGGGCTTAGCCCCCGAACACCCTTTCATATCAATTTATATTTTTATGTCGTTAAAAAATTAAGTTTTGGGAACAAAATGCACCTTAAAACGTCTCAAATTCATTTTGAAGTGCCAAAATACTAAAACGCTCTGCTGGACCAGGTTTTGGGGCATGCTCCCTCACCTTATTGTAGTGAAAAGGTGTGTAAAATTAAAAAAAAAAATTTAAGAAAAGCTCCTCAGAATGTCTCAAAATTGATTTCAAAGTGTAAAAAAAACAAAAAACGCCCTGCGGGGCAAGGTGGGAGGCGCGCCCCCCACGCCTTCCTTAACCCGTGGCAATTTATTTCCTTGGACTTTACCCCCCTGGCATTAATCCTGCCGGCGCCCATGTTGGCCCCCCCCCCCCTAATGATTTCTCCTGCGCACGCCTATGATGTACACATGATCAGTCTGATTGTATATTAGCAGTACTTTTTAATTTTTGCTTCTTGCATCGTCAATAAGACGCCGGTTATTCAACAAAACCGCGCAGCACTGAAATTTCCGATACGATTGGAGACCAAACCCGTGAACCAATTGATCTTAAATTTTTATCATGATTAGATAAAAGACAAACTTTGGGTTATTCCTTGGCACATTTTTAAAATTAAATTTCATACCGCAACCATGCGAGACAAGAAAATAAATAATTTTTCAACAAAAATCAATTATGATTATTACTAATTAGTAATTAACAAAGCAAAAAATTAAAAATGTACCAAGGGATGACTCTAATTTTGTCTTTATGATTTTGTTTACAATTACACTGGAAAAAGATATTGATAAAAATCTATTAAAAAACTCGTCAAGGTCAAACTCACTACCAAGCCCTCTTAAGGGGATTCCAGGGAAACGGCATAGGAATGAGAATTTGTTGTAATTCATACCAAAGATTAGTGAAACCATATTACATACAACTAGCAAAAAGTATTTGCCCCTTAGGGTATGAAATAATAGACAACATCATAAATTATCTAGTTAGCTCTGCTTTTCAAAAATTTTCATATGCAGTACCGTGATCCAAGTATCTATTATGGTTATGATCCATTGTTGAAAAACCATAATAGATACTTGGATCACGGTACTGCATATGAATTTTTTTGAAAAGCAGAGCTAACTAGATAATTTATGATGTTGTCTATTAGATATTCTTGATTGAAGATCATCTTTTTCCCCATAAGATAACACAGGGAGACTTGAAATCGTCCCGGAAAATTGGCCTTAAATTGCTCCTAAAACCGCAAGAGGAATGACAAATTATTGAAAATAGTCTCAAATTAAAGATAAAAATTTTTAGAATAAGACTGCCGTTTGAAAATATGGGGTCACGGGCCAAATAAGAAAGAAAATGTGTACAATGTGTGAAATTTACCATAAATCTGGCAACATTGCACTACAAATAAGAATTATTTTGGGATAGTTTAGTTGGAACTTCAATAAAAAACATATAATTGGAGTACATCGTAAGATATATTGTTTTATGCTGTTGTTTGAGGCATTATTTCATCAGAGATTTGTATGAATTACGGCGAATTCTAAGCACCATGGCTGCAGGAGCAGTGGGACCACTTTAATCTTAACTTATCAGCTTATCACTCGCCCTATCAGCTGTGTGATATGAAATGCTGGCTTCATCTGCAAATGCAAGGCACTAGGCTTCAGTTCACCAGTGCACACAGAGTGAATCGACATGGAGCTACCAACGGAGGCAAGTATATTACTGAACATCTCTTAAACAATTGATAAAGTGGCCATGATGGGGTAGGGTGGCAAAAGAGGGGGGAGGAGTACTTTTTTGCTTGTGTGTTTCTTCGTATTTTCTTACTGCAGTGCCTAGATTAGACACATCTATCTGAGATTCGACAGACACACTCGGGATAAGATTATCCCTATAAATATCCCCTTAAAAACACTCCGTATACAGGCGAGTAGCAACTTTTTTTTGTCTGGGGCTTAACGTCGCACTGTTCTGCAGCGAGGAGGCTAATGGCGACGGATGAATGATTATGATGATTGGGAGATAATGGTGAAGAGTAGGTAAGGATGGGAGGTGGGAAGGAGGCGGTCGTGGCCTATTAGAAGGTTACCTTCCCAGCATTTGCCTGTAGACTGAGGGAAAACCACGAAAAAACCCCAGTCAGCGAAGGACGGCCGCGGGAATCGAACCCGGGCCTCCGGAATACAAGTTAGTAGCAACTTAATTTGTATGAGGGACTGGGCAAGGAATAATATTGTAAAAGAACTTGAGCTGGAGATCCGAGTGTCCACGAAGTCGACAATGGGCGGTCTGGACGAGGATTCCCCCAACGAAATGCGGATTCGGGGCGCGAGAATTTTTCTGGCAAAGACTTCGTAAATG
The DNA here is from genome assembly GCA_934045905.1 of Leuctra nigra. Lineage (NCBI taxonomy): Eukaryota > Metazoa > Arthropoda > Insecta > Plecoptera > Leuctridae > Leuctra > Leuctra nigra. The sequence continues at coordinate 2,262,010 of OW203770.1, forward strand.
GGGCGTAAATTGAAGTGACAAAAGCTCTAATAGCTTATACTTATATATACTATTAGGCCTTGTCTAATATATAGGCTCTGGGAAGGACATCAAGGAGGCAGAGAGAAAAGAGGAAGATAGGATGATTGAGATGGAAAGAATGTAAGTTTGTTCTTGTGAGAAGAGAATAAAAAGTCTTTTAAACTAATCTTGTTGCATTTCTATCTCCTGGACACAACAAGTGGGGGCTCGTCCGAATTTCACTTTTAAGCCAGATATTTCATACAATTTCCAAGCCAGCCACGTTTATCTGTTGGCATGGAGCAAAACATGGAATCTTGCTGCCGGTTGGAACAAATTCCAGGGTGGAGCAGGTTGCCCCTCGACCTGCAACGCGACATGTTACGTTTCAAGGCCTGTGACTCTCAAGGTTTCTTGGCTGCAATGCGTCAAATACTAGCAGAACGAGCAGCGTCCACGACGCCTGCTGTACTATCAGTTCAGGACACAACCGCCACGCCATCTCCACTTCGACGTCAAGGGAACTCCGTCGAAGATTCCCAGGTGCAATGCATGGACTCCGTCGAAGGTTCCGAGGTGCAGGGCACGGACGCCGTCGAGGCTTCCAAGGTGCAGTGCATGGAACTCCGTCGAGGATTCCCAGGTGCAATGCATGGACTCCGTCGAGGCTTCCAAGGTGCGGGGCACGGACGCCGTCGAGGATTCCAAGGTGCAGGGCACGGACACCGTCGAGGCTTCCAAGGTGCAGTGCATGGACTCCGTCGAGGCTTCCAAGGTGCAGGGCACGGACGCCGTCGAGGCTTCCAAGGTGCAGTGCATGGACGCCGTCGAGGATTCCAAGGTGCAGGGCACGGACGCCGTCGAGGCTTCCAAGGTGCAGTGCATGGACGCCGTCGAGGCTTCCATGGTGCAGTGCATGGACTCCGTCGAGGCTTCCAAGGTGCAGGGCACGGACGCCGTCGAGGCTTCCAAGGTGCAGTGCATGGACGCCGTCGAGGCTTCCAAGGTGCAGGGCACGGACGCCGTCGAGGCTTCCAAGGTGCAGTGCATGGACTCCGTCGAGGCTTCCAAGGTGCAGTGCACGGACGCCGTCGAGGCTTCCAAGGTGCAGTGCATGGACGCCGTCGAGGCTTCCAAGGTGCAGGGCACGGACGCCGTCGAGGCTTCCAAGGTGCAGTGCATGGACTCCGTCGAGGCTTCCAAGGTGCAGTGCATGGACTCCGTCGAGGCTTCCAAGGTGCAGTGCATGGACGCCGTCGAGGCTTCCCAGGTGCAGTGCATGGACTCCGTCGAGGCTTCCAAGGTGCAGTGCATGGACTCCGTCGAGGCTTCCAAGGTGCAGTGCATGGACGCCGTCGAGGCTTCCCAGGTGCAGTGCATGGACTCCGTCGAGGCTTCCAAGGTGCAGTGCATGGACGACGTCGAGGCTTCCAATGTGCAGTGCATGGACTCCGTCGATGCTTCCAAGGTGCAGTGCATGGACGCCGTCGAGGCTTCCCAGGTGCAGTGCATGGACTCCGTCAAAGATTCGAAGCGACGCGAAGCGAAAGCAAAATGTCCATACACCGCGACACAGGTTCGCCAGTACGCAGCTTCACTACGCTGCAGGTACTCAGCGTCGCCAGGCACCACCGCACCGCAAAGGCATTGCAAGCGGTCTGGCATCAAAGAGGAATGGTCCGTTCCGTATTGTCCGGGCCATAGGACGCAACGTCTACGAGCTCGGCGATCCGAAGTCTGGCAAGTCAGCGGGCCGGGCAAATGTAGCCTAATTGTTGCCGGTCATTCCAGTTCCCGCATGGGTGCGTAGCGCCTAAGCACCCATGCCTCAAGGCTCTTTTTGGAGGGGGAATTATTAGGCCTTGCCTAATATATAGGCTCTGGGAAGGACATGAAGGAGGCAGAGAGAAAAGAAGAAGATAGGATTATTTGAGATGGAAAGAATCTAATGTCGTTTTCGGCTGGCCGCACTGGGGTTGCACTGAGCTGCACTGAGTGCAAGTGGCGTGTTCGACTGGCAGTGCGAGTTGCTCTGGGGCAATGTTTTCGTATTCGACTGGGAAGTGGTGCACACTGGGTGCGCACTCAGTGCACTATTTCTTGCTCGGAAATATTTGGTAGAGTTGCCCCCTCCACTCCGCCGCACTCCGACAAAATGGCGGCGCGAAAAACAAAATTGATGTTGTTACTGGAGGTTTTCCTTCAAAACACTCGAGAGCTCAATTTCTTCGGTTGCCATTTGAAAATAGCTGTCAGTGTCAAAACACAAAATCAAAACATACCATTCGTATTCGGCTGAGACCGCACTGGGGGCAGCACTAGGCAGCACTAGGGCAAAACCAGGTTACGACATGACGTCACGATCAAAAACTGAGTGCAATCCTAGTGCGGCCAGCCGAAAACGACATAAGTTTGTTCTTGTGAGAAGAGAATAAAAAGTCTTTTAAACTAATCTTGTTGCATTTCTATCTCCTGGACACAACAATACAAATAGAACTCTGATTTAGACGTATAGTATACATACTGTGTTCTGACAGCTACTACATCAGTAAAATGAAGGATATGTTGACAGTAATGCTTTATTTCGAATTAAAAAATTGAAATTTTTTTACTCTGGAGGGTTTTCACGGCCCTAATTTCATCCCAAAACTATCGTGAATGACATTTGAAAACATAATCTAGTTGGACCAACCATTTATTTCACTTCTAAAATGTTAAAACTGTAATTTTATAAAAATAACATTTTCTCCCATTTACGAAGTCTTTGCCAGAAGAAAAAATCGCTTTCGGCGAGCACAGCCCCGGATAGTTATTGAATTTTAAGCATTAATTTGGTGAATTTCTACTCAATTTAAACACTTTCGTATTTTTATCTTGACATATAAATGTATAAGAAAATATTATGGATGGGTATTGCATCAGAGGGGAATGGGGGGTGATTCCCCCCCCCCCATTCCCTCCCCCCTTCCTACGCGCCTGTCTGTATAAAAATACCCGCCAAGTCTCCTCGTTTAAAAAACAAAAAATATACACACATATTAAGCACCAGTGGACAGTCCTAAAAATATATATATAATGGTACGCTAAAAAATTTATACGCGAAGAGCTGCCAATATTGGCCTTCGTTAAAATTTACCTATTTTAAATGCACTAAATATGATGCGCCAAGTATTTTTGATATTTAAAAAATAATTTTGAATGGAAAAGATTGGCATTGCCTTTGCTTTTGCCTTCATCTTTTTATACAATAGCGCCATTTATATTTATACTTTGTACTATAGCGCCAATGATGCGCTAATGCGCTAATTGTTTTCTGATTTTTTAAAAATATTTTTGAATGAACTTATGGGTTTGGCCTATTTTTTGATATCATTACTTTTCAGTGCTGAATAGCACTGAATAGCACGTGAGATAACTTTTTTTCAGTTGGGGAGACTTGACCACTTGGAGGCTCCGGAGAAATCTTCCATAGGAATCTCATTTTTCAATATTATCGAATAACCTCCATAACCATAATCACAGCCGTCTGTACATTTGTCGTTCGTTCCTCCTCCTCCTGTGAGCTGCCTGTTACCTGAGAAATAGAAGGAAAATTCAATTGATGAAAAATTGTAGTTCCTCACCATGCCATCCCGGGAAGGGGCCGCTACCGTCGCGCATTCGAATCGCCAGGCGACGGTGGCGGCCCCTTCCCGGGACGGCAGGTGAGGAACTACAATTTTTCCTGCTCACATGAGGAGGAACGAACGACGAGTGTACAGACGGCTGTGGTTATAACAAACCGCGTTGTTCCTATTCGACACTAAAAGTTGCAAAACGCCACCTAGCGGAAAAAGTTAACATCTATACCACGAGTACTTGTGCACATGCGCACAGGGCGCGTTCAGGCAAGTCACTTAGATGTCAATCGTAACGAGTTCAGTAAAAGTTATCGAAATAACAGAAATTGATGAATACCTTAAGGCCGATGCACAATTGACGCAGACGGACGACGCGGACGGACGACGGAGACGGATACAATGTTAAAGTCGTCGTCCGTCCGCGTTCGATTGTGAACAGCCAGAGTGAATATGTCATACCTAAACATCGTATCCGTCTCCGTCGTCCGTCCGCGTCGTCCGTCTGCGTCAATTGTGCATCGGCCTTGAGTGTCAACAATCAAATACAATCGGCATATTTCATTACAGCACAGATTCATTCAAATTCTTGTGAAAACGAGTTGTCTATTCACCAAAAATCACCATTTGACAGATGCAAATTGTTTTTCTCACGGCCTTCTGAACACACATTTTTATTGACGCATCGTTCAAACAACTGCAATCTGTCAAATGCTTGCTTTTGGTGAATATACAACTCGTTTTCACAAGAATTTGAATGAATGTGTGCTGTAATGAAATATGCCAATTGTATTTGATTGTTGACACTGAGGTAAGCATCAATTTCTGTTATTTCGCGATGTACACTCGACAATTCATAAAACGGTATTTGAACGAAACAGATTGGCTGCTGGTCAGGTTCATTGACAATCAATCCTTGTTATTATCAATGAAATCAGAGCTCACCTACTAGAGGTAGATGACGAGTAATTATAGACTTCATCAGATGAAGCCATCACATTTTTTTCAGACAATCCATTTCTTACAAATACCGTTTGATGAATTGTCGAGTGTACTTATAACTTTTTACTGAACTAGTTACGATTGACATCTAAGTGACTTGTATGTACAAGTACGCACGCGCTGGGATTGTACTCGCGGGAGCGGCCATCTTATATTTACTAGCGCACTCTCCATGTACTTTTAGTGTCGACTGTCGATTCCTTCCCACAGGTCCCGTCAGCTTGGATAGACGCATGCATGGTCATCTACATCATCACTGCAATACTGGTGGTGAAGTTCAAGCCAGACAACTTGAATACAGAAGTGTTGTACGCCATGACAGCTGTCATCACGTTCAACATCATCTCTTTAATTAACATCAATACGCCTATTTTGGCTATGGAGGCTACACCAGCTGTGATTTCCGCATACGTTGTTGTCTACATCATTACTTGCATGTTGATACTTAGGATCCAGCCAGACAATTTGAATACTAAAGTGTTGTGCGCAATGACAGCTGTCACTTTGAACATATTCGTATTCATCTACATCATCACCGGTCTGTTTACAATGAACATCACGCCGATCATGTTGAAAGCATTTGAGTTGATCTACGTCATCACTGGCATGTTGATCGAGGAGATATCGACATCAACGTTGGATATTGTCGCATTTATCTCCTTCTTTATTGCCATGTTAACAGTGTGGCTCGGTCAAGTAGAGTTGATCATATTCGTGTTGTTCCACTTCACTTGTTACTTGTTACGAGTGAAGACGGATGATATTAGGAGTGTATTGATCATGTTCTCCATCGCATCTGCCATGTTGTTAGTTCAGCTCACACCACTCATGGTAATCATATCAGTGTTGGCGTGCATCTTGTTATCATTGTCCCATTGCATGTCGGATAACAACAAGCCTGACATGAAGGAAATCTTCGGTATCATTTGCTTCATCATTGCCATATGGATAATCAAGATCTTGGCAGTCACGTTCATCTTACCAGCTACGACTTACATCCCCTATCAACAACCTGTTGTAAGGATCAGGGAAGACACTGATACACAAGAGTGGATTAACTGGTTGTTTGTAAACCCTGAGAAAGAATATCAACAACCTGTTGTAAGGATCGGGGAAGATGTGTGCATGTACACTGAAACACAAGAGTGGATGAACTGGTTGTTTGTAAACCCTGAGAAAGAATATCAACAACCTGTTGTAAGGATCGGGGAAGATGTGTGCATGTACACTGAAACACAAGAGTGGATGAACTGGTTGTTTGTAAACCCTGAGAAAGAATATCAACAACCTGTTGTAAGGATCGGGGAAGATGTGTGCATGTACACTGATACACAAGAGTGGATGAACTGGTTGTTTGTAAACCCTGAGAAAGAATATCAACAACCTGTTGTAAGGATCAGGGAAGATGTGTGCATGTACACTGATACACAAGAGTGGATGAACTGGTTGTTTGTAAACCCTGAGAAAGAATATCAACAACCTGTTGTAAGGATCGGGGAAGATGTGTGCATGTACACTGATACACAAGAGTGGATTAACTGGTTGTTTGTATTCTCATTAATATCCACCATTATTACTGCAATGTTGATAATGTACAAGAGCGCCTTAGTGAACGTATTGGAATCGATCTATAACAACTTTGTACTGTTGATAATTGTGATAAGGCAAATCGTAAAGAACATATTCCTTTGGATCATCAATATCATTAATACGTTGATAATTAATAAGATAAGGCAAGTCGTAGCAATTATATTATGTTGGATCTTCAATATAATTTCAATGCTGCAAGTGAAGGTAAAAGCTCTTTACTCTAAGATCAAGCGAGTCATGTTGGATTTGAGAGTGTTGTTCTCCATCATCAATACAATGCTAAGCGTGAAGACCACGCCATCCTGGAAGATGAAATGGACTGAGAAGATCTTCCCCAACATTCAACATGCCGCAAGAAGCGAGGACCCAAATGCAATCACTGGTACAGGATGTCAGCAGGCTTCTGAAGTCATCAAGGAAGCTGTGTCAGACGCAGAGACAGTAACGTGGATCAACGCGCTGATTGACAGATGGTAGGTCATTAGTAGAGACACCTGAAAATGGTTTTATAAAATCCAAAATTTCGTTTTAAGATAATGAAATTTCGCGTTTTATGATGTTATGAAAATTTCTTGTAAAAATTGCCAAAACTTCAAGTTTTGAAATATTCAAAATTTCAAATCATCATTACCTCTGGCATTTTCTGCCTATAAATGCATTTCCTGCAACAATTAAGATTTATTTCACACTTTCTTCAATAATCTTCCAAATTCCAGCTTTACAATTGGCAATTTGCACACATGTAATTTAATTTATCCTACATTAAAGTAAATTAAATATTTTTTAAATATTTGGCGGGAAAATATGCAACTTTGACATTATTTTTAAGGTTGGTATGATTGCTTTAAGCCAGACAAGCTGTTAGCTGTCACTGTCATTGACTCTAAGTTGAAATATATTTTATTTTCGTCATCCCAGGAGGCCCTAGAAGAAGGTGGAGCTACCTCCACCCCCCAACCCGACTTTAGTTGGATGGGGTATAATTAATTGTTAATTAATTGATATAATAAAAAAAATATAAAATGATATTTTGTCTTCAAAATTGATGAAAATTAGTATAAATGTTGCAAAAATCATAAAATTTCGGTGTTATGTCGCGTAAAGATGCTGATTTCGGTTTTATGGCCTAAAACATCACTATTTCGCTTTTTGTCGAGATCAGATTATGACAGGTTATGATGTGATTCATGGAGAAAAGTTGTTCAAAATATGATAGCTCAACATTCTCAACATTTCGCGCATTTCGCGCGCGCGAAATACAGGTGTCGCCCTAGTCATGGGTTGTACAAGATTCACACGTGTTATGCTTGTTCCGTGCTGAAGTGTACAACAAAACTTCTTTTGGGATAATACTGATGCTCTTGGCATTTTGCATAGATTTGCTAAATTAATGCTAAATATATTTGAAATAAAGACAATTGGTTGGATAAATACGTGTATGTACTCTACATCTAAATGTAATCTTCTTACACTTTAGTGACATGGGCGTCCGCAGTGAGGGGCAAGGGGGGCGCTTCCCCCCCCCCTCCCCTCATCTGGATGTCAGGAAAACATACACATTTTCTGGGGTTTTACGTATAGTTTCATATTGTGACCAAAAAAACTAAAGAAAATTGATTTCAAAGTGTAAAAAATCCAAAAATTTCCTGCGGGGCAGGTTTAAACATGTTTCCCACCACCCCAAAGTGCAATATTTAAAAAATATTGAATATTTCAACAAAATACACCTCATAACGTCTCAAATTTGATTTCGAAGTGTCCAAAAACCAAAAAACGCACTGCGGGGCAGGGTGGTGGGCGCGCCCCACACCCCCCTTTACCCGTCAAATATTGTTTTCCTTACCTTGCCCCCCCCCCCCCCCCCCCCCCCCCCCACCTGGAAGAAATCCTGCGGACGCCCATGTTTATAGTGACACAACATTCGAATTTCTAACCATCAAATTACACTTGGAATTACAAATTATCTCTTCATGGATCAACGTCCGATTTTATAAATGGTTATTAATTTGAGGAGCTTCGGGTAAACCGCAACTATCATACCGATTGTTTGGCTTTGCCATTGAGCTTTGCTCTGATTAATTTAATGAATCTATATATTAGCCAAATCTAGCATTTCAATAATATTCTGTTCTCCAATTGCAGGTGGAACTTAAATGCTGATATAATTTTCTGTCGAAAGAAACACGTCTCTAATCCAATCCTAGAGAAAGACAGCGCGTCAATATTCCGTGAGTATGATAAACACAGAGAGTCGTGTATGTTCTCGGAACCGAATTGGAATGAAGTGCAGTCACAGCGGGGTTTTCCGTTGGAAGCAGGCACGTAGGAACTACTTTCATCGTGGGGGGGGGGGGGGTTGCAACAGCCTGAAGGGGGCGCCATCCAGACCTGGGGCTTTAAAATTGGAGGTATTTTCGAATACAATCATTTTAAAATCGATTCTGGGACTGCTCAAATTACAACAAATAACTCCCTATTTTGCCCCGCATGGCGTTTTTTTAAATTTAATCAATTTTTAAGTGATTCTTGGTCACTAAACTTAATTTTGTATGGTGAATGGGGGGTCAGCCTGCTCGAGTGGGGGGGGGGGGGGATAATCCCCCATCCCCCCCCCCCCTTCCTCCTCGCCTGGTTGGAAGTGTTGGTGGTCCTGAAAGGACCGGGACGCGGCGTTTCCAATGCTCCTTACTGCCTTCTTCTTCAGGCGGTGATCGATCACACTGTCCTCGCCCGATGAAGAAGGTAAAACGACGCGCCACGACTCCTCAACGAAACAAACCCGCCATGTCTGCTATTCCAAGAGATAAATCTATCGCATAGTTGATCTCAGACCACCACTACAGTATTGATGTTAACAGGTACGCTGGTGATGAGAGAGTTCAAGCTCTGCCATGAGATACCACGCCTGCGCAATGTAAAGGTATTCGACAAGGATCATCATGTGATTGTCCATATGGATCCTTATGACGGACGCTATTGGAACATTCCACAGAAGCATGACGTCATCGTAGAAGGAGATCTTGACATCACCATGGACTTTGAGACTTCAGTGAAGTAAGACCCTGTTTAATCTTCTTCTCCATCAAAGATTGGGTCCGTTTCGTCTTCAAGGTGTTCAAAGAAAACATTTGGTCGTTTTCTTCTTCTTCTGCCCTTCGGTTGGAAGTGAAGGGCCCATTTTGTAATTTTCTCTTTCGGCATTCTTATCACATGGTCCATGTACTCTGTACTAGGAAAACGCTCTGTATAACGCGTTGATGAGCGAGCACGGACAGGCGCAACACCTCGAACCGAAATTATGTCTATCAAAAATATCATTAAAAGCCAATAATTCTTGAATTTCGTCAGACTCAAGTATAAAAATCTCAAAATTTTCCTAAAACATTAGTCCCAATAACCATGCAAAGCTTGAACCTTTTGAACCTTTCTGATTGAACTGTTCCTCGTTAATATTCAAAAATCACAGGATCTCTTTAAAAAAATAGACCTGGGACCACTCATATGATAAAAGTGTGTGTACTTACACAATATTAGATCGATCTGTTGAATGGTCATATCAGTATCATACGTTTGAAAGTTTCTACTCTAACTACCTTGGAACTATAAAGAGTCGAAGTAGCCGTGATCAACATTTTCGAGAAATGTGACAGCCAACACGCAAAATGTCCGTAAAACGTCAATAACTTTTGGATTTAAACATAGATTAGTCTGAAAATTTAAAAAAAATGCAGATAATGTTAGTCCCAATGACCATGCAAAGTTTTAAGTTGATCGGTCATACGGTTCAAGTTTAAATTTAAAAAATGACATAAAAGATTTTTTTAAATTTTAATTAATGGGAGGATTTGGCTGAAACTTTGTAAGATTGGGAACAATGTTGGTCGCCATGACTTGTCAAAATTTCAAATTGATCGGAACTACCAATCAAAAGATATTTTTTTTTAAATTTGAACCAATCACATGAGCCCGTTCAAAAACGATCCCAGGGACCGCATAGATTACGTTAGTATATGTGCAAAATTTCAGATCGATTGGTTGTGCCGTTTGACCTAGGCAGTGAACACAAAAAAAAAAAAAAACACAGAGAAAGTGCCGTAAGAGTACCGTAATGACGCTCGCTACGCTCGCTCAATTACGATATTTTCATAATAGCTCACAAATAACTTGTGATGAGGTCGTACTACTAAACCAAGTAGTAGAAACATTGTGGCCTTACAAACTACTCCTTGCTTTATACTTTTGTTTGCGCAACATTACAAAGTGAAGATAAAGTGATACATTCTCAATCACATTCTACATTCACATTCTGAATTGGTCATTGGTCGCTAGTCTGAATCCAGAGAAAAACACTAAACAGTAAATGAAATCTCCAGCTTTCAAATCGTGTACCTAATGTATCATGCAATTACCACCTCATTGATTTTGGGTCAAAGAGGTTTGTAGTGTGTCTACGACTTGTCTGTCTGGAGCGTCCGAACCAATAAATCATCTTGAGTCTTGACGTAACTTCATCTCTTCCAGCTTCCTGATCGTCAGGACCTCGTTCATGCAGATTGAGGATCTGAGATTTCGTGGCCGACTCCGAGCGCATCTGACGTTAGAGAAGGGAGATCTTAAGACGCCGTTTCCACACATCACAGAAGTCAGCGTCAGCTTCCTCGAGATGCCCGAGTTCGATTACACGCTTACTATTCATGATGTATGTACACACTATGACTGAGACACAGGGTTAACTAACATAATTTCAAGAACCAAAGAGTAAGCGCATATTTACACTTCCTATACGAAATAATGTAACAAAGAGCATTACATTGTGGCCGCCTATTTGACACAAACTGAAGAACAGGATTGACTCGCCAAAACAACACCAAATATCATACAGTAATACAGTACAGTTATAAGAACAGTGTAGTACACTACAGTAATAAATCACACGGTACACAAAAATAATAACTCTAAAACAAATAGCTTTTTCCACTGTCATTCTCCGAATGCGTGCAGAGAATTTCCCCTTGACCTCATGCTCTGTATAGGCTACTAGTGCGGCGAAAATTGCAACCCCAATGAAAAACAATAATATATTTCTAGTACAAACATATCCTGAAAATTACAGCGAATTTTATAGAATTTCGTTTACAATTTATTGTCGATCAATCACTCTGCTTGAGGATTCATGTAGATCAAATAAAAAGCAACCATTTTTCAAGCGTTATCGTGGATCTTCCTAGTATGGTTTCTAGCGAAATATTACAGTGCAAGAAAATGCAGCACGGGGTTATTTAGCTATACTCTTTATTTGGGGCTGTGCATAAAGGACGTCACGCTTCAGGGGGGGAGGTGGGGTTCACCAGTATCGGACACAGTGTGACAGGGGGAGGGGGGTCTGGAGCCAGTAGGACGTCACGTTTTGATATAGATATTTTCAAGCATTTTAATTTTCAGTTGATGTGTAGAGAACTGAAATTTGCTAAAAATGACAAATTCCGATACATTTTACAGTCAGAAAAATTATTTTAAGGGGGGGTAGAGATAGTTTTGTGACGTCCTTTTAGGGGGGGGGGGGGGGTCTAGAAAAGTGTGACAAAGCGTGACATGGGGGAAGGGGGTGTCAAAATAACCCATTTTTAGCGTGACGTCCTTTATGCGCACAGCCCCTTTGGATTGTGATCGCTTTCTAATATTATTATTAAAAATGGTCATGAGTTTATCTAATAAATGTAACAACTAAGTATAATGTTTTATATTCTGTTTCAGTCGTCGCTGGCAGAAGCGATCAAACCGAAAATGGACACAGATTTGATAGAAATTCTGAAGAACAGGATCGTCGCGCCAAACAAGCTAGACTTGACTCAAAGAAAACAAACTTAACGTAAACTGCTTCACGAGTGAGAACACAACATATCCTCGAGTTTGTTGCAGATGTTCACCCGGCGACTTTGAGCCACTGTTAAGGTGATACTAGCGCTCGGCCGTTTTAGAAAATTGAGAGAGAAAAATTGTTTCATAAGTGAGTGTAACTTTTACAGGATGTTCACATGATCAGTCTGATTGTATATTAGTAACACTTTTTCATTTTTGCTTATTGCATCGTTAATTAGGCGCCAGTTATTCAACAAAACCGCGCAAAACTATGAAATTTGCGATACGATTGGAGACCAAACCCGTTAACCAATTGATCTCAAATTTTAATCATGATTAGATGAAAGACAAACTAAGGGTTATCCCTTGGCACATTTGTGAAATTTAATTTTATACGGCGCCCAGGGAGACAAGAAAATAGCAAATTTTTCACCAAAAATCCACTAATTATTACTAATTAACGAAACAAAAAATTGAAAATGTACCGAGGGATAACCCTAAGTTTGTCTTTTATCTAATCACGATTCAAATTTCAAATAATTTGGTCTACCCATTTCGTCTCCAATCGTATCGCAAAAAGTGTCTACAAAAAGCAGCAAAATCGCTCGCGCTTGCAGCACCTTAACTTCACGATGGAGCTGGGGAAGCGGAATAGCGCCTAATGGAATAACGCCTAATTTGGAATAATGTCTAAAATACCGTTAGATGTTATTACAATGGAATAACGTCTAAAGAGTTTTAGGCGTTATTCCACATGAAATTGTCAATTTAAAATTAGATGTTGTTCCACTGGCATAACGTCTAAAATAAATTTAGAGATTATTCCAGTGGAATAAGCACTAATATGAAATTAGACGTTGTTCCTATGGAATAACGCCTAAAATAAAATTAGACTTTAATCAAGGTCAAAAAGATGATTAGGTTCGCGAATAATGTAATACCGCCTAATTTGGAATAATGTCTAAAATGCCGTTAGATGTTATTCCGATGGAATAACGTATAAAGTGTTTTAGGCGTTATTCCACATTAAATTGTCGTTTTAAAATTAGATGTTGTTCCACTGGAATAATGACTAAAATAAAATTAGATATTATTCCAATGGAATAACAGCTAAAATGAAATTAGACGTTGTTCCAATGGATTAACATCTAAAATAAAATTAGATGTAGTTCCAGTGAAATAATGCCTAAAACATTATAAGGTATTTTTCTGTTGGAATAACGACTAAAAGGGAATTAGTCGTTGTTCCAATGGAATAACATATAAAATAAAATTAGATGATATTCCAGTGGAATAACGTCTAAATTATTATATGGTATTTCTCTCTTCGAATGACGACTCCAAGTTAAATAGTCCTTGTTCCAATGGAATAACGTCTAGATGTAAAATAAAATCAGATGTATTTTGCCACTAGTGCAAAACAAACGTTAAATATTAGCAGTGGTGTAGTCCTAATATTTTGTTGGGTATACGCTATCGTTTCGCGTTTTGTGACTCTCTATGTGAAACCGCACTATAGCGCGGACGCACTGCTCTGCATGACTCTGAAATTGATTTGTCAAAGAAGCAGGGATAAAATCTTTGAATTGTCTTTAAAGTAGTTTTTAGTAGGTGGGTTCACCGGACGTTCCAAACCTGCCAATTTTGCAAAGGTTCCGAATCGCCGTTTCTAACTTTTTATGTATTCATAGTTTGCTCGAGCTTCTTTTGTTTTACATCAACAATGTAAAAACGTATATTTTCGGCAATTTTGGTGTATCTACGTTGTCAAGTCTTCAATTGAAGAGTCTACATTGAAGAGTCTTCATTGAAGACTTGACAGTCTTCAATCGGTTAGTTGAAGATAGTTTGTAAATGTGGGGGAACTTCTTCTGCAGCCTGCAATTGTACAGGTAACAGTATAAATACTGTAAAACAGATCCCAGAAAAAACACTCCGTGTAAAAATGGCAGCCAAGTCTCTTTACTTTAAAAAAATTCAACACCGAAAAGGAGTGATATCAAAAAAGGAGCCAAGTCAATGACATTTCCAAATATTTAATCGTATTTTTGAAATAAAAGAATAAACACCGAGAAATACTTCACAAAAGGACTTGGCGCATCGTTTTTTTAACGACTTCATTCTATCATAAAAGTGGAAAGAAATTTATGTAGGCAACAAGTAGGTAAAATAATAAAAAGTAAATTAATTTTACTTAGTCGTTGGGACCAACATTTTAGCCGTTTTGAAAATTTCCAGATAAATTGATCAATAACTCAGGAGTTAAGACATTTATTCAAAGACATTTCAAAGATTCTTCTTTGACAAATCAGTTTCAGGACCTGTAGAGCAAGAGCAACTGTAGAGGGTGTGTAGCGTGTGCAGCTTACACACGTAGATTATTTCGCATGTAATTGGAAGTCTATAGTTTATCAACGTGTTACACTGAGCGTTTTCCTAGTTTAAATTAAAGCCGATTTCACAGAAAGCGCTTTTTCGCGTTTTTTATTGACC